>CM060908.1:456402032-457009532 GCA_030737815.1 Allium fistulosum
GAGCTCAGAGGTTATGTAGTTGAAGGTTATCAGTGATATACTCCCAATTTGGTAGTGTGGCATGTTAAGTGTTGCTGTGTGTTGATGATCATTCGTTGATCATTTGTGATCAAAGCATGGCTTTCGTGTAAAGCGTAGCTTTGTGGATGAGACCTCATCGAGCCTCACAGACTGGAAATGGTCGAAACAGGAAAGATGCTGCAAGGTTTCAGGGGTAGCTCCCCTAGGGTATGACCATTCCTTCTGGAAAAAGGTGGTATCATGGTATGGAGCCCAGATATTTACCTGTGTGGTTGCTCCAATCTCATTTACTCTGTGTGATTGTTGCTTTGTGATTGAGGCGCCTCGGATAAAGGTCCCAAAGGACCGGGGGTGGCATATCTCAGGTTTACTACCCGGGAAGGGGGTAACCGGCCTTGTGTTGGCAGAGAGCCAGGTGGTTCTCGGGGCGTCCCGCCAGAGGCATTCCCTTGTGGCAGTAGGAAGTTCCTTAGCCTGACCATTTGTTGGAAAATCCAAAGAAACAATACGAGCCTTGTACGGTTTTAGTTGTAGAACCTGCCATTTAAAATGGTAGCTATAGCAGGCATAATATAATGGTACCTATGCTGGCTAAGATTAATATTGTATTTTCGAAAGGATTTTCACACTATGCACTAGTAATAATATCAAAAGAATTTCTTTTGGCGTAGTAAGCATATTTGACTATCATAAGAAGAAATTTCCTCCAAGTCTGCGATTGCATTGTGTGTGTGGTGGGAGGTCTTATGGTAGTTTCATTTTCCAAAAGCATTGCGGATTTCAATGTTTAAAATTCTTTTGTTGTTTGTTTTAAAGAATAACTGTTTTACGATCTCACACCAGTCACCATGACTGACTCGGAGTTTATTGTTCCCTTTCTAAACTCTGGGTGCCCATAATTTTCCACACGGGCAGCCTAGAGTTATGTTATTATGATATTTTGGATATTCTAGAGCTTTGGAGGCAAGCTGGATGGCGAGACGTACACCCGTACTTATTTATTTATTCCGTTGTGTATTCTGTATGGGGACAAGTTTATATAACTGTCCATTGATGTATTGTGTTGAATATTGACTCTGATGTGATGTAATGTATAAACTGATATAGTTCTTGATTTAAAGATTATTTATTAATCTATTATATGTTGTTCCGCTGCGAATGTGAGATTCTGATATTGTTTCTGTTTCTTTCTGTTCTCTTTTTCTTCTGTCTTCTTCTACCTCTTCTTTTTAACCCTAATGGTTCGGTTTTCTGACATTCTATTGCACGGCATTTGATACAGTGGACGTATTAATGTCGACTTTCGAGCGTCGAAAGAACGTAATCGTTACATGTGGTATTAGAGCATAGATTTGCGATAAACCTTGGCTCTGTTGGGTGTTGCTCATTAGAGATAGAGTCAGTAGTACTCTAGAATGAGGTTAGTGTAATAATAAATATGAGTGCGTATTTGTTAGTGAATATAAAAAATTGTTTTATATTGTGATGATTGGTTTGTTGAGTGGTATATGGATTCTGGTCGGTATAGTCTGTACAACTCTATCGATAGGTATCTCAAAACACTTATACAGGACAAATCGACACGATATTGTTTTAAAAATAGTGTAAATGAAACAATTTTACCCAAAATTATTTTTGTATTTAAAAGGAAATGATTTCCATAAATTATTATAGTATATGGTTCATTGGTTGTTAAGGGAATGGTAAATATTAAACTATTATCATTATTGAATAAGAAATTAAAATGTTAAACAAAGGGTTAAGAAATGAAATCCATATACAAATGAGATTTGTAAATGTGATTTATAATTTGAAATAGAATTCCAGAGAATTATTTGAAAGTAGATTGAAAGGTTTTGAAAATTGAAATTTTGGCGAAAGGTTTAAATTCCCTTTGAGTTTGAAAATGATTTTTCAAAGGTTTTGAAAAAATGTTTTGAAGGGATAAAAACACTAAACTCTTTTTGGTCGCTGGAAAATAACTTCGGTGATGACTGCAGCATCATCGATGTTCATTTTCGGGTTTCCAAAAGAGGAATTGCTGCCAAATTGTTTTAAATGGAAGTTGTTGAAAACTGGGTTTGGTTTTGGAAATTTAAAGGATAATTTGAAAAGATTCTGGAGTGTTATATAAAATGTTTATGGATATCATTAAGTTGTTAACTTGTAAAGTTTGAAGTTGTTAAAATAAAAATAAAAATCTAACTTAAAGAGAAGTTGGATGAAAGTAAATGTGAAAGTGAAAATAAGTTGGATAAAAAGTGGATTGGAATAAAATTATCAAGGTGAAAAATAAATTGTAAATGAATAAATAAATTTGCAGTTGCAAGTGCAAGAAAATGAAATTGAATGTTGAAATTCATTTTGAATTTGTAAGTAAATAGAAATGGAATTGAATTTGATTTGTGAAAAACAAAGTGAAGTATTAAACTAAAATTAGTAAGTGAAGCTAATTGAAGATTGACCAAATGAATAAGGTTTAAAATGAATTGAATTCAATAATTATAAATGAAAGATTGATTGAATTTATATGTGTAACGACCCTGAATTTCGAACAAATTAAATTTGAAATATTTAATTAATTTTAAATATTTGAACGACGATTTAATTTGAATCCCGAATATAACTTTAAATCGGCGATTAAATTATAGAATTTAATCTGTTAATAGTTGAATAAAAATTCGAATCTTCAATTTAAAGTTGAAGAAAAATATTTCGGAAAGCTTTTAAAACTCGTATTGATATTACTGAAAATAATTAAAACTTCAAATTTGAATTTGAAGATAATTTGTTCAGTTTTGAAATTAATCGTTCGAGTCGATATTTAAAAATAGCCGTCCGAGGCGCAGTCTCAGAATTGAACGAAACCAGTTCCATTGGGTTCGTGATATTGAATTATTGTCGAATTTCAAATCTCGTAGCTTTCGGAGCTATCGTGTGATCGTACAAGATATAAACGCCGAGACAATAATTAACCGATTTGATTTAAAAATAAATTTATACTCTAATCAACATCAGCCGTTCTTCCTTCAAATCACTGTCTCCTCTCGTACACCCCAATATTATCGTGTCCCCTCCTCTGATAAAATACACGAAAGAAAATCATTCCTTTCAAAACAAAAATCTATCGTTCAAAATAAACGAAAAGCTCTCGTTCACAGATTTAAAACAATGGCCACTCGTCTCTGAGAAATTCAAATCGAATGAAAACATTTTTCTTCGTTCCCCTACTTCCTCAAAAATGTTCTCCTCTCCTTCATTTCAGAACCAAATCAATGGCGACTGAAAACGATACAGCATCGCGACTCATCCTTGCCCCCACGCGATATTTCTACTGCCGATTTGAAGTCTTGCTACAGTCTCTTATACTCGGGGTCGCGACTAACCGAGGCGCGCCTGTTTCGAATCACTCGGAGGAGGGAAGATCGTGATTTCCCTCAAGTTCGAACTCGCTCACGAGTTATTGGAAGAAGAGAGGAGTTGCGAATCACTTAGGGTTGGGTCGCATCTCGATTTCGGGGTTCAAGGTGGGCGATGAAGGCTGGTAGCTCGTCGAGGCTGGGGCGCTGTGAGTGATCAGATCGGGGAAGCTCGAGGACGTTGACGACAAATCGAGCTGTGGTGTTGATGCCGTTGGACCAAAGATTGTAAGTGAGGACCAGGAACGAGTGTGCTATCGCTTAGGCCAGATGATTTTGTTACTTTGGCTACTGATCTACTCGAGAAGTCGATTGACAGTGGCGAAGGCGAGCCTGGGTTCGTGAATTTCTGTAAGGTGTAATTTATTTTCTTTTTCAAATTCAATGAATATATGAATGCAAATATATATGGGTAAATATAGCTTTGGAAGAATAATTCACAGTGAAGTCTAATTTTAGTTTCATATAAATCTATATGTTTATAGAAGAAAGATATATGATTGAACTGTTCGATTTTAAAGTAGGTTATAAATTAGATATTTTCACATGGCTATTTTAAATTAAGAATTCAACTGTTAAAAGAGTTTTAAAAAGGAATCTGCTTTGCTCTAAAATAAATTAATAAGTTATACATTTATTTTCTAACCCATATAGATTTAAAATAATGAATTCAAGGAGGTTAATTTGTTAAAATTAATTTATATAATTATTTTAGTTACTGAAAATTTATTTAAAGGAGAAATTTGTTAATCTAAAACAATTAAAAAACGAAAATTAATTGTTCAGTTGATTTGAATATTAATAGAATTGTATAATTATTTATACAAGGTTAAAAATCAAGAAAATCGGGTCAAGAATGGAAATTGGATTGCAAGTTAAAAGCTAAGGTGAGATCTTCTCACTCAGATTAAATTTTGAATTGCAGTTATTGATTTGGTTGATTTGTTTGGATGTGGTATTAGATATGATAGGATATATATATATATAGCAGTATATACATATTGGCATATGTATATATTGGATTGATTGATTTCCCGCCTCGTATAGCGGATGAGACCCTATTGCGCCGTTAGTAAGCGGATTTATAAAAACCTATATACCGCGATAATTCCGTACTGGAACGGAATTGGTAGTGTGCTAACGTCTTTGGATGCAGGGAAACAGGTTGGAGGGATCCAACTGGACCCCTCACATTGATTGATTTTGTTTATACTGTGGTATGAATCGATGAATGATTATATTGATGTTATTGATCATATCGATGTCTGGAAATTGATTGAAAGCTAAAAATTTAGCTGAATGGATGTTTGATATCATTGGATTCCAAAACTAAATGAAATTGAATTTTTGTAATTCAAGTAGAAATTTTTAAGTAAATTTATTTTTAGAAATTTAATAAATTTGAAGAAAATAATTTAAAAGAATAAAGGCTGATTTTTGAGATCTTATTGAATTTATTCCAGAATCAAGTAAAAATGTTAAATAAATGAATTTCATAAAACAGTGATTATAAATTGAAGAAATTAATTTAAATTTGGATTTTTAAATAGATTGAAAGAGACAAAGAAATTTATTCTCTTCAAAAGGAATTTATTTAAAATAAATAAGTGGAAGTCCAATTAGAAATTAAATTTATGAATTGAAATAACTTGGGAAATCAATGTGAAAATGATTTCAAATTGAAGAATTCTTTTAAAAAAAGAATATTGAATAAATTGGAAAGAATAAGGAAATTATTTAGAAATGATAAAATTTTGGAAATCAATCTGTAATTGATGTAGTATTTGGAAATGATGTTAAAATGGGTTTATAAAAGGGTAAACTTCACAGTTGTAAAGTTTTAAAAGAATGATCTTTGTAAATAAATGAAATTATAAGTATTTAACTTATAATATGGATTGTGGTATATAAATTGAATTGTGAATTGAATTGGTAAATAAAGAAGATTTATAAATTGAAGTTTTTATAAATAGAAATAGAATTTATAACCGTGTTTATAAATTCGAAATCGATTGAATTTGATAAATCAAATATAGAAGATTATTAAAGAAGATATATTCGCGATTTTGGATAGCGAATCTTTATTGAAAATAAAACGTGTAGAGATGGCTGAAATTTAGTTAAGTGAATTATATTCACAATTTTGGACAGTGAATATACTCGTAAGAAAAATGGATATGTTCTGGAGAAACGATATTATAAAATGAAGTAATTGTTTTAAAGGATGTTTTAAAACGTGTTAAATATCGAAATCATAGATTTCAACATTTATTGTTGAAATAGACGTTTTCGAGAAAATAAGGAAATGGTGGACTATAACACTGTTGTTATAGTAAATGATTTCCGAAAGGAAATGTTTTTAATGTAGTATTGGGATTTATATATCTATCTAAATTTCGAATCCCTATACTAGTGATTTTGAGTCGTAGTAACGATGTTTTACGCAACATTCGTTTTGACTCAAATAAATGTGTTAAAAGAATATTTTCCTTAAAAAGATGAATATATACTTAATTCGATTTAAGTATATCGAATATTTTCAAGTGTTGAAAATGAATAGATTTGTGAAACACTTATTTTTAAATAAGTATGGAAATGCTTTTCCAATGAAATGAACGTTTTGAGAATTTATCTTTGTAAAAGATAAATTGAAATTGAATATTGAAAATCGATTTGAAAATCGTATATCAGAAGATATTTTGAAATATAAATTCAATATGGAATTTATAAAGAAATGGCAATTCGTTTTAAAGAAAATAAACGTTGATTTATTTTTGAAAGTGTGGAAATTTTATATCTAGTAAAGATATTTTTGAAGATAAAATAATTTGGAAAATTATTTGGAATCTGACGATGTTGCGCATCTTTATTGATAGTTAAATAACCGACTATCGATAATTACCTTTAGGTAGGTATTTGTTGTGAATTGGATGAATTTGAATGCCACACTTATTTTTGAATAATCGCTCACTATTCGGGTTAGCCGGGAAAGGACCATGGGGTCGTATAACCCATTCCGAATATGTGATACGTCGTTATGAATTGCATTTGAAGACCGGTGTTGAAGACCGGATATTTTTGAAAACGGAAGGATTACCGTCGAGTTACTCTACATCGGCTGATCTCCGGTTTAGAGGTTTTTATCACCCTTAGTGACGGGAAATCCTGACGTGATTGAAAATTATCCGGAATTGCAAGGGCTTCGTGAGAAGTGCCTTCGGTTCTGTTCGATCCCGGAACAGACTTGTATGGATTGTGTGTCTGACGTTACAATTTGAGATATAAAGTTGATTTCTTTCAAATACATATTTGTTGGTGGCGGAGAATTTATTCTCTTAGCTTAACACCCTTCTCTGAGACGTACGAACTCAGAGGTTATGTAGTTGAAATTTATCAGCGATATATCCCAATTTGGTAACGTGGCATACTGAGTGTTGCTGTGAAATGATCGGTGTTTGATCATTTGTGATATGATCATTTGTTTGATCTTATATCTTTGTGATCATAGGTTGATCATTTTGTTTGACCCGAAGCAGGGCTTTTTATAGAAAGCGTAGCTTTGTGGACGAGACTTCGTCGAGCCTCATACCCCGGAAATGGTCGAAACAGGAAGGATGCAGCAAGGTTCTAGGGAGTAGCGCCCCTTAGTGTATGTCATTCCTTCTGGATAAAGGTGGTATCATGGTATGGAGCCCAGATACTTAACCTCTGTGGTTACTGCATTATTATTTCTATGTGGTTTGTTGCGAATCGGGGATCCTCGGGAAGATCGGTGACGATCGGGGGATGGCATACGCGTGTCAGTAGTTACCTATTTTTGCAGAGGTAACCCGGCCTTGTGTTGGCAGAGATCCGGTTAGGTTCTCGGGTCGTCTATTCCAGGGACGTACCCATCGTGGATAGGAAGTTCCTTAGCCTGACCATTTGTTGGAAATCCAAAGAAACAATACGAGCCTTGTACGATTTTAGTTGTAGAACCTATCATTCACTTATGGTGGCGCCCCACTGTTTGGATGGTAGCTATAGTAGGCATAGTTCGAAATGTCTATGCTGGCTAAGATTAATATTATACTTTCGAAATGTTTTCTACACTATGCACTAATAATAATATCAAGAATGATTTGATTTTGCGTAGTAAGCATCTTTGACTATCATAAGAAGAAATCTCCTCCAATTCTGCGTTTGCATTGTGTGTGTGGTGGGAGGTCTTATGGTAGTTTCATTTTCCAAAGGCATTGCGAAATTTACCTTAAATCTTCCTGTTGTTTATTTTAAAGAATAACTGTTTTACGATCTCACACCAGTCACCATGACTGACTCGGAGTTTATTGTTCCCTTCTAAACTCTGGGTGCCCACAAATTTCCACACGGGCAGCCTAGAGTTATGTTATCAGGATATTCTGGATATTCTGGAGCTTGGAGATAAGCTGGAGTTCGAGACGTAGTATTTGTATCTGATATTATTTTATTCCGCTATGTATTCTGTATGAGGACCAGTTATATAACTGTCCATTGTTGTATATGACTCTGATTGATGTATGTATAAAATGATATAGTTCTTTGTTTAAAGATTATTCATTTATCTATTATATATTGTTCCGCTGCGATGTGTAAGATTCTGATATTGCTTCTGTATCTGATGTTGTGTTGTTGTTCTTCTTTCTTTTTCTTCTATCTTCTTCTTCTACCTTTTTCTTCTTTCTTAAAACCATAACTTTTCGGGTTTCCGGCATTCGATTGTTCGTCAGTCAATAAAGTGAGTATCGATGTGGAATTTTCGAAAGTCGAAAATTTCGGGATGTTACAAGTGGTATCAGAGCATATGGTTAAGCGACAACCCTGCTCTGTTGGGTGTTACTCATTAGAGATAGAGTCAGTAGTACTCTAGAATGAGTTGAGTGTAAGAATAGATATGAGCGCGTATTTGTTATTGAATATAAAATTGTTTTGTATTGTGATGATTGGTTTATTGAGTGGTATATGAACCTTCGTCGGCCCAGTCTTGCAAAACTGTATCGAAGGGGTTTCTAAACACTTGAATAGAACAGTTCGGCACAGTATTGTTTTAAATGGGGTAAATGAGATAATTTTGCCCAAAACTATTTTTGTATAGAAAAGAAATGTTTTTTCTATCAATTACTATAGTATATGGTTGCATGGTTGTTAGAAGTGATAATATTAATCTATTATCATTGAAATTGAATAAGAAATAAAAAATCGTAACTCCAAAGTTAAGAAATTAATTCACATATAAATGAAATTTAAGAATGTAAATTATAAATGTGAATTGTAATTTAAAACGGAATTCCAGAGAAGTTTTTGGAAATGTTTTGAAAGGAACTTGAAAATTTTGGAGATTTGGAAAGTTAAATCATTTTTGGAGTTGAAAATGAATTTCGAAGGTTTTGAAAAATGTTTTGAAGAGATGAAAAGCTCTAAACTCTTTTCGGTCGCCGGAAAATAATTCCGATGATGATCGCGACATCACCGGTGTTCATTTTCGGGTTTCCAAAAGAGGAATTGCTGCCAAATTGTTTTGAATAGAAGTTGTTTGAAAATTTTGGATTTTGTTTTGAAATTCAAAGGATAATTTGAATTGTTTTCAAATGGTTTTGAAAAAGTGGAAACGACTCTGGAATCCTATTTAAAAATACTTACGAAATATTAATAAGTTGATAACTTATGGAATATTGGGAATCTGATTGAAATGAAAGTTCAAAATTAAAATGAAAGAATTTGTGAACAAATAAATAAATTTGCAATGGCAAATGCGAGAAAATAAAATTGAATGTTAAAATTCATTTCGAATTCGTAAGCAAATGAATTGAATTGAATAAAGTAAATTGAAAGATGAATTAAAATTCGAATTGGAAATCCAGTTTAATATAAGTGGTTATAAACCAAAATAGTAAATTGTAATAAATTTTGGGAATGAACAAAAGTGAATAAGACTGGAATTGAAACTGAAGATTGAAAACAGATTTGAATTTGTAAGTGGATTAGAATTAGAAATGAATTAGTAATTGAAACTAATTTGAAATAAGCAGTGTAAATGAAAGCTAATCGATAAAATTCAATATTCAGGAGATAAATAGAATCCAAATTTGAATTAAAATGGTAAAGTGAATTTAATAAATTTGAAATGTAAATTTGAATGGATATGAATATGTAACTTCAACAGTGAAGTAAGCTAAAAATGTATATGCAGTTTACATATAAAATTTGGTAATTAAATTTGCAGAATAGTTTGAATGTTATAACTAGATATAATGGCTAGTAGGATATACAGGTGTCATTAAGGAATTGGATTTGATTTCACAGATAATTTGAATTGCTCGACAAAAGGTACGTATTTGAATTATAATATGAGTTTTTGATGATTTCTCTCTAGCCGCTTGGCTTTTTCTTTTTCTTTTTGAAATCTGAGAGTCCGTAGGGACGTTTTGTAGTCGTGCCGTATTAGCCGCGCAAAGGAGACGCTGGCGAAATTTTTCGAAAATATCGGGCGTTAGAAAATTTTTGAGAAAATGTTGAAAGTTTGAATTTGAATTTGAATTTAAATTTGAATTTTGAAGTAAACAATATTGTTTGAAAACTATGAAAGGTTTAGAAAGTTAGTTGAATTAGTAACGAATCTTTAGTAGAAGATTTGTTGCGATAGATTGATAAAAACTATTGGATTGGGAAAAATAGTAGACGAGTTAGGGATCATTTTTCTTAACTTGTAATTTCGAGGACGAAATTCTTTTAAGGAGGGAAGTCTGTAACGACCCTGAATTTCGAACAAATTAAATTTGAAATATTTAATTAATTTTAAATATTTGAACGACGATTTAATTTGAATCCCGAATATAACTTTAAATCGGCGATTAAATTATAGAATTTAATCTGTTAATAGTTGAATAAAAATTCGAATCTTCAATTTAAAGTTGAAGAAAAATATTTCGGAAAGCTTTTAAAACTCGTATTGATATTACTGAAAATAATTAAAACTTCAAATTTGAATTTGAAGATAATTTGTTCAGTTTTGAAATTAATCGTTCGAGTCGATATTTAAAAATAGCCGTCCGAGGCGCAGTCTCAGAATTGAACGAAACCAGTTCCATTGGGTTCGTGATATTGAATTATTGTCGAATTTCAAATCTCGTAGCTTTCGGAGCTATCGTGTGATCGTACAAGATATAAACGCCGAGACAATAATTAACCGATTTGATTTAAAAATAAATTTATACTCTAATCAACATCAGCCGTTCTTCCTTCAAATCACTGTCTCCTCTCGTACACCCCAATATTATCGTGTCCCCTCCTCTGATAAAATACACGAAAGAAAATCATTCCTTTCAAAACAAAAATCTATCGTTCAAAATAAACGAAAAGCTCTCGTTCACAGATTTAAAACAATGGCCACTCGTCTCTGAGAAATTCAAATCGAATGAAAACATTTTTCTTCGTTCCCCTACTTCCTCAAAAATGTTCTCCTCTCCTTCATTTCAGAACCAAATCAATGGCGACTGAAAACGATACAGCATCGCGACTCATCCTTGCCCCCACGCGATATTTCTACTGCCGATTTGAAGTCTTGCTACAGTCTCTTATACTCGGGGTCGCGACTAACCGAGGCGCGCCTGTTTCGAATCACTCGGAGGAGGGAAGATCGTGATTTCCCTCAAGTTCGAACTCGCTCACGAGTTATTGGAAGAAGAGAGGAGTTGCGAATCACTTAGGGTTGGGTCGCATCTCGATTTCGGGGTTCAAGGTGGGCGATGAAGGCTGGTAGCTCGTCGAGGCTGGGGCGCTGTGAGTGATCAGATCGGGGAAGCTCGAGGACGTTGACGACAAATCGAGCTGTGGTGTTGATGCCGTTGGACCAAAGATTGTAAGTGAGGACCAGGAACGAGTGTGCTATCGCTTAGGCCAGATGATTTTGTTACTTTGGCTACTGATCTACTCGAGAAGTCGATTGACAGTGGCGAAGGCGAGCCTGGGTTCGTGAATTTCTGTAAGGTGTAATTTATTTTCTTTTTCAAATTCAATGAATATATGAATGCAAATATATATGGGTAAATATAGCTTTGGAAGAATAATTCACAGTGAAGTCTAATTTTAGTTTCATATAAATCTATATGTTTATAGAAGAAAGATATATGATTGAACTGTTCGATTTTAAAGTAGGTTATAAATTAGATATTTTCACATGGCTATTTTAAATTAAGAATTCAACTGTTAAAAGAGTTTTAAAAAGGAATCTGCTTTGCTCTAAAATAAATTAATAAGTTATACATTTATTTTCTAACCCATATAGATTTAAAATAATGAATTCAAGGAGGTTAATTTGTTAAAATTAATTTATATAATTATTTTAGTTACTGAAAATTTATTTAAAGGAGAAATTTGTTAATCTAAAACAATTAAAAAACGAAAATTAATTGTTCAGTTGATTTGAATATTAATAGAATTGTATAATTATTTATACAAGGTTAAAAATCAAGAAAATCGGGTCAAGAATGGAAATTGGATTGCAAGTTAAAAGCTAAGGTGAGATCTTCTCACTCAGATTAAATTTTGAATTGCAGTTATTGATTTGGTTGATTTGTTTGGATGTGGTATTAGATATGATAGGATATATATATATATAGCAGTATATACATATTGGCATATGTATATATTGGATTGATTGATTTCCCGCCTCGTATAGCGGATGAGACCCTATTGCGCCGTTAGTAAGCGGATTTATAAAAACCTATATACCGCGATAATTCCGTACTGGAACGGAATTGGTAGTGTGCTAACGTCTTTGGATGCAGGGAAACAGGTTGGAGGGATCCAACTGGACCCCTCACATTGATTGATTTTGTTTATACTGTGGTATGAATCGATGAATGATTATATTGATGTTATTGATCATATCGATGTCTGGAAATTGATTGAAAGCTAAAAATTTAGCTGAATGGATGTTTGATATCATTGGATTCCAAAACTAAATGAAATTGAATTTTTGTAATTCAAGTAGAAATTTTTAAGTAAATTTATTTTTAGAAATTTAATAAATTTGAAGAAAATAATTTAAAAGAATAAAGGCTGATTTTTGAGATCTTATTGAATTTATTCCAGAATCAAGTAAAAATGTTAAATAAATGAATTTCATAAAACAGTGATTATAAATTGAAGAAATTAATTTAAATTTGGATTTTTAAATAGATTGAAAGAGACAAAGAAATTTATTCTCTTCAAAAGGAATTTATTTAAAATAAATAAGTGGAAGTCCAATTAGAAATTAAATTTATGAATTGAAATAACTTGGGAAATCAATGTGAAAATGATTTCAAATTGAAGAATTCTTTTAAAAAAAGAATATTGAATAAATTGGAAAGAATAAGGAAATTATTTAGAAATGATAAAATTTTGGAAATCAATCTGTAATTGATGTAGTATTTGGAAATGATGTTAAAATGGGTTTATAAAAGGGTAAACTTCACAGTTGTAAAGTTTTAAAAGAATGATCTTTGTAAATAAATGAAATTATAAGTATTTAACTTATAATATGGATTGTGGTATATAAATTGAATTGTGAATTGAATTGGTAAATAAAGAAGATTTATAAATTGAAGTTTTTATAAATAGAAATAGAATTTATAACCGTGTTTATAAATTCGAAATCGATTGAATTTGATAAATCAAATATAGAAGATTATTAAAGAAGATATATTCGCGATTTTGGATAGCGAATCTTTATTGAAAATAAAACGTGTAGAGATGGCTGAAATTTAGTTAAGTGAATTATATTCACAATTTTGGACAGTGAATATACTCGTAAGAAAAATGGATATGTTCTGGAGAAACGATATTATAAAATGAAGTAATTGTTTTAAAGGATGTTTTAAAACATGTTAAATATCGAAATCATAGATTTCAACATTTATTGTTGAAATAGACGTTTTCGAGAAAATAAGGAAATGGTGGACTATAACACTGTTGTTATAGTAAATGATTTCCGAAAGGAAATGTTTTTAATGTAGTATTGGGATTTATATATCTATCTAAATTTCGAATCCCTATACTAGTGATTTTGAGTCGTAGTAACGATGTTTTACGCAACATTCGTTTTGACTCAAATAAATGTGTTAAAAGAATATTTTCCTTAAAAAGATGAATATATACTTAATTCGATTTAAGTATATCGAATATTTTCAAGTGTTGAAAATGAATAGATTTGTGAAACACTTATTTTTAAATAAGTATGGAAATGCTTTTCCAATGAAATGAACGTTTTGAGAATTTATCTTTGTAAAAGATAAATTGAAATTGAATATTGAAAATCGATTTGAAAATCGTATATCAGAAGATATTTTGAAATATAAATTCAATATGGAATTTATAAAGAAATGGCAATTCGTTTTAAAGAAAATAAACGTTGATTTATTTTTGAAAGTGTGGAAATTTTATATCTAGTAAAGATATTTTTGAAGATAAAATAATTTGGAAAATTATTTGGAATCTGACGATGTTGCGCATCTTTATTGATAGTTAAATAACCGACTATCGATAATTACCTTTAGGTAGGTATTTGTTGTGAATTGGATGAATTTGAATGCCACACTTATTTTTGAATAATCGCTCACTATTCGGGTTAGCCGGGAAAGGACCATGGGGTCGTATAACCCATTCTGAATATGTGATACGTCGTTATGAATTGCATTTGAAGACCGGTGTTGAAGACCGGATATTTTTGAAAACGGAAGGATTACCGTCGAGTTACTCTACATCGGCTGATCTCCGGTTTAGAGGTTTTTATCACCCTTAGTGACGGGAAATCCTGACGTGATTGAAAATTATCCGGAATTGCAAGGGCTTCGTGAGAAGTGCCTTCGGTTCTGTTCGATCCCGGAACAGACTTGTATGGATTGTGTGTCTGACGTTACAATTTGAGATATAAAGTTGATTTCTTTCAAATACATATCTGTTGGTGGCGGAGAATTTATTCTCTTAGCTTAACACCCTTCTCTGAGACGTACGAGCTCAGAGGTTATGTAGTTGAAATTTATCAGCGATATATCCCAATTTGGTAACGTGGCATACTGAGTGTTGCTGTGAAATGATCGGTGTTTGATCATTTGTGATATGATCATTTGTTTGATCTTATATCTTTGTGATCATAGGTTGATCATTTTGTTTGACCCGAAGCAGGGCTTTTTATAGAAAGCGTAGCTTTATGGACGAGACTTCGTCGAGCCTCATACCCCGGAAATGGTCGAAACAGGAAGGATGCAGCAAGGTTCTAGGGAGTAGCGCCCCTTAGTGTATGTCATTCCTTCTGGATAAAGGTGGTATCATGGTATGGAGCCCAGATACTTAACCTCTGTGGTTACTGCATTATTATTTCTATGTGGTTTGTTGCGAATCGGGGATCCTCGGGAAGATCGGTGACGATCGGGGGATGGCATACGCGTGTCAGTAGTTACCTATTTTTGCAGAGGTAACCCGGCCTTGTGTTGGCAGAGATCCGGTTAGGTTCTCGGGTCGTCTATTCCAGGGACGTACCCATCGTGGATAGGAAGTTCCTTAGCCTGACCATTTGTTGGAAATCCAAAGAAACAATACGAGCCTTGTACGATTTTAGTTGTAGAACCTATCATTCACTTATGGTGGCGCCCCACTGTTTGGATGGTAGCTATAGTAGGCATAGTTCGAAATGTCTATGCTGGCTAAGATTAATATTATACTTTCGAAATGTTTTCTACACTATGCACTAATAATAATATCAAGAATGATTTGATTTTGCGTAGTAAGCATCTTTGACTATCATAAGAAGAAATCTCCTCCAATTCTGCGTTTGCATTGTGTGTGTGGTGGGAGGTCTTATGGTAGTTTCATTTTCCAAAGGCATTGCGAAATTTACCTTAAATCTTCCTGTTGTTTATTTTAAAGAATAACTGTTTTACGATCTCACACCAGTCACCATGACTGACTCGGAGTTTATTGTTCCCTTCTAAACTCTGGGTGCCCACAAATTTCCACACGGGCAGCCTAGAGTTATGTTATCAGGATATTCTGGAGCTTGGAGATAAGCTGGAGTTCGAGACGTAGTATTTGTATCTGATATTATTTTATTCCGCTATGTATTTTGTATGAGGACCAGTTATATAACTGTCCATTGTTGTATATGACTCTGATTGATGTATGTATAAAATGATATAGTTCTTTGTTTAAAGATTATTCATTTATCTATTATATATTGTTCCGCTGCGATGTGTAAGATTCTGATATTGCTTCTGTATCTGATGTTGTGTTGTTGTTCTTCTTTCTTTTTCTTCTATCTTCTTCTTCTACCTTTTTCTTCTTTCTTAAAACCATAACTTTTCGGGTTTCCGGCATTCGATTGTTCGGCAGTCAATAAAGTGAGTATCGATGTGGAATTTTCGAAAGTCGAAAATTTCGGGATGTTACAATATGGAATTGGCAATCCAGTTTAAATATAAGTGGTTATAAACCAAGTGGTAATTGAAAATTAATATAAAAAAGTATGGAAAATACTTGTATTGAACTTAAGAAATAAGTGTGAAATTCTTAAGTAAATTTGATATTGAAAATATTCTAAGTTGATGATTGAATGAAGATTAAACTGGAAATTGTAAAATGAATCATTATGAATAAGTGAATAAAACTAATTTAATTAAATTAGTAGATGGAATGAATTTGATAAATGAAAATCAAATCAAGGATTTAAATTTGAAAGTGTTACAAGGAAAAATAAAATTGAGTTTTGAATTGAAAAAAAAACTTAAGTAAATATTGGATAAAAGCTCGACTTAAGTAAAATTGTGAAATGGTTGTTGTCAAGTTTTATGAAATGGTTTTTGAACGAAACTTGTTTGATTAATGAAATGCAAATAAATGGATTAGAACTAAAAAATGCAAGTATAAATATTGACAATGAATTATTGAATTAATATGAGATGAATTTGAAGTTGTTTTGTAAGCTATAATTGCATAGCAAATGCATACTTGATTTGTTGAATATACATAAATGAGGTTTATGAAATGGATGCTAAGCAAAGATTTTTGTATATCAATGCATCAAAATGAATGTGAATATGGAATGCAAATGAATTGAATGAAAGAAAGTGAATTGTAAATCACTTGAATTGAATAAAAATGGTAAGGAATGTAGTTGTAAGCAATTAAAATTGTAATGAAACCTTATAAATTGCTTATGAGAATTATTTTGAATGTTTTGCTTATGAAAATTACTTGTTTGTTATTGAAAACAAGTGAAATGTGGATAGATTTTATATATACGTCACTTACGTGTTTAAATTGAGTAAGTACAGGTAGCAGGGGTGTCGTTTGGCTGGATTTGGTTGCGTTAATAAGCTAATAAATAACTGCTTTGCTTTAAAATGCTAAAAAGGTACGCATACGCAATACAAAATAGGAAATATGAACTGTTTTTCTGCTTTTCCGATCGTGTGGGTCGATGCATATATATTTATACCTTTTGTCAAATTGCAAAAGCTCCTCCGTACAAAGGAGACTCCGCCAAAATTTTCTGAAAATTTTGGGAGTTAGAAAAATTTTGAAAAAATTTGGAAAATTTTTGTTAACGGAAAATTGATATTTCAAATTGTAATGGAACATAGGAATTGAACTAGAAAATGAAAACCATTATTTTGGTTGAAGTTGAAAGCTTTGGAAAAAGTGTATTGAGTTTTCACTAAGTGAATTTTTGAAGATAAATTGAATTCAAATAGAATTGAAATTGTGAATTGAATTCAAATGGAATTGAAAATGCAAAGTTGAATGGAAATAAATATATAACTTTGTTAGTGAAGTGAAAATAAATATAAGAAGTATGTAAATACTTATATTAAACTTAAGAAATGGTAAAACTCTTAAGTAAATGGGTATTGGGAATCCAATAAGTGAATTTGGATATTGTTGTTAAGTAAAGTATACAGGGTATTTGGAATTGGATTTTGATTTCGAAGGTAAATTTGAAATTTCTCGACAAAAAGGTATGTATTTAAATTTCAGTATGAAATTTGATGAGTTTCTGATTTTGCCACTTGGCATTTTGTTTTCTTTTGGAAATTGGGAGTCCGTAGGGACATTTTGTAGTTGTACTGAGCTAGCCACGCAAAGGAGACGCTGGCAAAATTTCTCGGAAATTTAGAGAGTTGGAAAAATTTTGAGAAAAATTGAATTTGTAATGAAATTTGAATTATTAAGAAAACCATATTATTTGGAACTTATGGTTGATTGTGGAAAATTAGTTAAAGTGATAATGGATCTTTAATAAAAAGAAGATTGGTTTGAAAATTTTGATAAAACTGTTTGGTTTTGGGAAAATGATAAACGGGTATTGGAGCATTCTTCTTAACTTGTAATTTCGGGACGAAATTCTTTTAAGGGGGGAAGATTGTAACGACCCTGAATTTTTGACATTTGAAATCAGGTTATTTAATTGATTTAAATATCTGGAAGTTAGTTTGATTTGAAATTCGAATATCGAAACGAATTTGGCAATTTAATTGTTGAATTTAATCGTTAAATTTGGGTAAAAATTTGAATCTTCATTTTTAAGCTGTTAAAAATAGTTTAAAGGCTTAGAAAATTTATATTGACAATACTGAAGATAATAGAAGCTTCAGAATTGAATTTGGAAATGATTTGTTCAGTTTTGAAATTTTATCGTTTAAATTGAATTTAAAAATAGCGTTTCGGGGCACAGTCTTGGAATTTGACGAAACTAGTTTTATTGAATCCGTAATATTGTATTATTATCGGATTTCAATTTTCGTAATGTTTGGAGTGATCGTTTGGCCGTACGATAAGCAAACGCGCTGAAATTAAATCGAAAATTTAATTTAATAACTGGTCCAAAAATCTATCTTCTCCATACGATCGAATTTAGACTCGGAACCTTTTCCATTGTGTTCGGAACGCGGGTAAGACCTTATAAATGCCTATTGGCACGTTCCAATTGGAATTTGTTTAAAAAGTTTAATAATTTTTGAAAATATTATTAAATTAATATATCAGTGTATATATATATATATATATTCACGTTTTAGGGCTGAAACCCTAATTTATTCTCTAGCCGCCGGCATTTGTTTTTCAATGGTCGGTACTTCTTGATAATGGCAGCCTCTTTTCATTCAAAGGAAAGAAAAATAACGAAAAAAAAACTATCTTTCGTTCTCATTCAAAAAAAAAGAAACGATGGCCAAGCAAAATTCAAACTGAACGACTTTCGTTCATCCCTTCCTCGTTCGAATCAATTTATAAAGAAAAAAAATGGCGAACGAATTCGCGAAATCACAAATCGCGTATGAACCGGAGTCGAGATCGAAGCCAGTTCGAAGAGTGGTCGCGAGCTCGCCACGGGTTCGCAAGTGCTTGCGATGGAGCGTTGGAAATTGAGTCGCGAGGCGGCGAGTCGTTCTCGCTATGACGCCCCACCTCTATACCCACGCTAGCCAAGGACACTACGGGGTAATGCCGTCAACTAGCACGGAGAATAAGGCTGTTGAGGAGCGATCATCCGTGTAACTTCTTTGTGCGAGCACCGATATGTCAGATAGTATAGCATGTATTTAATTTGAGGAGGAAATCCGACATACCGATACAAACTCAAAGCTATCACACAGTGGCTATATATATAATCTTCGGAAACAAATGTAGAAATAAACATAACACAAATCAGTCACAGACAATTCATATCTCAAAGGCGGAAGAAGATATGAATAAACATATAACACATGAAAGTGTATATCAGAGTAGTGGTCAAATAAGATCCACGATAACACAAAAGAATATATACAAGTGCAAGGCAAAATAATATGTATACATCAAGGAGTCTAGATCTCAAATGTATACAACAAAAAAAACTACAAGCTAAGTAGTTAACCAAAAGTCAGAAGATGGCTCCAGATACGAAGTCATGAGGAAGCACCTGTAAAATCTCAGTCTGACCCGAGTATTATTTAAGAAGAAAATAATAAACGGATCAGTCTAGCTATAAATATCAGATAAAGTGAGATAGGATATGAGATATGATAATAAAACGTATGATAACAAAAAGGTGTCATACTATGATAAGTATACATTAGAAATCCCACAAAAGTCATACAATATCTCAATAATCTCAAAACAGAGAAAAGAACGTCATATTCTTAATTTAATTCACCAAGCCACAATAAAATGACATACTCATCAATGTCAATGGTAAAAGCTGGTGAAACATAAATTCCAAAAATCAATAATTAGAAATCCAGAAATCACAAGAAAAGGATGGCCAATCCCAAACAGGAGAATGAAAGCCAGAACATTGACGCAGTGCAAACGGTACGTCCAATGAACCGGAAAGCCGAGACATCGATGTAGTACAAACGGTACATCAGATGAATCGAATATTGACGCAGTGCAAACGGTACGTCCAATGAATTGAACATTGACGTAGTGCAAACGGTACGTCCAATGAACTGGAAAGCCGAGACATCGATGTAGTACAAACGGTACATCAGATGAATCGAATATTGACGCAGTGCAAACGGTACGTCCAATGAATTGAAAAGCCGAGACATCGATGTAGTACAAACGGTACATCAAATGAATCGAATATTGATGCAGTGCAAACGGTACGTCCAATGAATTGAACATTGACGCAGTGCAAACGGTACGTCCAATGAATCGGAAAGACAATACAATTCAGAACATTGACGCAGTGCAAACGGTACATCCAATGAATCGGAAGGCCGAGACATCGATGTAGTGCAAACGGTACATCAGATGAATCGAAACACATTAAAAGTACTTGGGTTGCCAGCCCACAAAGAAATGAGACGAAGCTCAATAAAATGAAGTACAGTCCTTCACATGGACAAAGAGACATCGCACATTGCTAGTCTAAACCATAAAATGATCATCATCGATCATCAAGAAGTGTCAATTACACTAAGCTAGTAAATATATGAGTTTAGCTTCATGTCCCATAACCACTAGCTTAACTTAAATATTTACGAACAAACTGTAGATCTCCACTAGGAAATTGTCACAAAAGGGTTCAATCGAACAAGTCCAAGAGCTAACCGACGAAGTGAACGCAAGCGTTTCATACCACTCGTTTTACTAAGTCGTTTAAGTCAATTTCTCATCCGAGTGAAGTAAAGGCTTGTATATACTAGTAGATTGGAAATCGGTTTGAGAAAACGAACTTTTGATATTTAAAACAGTGTTGAAATCGCTTTGATGAAAGAGTTTTGATATTTACTACTAGTATTGAAACCTTCATATCTTTAAAGTGACAAGTCACAAAACGATTGTTGAAACAAATCGAATTACATAAATTCACGTTCGAAGACGTGAGTAAAGTCCAAAGAAATCAATCCCCAAAACCATCAAAGTAGGAAGTTCTGTTGAATGTTTTTCAGATAAGATCCCCTACGAAGGGGGGTACGTGAATTAAATCCAATTAAACCGATAAAGAATCCATCGAACTGGATATTCAAAAATCCCGAAAAAGGAGTCATCAAAGTCAAAGTAAATGATAATAACAAATAGGATCATCACGAATCGATTTAAATTGAGAATTCAATCCAAAAAGGCAAACTGGACTGAAACTGCAGGTTCAGTCGATTGAACATAGTTTTCAGTCGACTGACCCTGTACCTGGAAATTTTCCAGGTTCAGGAAACTTTCTGTTTCCAGGTTTAGTCGACTGAACAGAGTTTTCAGTCGACTGAATCATGCTTGGAAACTTTCGGGTTCCAGGTTCAGTCGACTGAACAGAGAATTCAGTCGACTGAATCATGTCTGGGCTGTTTTTCAGCCTATACAAAATGAAGAGAAAACTCTTCCAAAACGCAACCGGACGAACATTGGCTCTAAGGGATTATGCCAAACAGCAACCCGGCCCTATATGCTCCTCGGTGCATCACCAAAAGCATGATCAAACATCCATAAAAGGATTTTCACATAAATTTGACTTAGAAACCCAAAAATTGGAATATTCACAAAACCAATCCAAATCAAGGGTAAATACACATGAAGAAGTGTTAGGAATTCATACCTAACAACCAAAGACAATTATAGTTATAGATGTGAGATAAAAATCTCACCTTTTACACAAAAACAATGAAGAGGAAGCTATAGAGCAAGGCAAGGACAAACACTCTTCAATTCCAACTCAACAAGCTTGAATCTAAGCTTAAAAGAGAAACATTTCCTAAATTAGGTTTAGGAAATTTCTGAAATTGAAAGGAGAAAGTGTTGGAGAAGAAGATGGAGATGCATACCTATGGGTTCTCTTTGAATTTGGAGCTAGAACTTGATTTGCAAATGGAAACTAGGGCTTGGGAATTCTAATTTCCCATTCCACTCACCATTGTTGCTCAAGAACTGAAATGAGGAGGAAGTGAGGGAGAATGGGGAGGAGTGGTTCAGATTTGGGGGTTAAGTTGGCAAAGGGGCTGAACCTAAAACCCAAACCCAAAGTGCAAATGGTCAAATTTTTGACTAGCTCCAAACATATCAAAGTTTATACTCAAAAAGGTCGCAAACGGCATTTTGGACTCAATGGGGGTGGTCTCGAGTCCCAATTCGACTATTTGCAAAAATTAGCTTTTCGGACAAACATCCGACGAATGATGAAATATTTAAATAAAATATTTAAATATAAAATCGATAAATATGCGGGTTGTTACACTCGCGCTCGAGCGCAATGTCGAGGCCGCGACTTCGATCTGAGATGGTTGGGACGTACGGCGTCACGTGGTCCTGTTCAAGCTCGAGCGTACGATTTTGGAAGAGATGGTCGACGTCGATAGCAAGGGTGAGCTTGTTTGTGAGCAGCGACAGAGAGGTATTTTTCAATTTACAGTGAAGTACAAAAAAGATTCTATTAGAAAAAAAACTATGGATAGATAAGAATTCAAACTGCAGTACGATGTAAAACTATTTATTTTTCAATTTAAAGAAGTATATATATATATTTTTATATACAGTAAGGAAAGTTTATGTAACATCCCAGATATTAGCTGTTGGATTTATGAACATTTAATTCATTTTAAATGTTTAACGTGGATATTTAATTGATTTTGAAATGGAAGGAATCAGATGCAATCAATAAAATAAGCTATAATTTTAATTATAGTGATTCCGTTGAATTTGATTTATGGGGAAATAATAATTAAATATTCGAATTTGAGGTAAAGGTAAATCTGGGTGTAAATAGTAATAAAATGGGTTTAAAAATTTATTTTGGGGTTATTTGAGTGTAAATAGGGTGGTGGGAATTGTAGATGAATTTTAAAGTTGATAAATTAATATTTGGGGTTTTATATTAATTTAAAAATGAATTTAATATTATTAAAATGCAGTTTAATCGGATTTTTGGTCCGGATTGAGCCGGAATGATTTTAAATGTGGTTATACATTTTATATGATTTATTATTAAGTTATTAAAATTTTAAAGCGTTTTCGACAATTTTGGAAATCGCTCGATTTAATAGACGAGTTAAAATAGCCTTCCGGGGCACAGTCTCGGAATTCGACGAAACTAGTTCCATTGGATCCGTAATAGATAGTTATTATAGGATTTCAATTTTCATAGCAATCGGAGTTGTCGTTTGACCGTGGCAGCTCGAAACGCATCGAAATCGATTTAACCGATTTAATTTTAAATTGACCATTTAATTCCGTATCTCGCGCATACGATCAAATTGGCTTACGAAACCTGCTCCATTGTGTCCAAAACACGGAAAAACCCTAGGGTAGCCTGTCGGAACGTGAGGATTGGAGGTCGTTTGCATTAACGGTTAAATTGAGATATTTTATTAATTAAATAATATTATATATATATATTAACACTTATATCATTAAACCCTAACCCTATTTCAGCCAGCCGCCACAAATTTCGTTCAATGGCCGAAATCTACCATCGTTCTCCTTCAATTTCTAACAAATCTATCAACCCATTGCAAAAAATTTCAACTGGAATATTGTAGAGAGCAGGGAGATGCTCAGATCCAACGGGTGATTTCGCGTGAAGTGATCGTTTGGAGAAGCTATGGTGTCGCGTTCAGGGGCCGTTCGATCGCTTTTTGCATGCGATTGGGACCACCGAGTGCCACCGCACTTGGCTCGAATGTCAAGAGGGTTGAGGGATCTCGTTTGGTGGTGGCTGATCGATTTATCGTGGAGTCTAGGGGGGCGCGATTTCAAGCCCTAGGTCGATCGGAGTGGGTTCGTTGATGCCTGTACATGTGCGATGGAGAAGGAGTAAAGAGGGGCCGTGATTTCATCATCCAGATCGAACGGTCGATGTGCTTTGGTATTATAAAAAAAAGAAAAAAATATAGAAATTGTTTTAAATTAATTTCAAAACTTTGTAATATCATAACGAACTCATACGTACTCAGATTCGGACGAAACTGGAACCATTGGAATTGCAGGAAAGAGCACTACGCGATGGTGCAGATCCGGAATCATTCCGGGCAAGTAGAAATTTGAGTTAAATCGAACGTTGTTCGGTTTAATTTAAATTTCGAACGCTCGCCGAAACTCAAGGTGAGTTATTCTCACTCACATCTGGATGCTAGACAGTTTAAATAGTTGATATTTAAATATCTGTGTGATTGGTTGTTTATAACTGTTGTTATCAGCCTGAATTGATATTTATATATGCAATGTGCTAATATCTGTGATGCAGGAAGAAACAGGTTGGAGGGATCCAACGGGATTCCTCACAATTGTAGCAATTATTTTATAATTGATAATGATGCCTGTTTATATGTTGTGATTGACAAATCTGAAATTGAATTGTACTGTGAAATTGTTGTATAAATTATAATTACAGAATTTAATTATAAATGGATTAAATTGGGTTTTTACGAAATAAAATGAATTGTTAAATTAAGAATTTCGAAGAATAAAATTTGAAATCTGGATTGGATGGAAAATAAATTCGGTAAAATTGGAATTTAAAATGTAGTGGAAATTTATCAATCGATAAATGTGAAATATAAATTTTCTTGAAATGAATTCTATGGAAATTATAAATTATTTAAAATATCGATGGTTTCTTTTAATAATGAACGGCGTTGTTCGGAAAATTAAAATATGTTGCAATGAAGCTTCAAATGTAAAATTTACAGATTTAAATGTAAATAGAACATTTTAAAATACCGTCTTCTCCATTGGGATTTTATTTAAGTAAATTGGAAATCTGGCTTTCATTGAAGAATTCGCCAAAATGTTTTAAACTATATTTTTAAAAATGAATTTCCAGAATGGGTATTGTGTTGAACTTCGGATGAAGTTATGGTTAAGCATGGGATTGGAAATTTTATGTTGTAAACGTAAATTGGATTCAAATAAATCGGTTGGATTTATATGAAGGATACTTTGGGATGTTGAACGGGAAAGCGTTTCCCTGGGAAAAACCAAGTTAGTGTTTTTAAAGATTTTATTTAATTTAAGATTAAAGCTTTAAATTGTTTAAAAGTATTTTTTTAGAAGTTGTTATTTTTAAAGTAACAAATTAATAATTTAGAAATCGTAATGATTTGAGGATATATTAGTAATTCTTTTTACAAAAGGATTTATTTAAAAGTTGGTTTTGACTTAGGTTATTGAGACTAGTATTATTCTTTTTATAACGCTATTTTGAAATTAGTTAAACAAAAACCCTCATTTTAAATCAAAGTTTATATCTTAATAATAGTATTTCTTCACCTATTCTAAACATATATTTTGAGTAAATATATAGAAGCAATTTACATATTTTAAAGTATTTTTCAGTATAAAGTATTTTAACTGTTTTAAAAGCAAAATGTTTTATACTTGGTTTTTCCAAATGGGAATAAATGGTAATGCTTTACCATGTAAAGGAAGAAATGTTGGAAATCGTTCCAAATGAGCTTTGAAAATTTGAAAATATATCTTTGAAAGATATTAGAGGCAAATAAATAATATGGAAATTATTTATTGTGTGATGGATGCTTATGGATGTTTGTGAATGTGAATTGATAGTTAAATCACCGACTATCAATATTGGCCAAATGCGCTGATCGTTTCGAAGAGACCGGGATCGGGATTTATTTCTCGAATACCACTTCGATCCGGTTTGTACGTTTCGTGTAACGTGTTCGGAGTCGAAGATGGAGCAGTGAAGAGCAAGGGCTAGTCGCTACTAATCTTGAGGATATTTCCAAAATGGATGTAGTAGGAGTAGTGCCTTCGGTTCCGTTCGGACCCGGGACGGACTTGTATGGACGAATGCTTTCGTGACATCATCAGGTGGACGATGGGGATTCAAAGTGAAATGTTCTGTAAAGGTAACGCTAAGCCTCAAGCCTCATCAACTGGGAATGACTGAAAATCAGGGGATATGCAGCAAGGCTTCGTGGGTAGCCCCCACTTGAGAGTAAGGTCATCCCTGTCTAGATGTCCCTTTTATTTCGGCTTAGTGGTGCGGTTGCTGATCACAATCGTGGGGTGATTTTACTTGGAATTATCCAGTAAGGGATGATTCCGGCCTTGTGTTGCAGGGGAGCGGGCGTACTCCTCGGTACTGTGATCTAGGCCACGTACTGTGACAGGTGGTACCCCAGTGCCTAGTCATTCGTTGGAAATCCATTCTCCCTACATGCCTTGTACGAGTTTTGTTTGTATTACCCACGGTGTGGCTAGTATGATGGAATTTAATAGATGTAACAATTTCAGCTATTTTAATAGTATTTGTAAATATACACTACTATAATATCAGAGGATTTTTATAAAAGTGTTTTAGCTATCGTAAGGTAAAAACCCGACATGTTTATTTGTGGCGTGGTCTTACGAGATGCTTTTGATTTCCAAAGGATTTTTGAAACTTTAATAATCAATTGGCTGTATTTATGATGCGCTGGTATTCCAGACTGACTCGGGTGTTATTTTATTATAATGCTCGGGTCAGACCGAGTATTATACAGGATAGGTTGCTCTGGAGCAGGAGAGGAGCTGGAGTCGAGACGTATTCCTCGTACTTGTTATATTCCACTGCTGTGTTGATTTGAGTTTGTCTGACTGTTATGGTTGATTGTTGTGTATGATATACTCTGATGATGATGTATTGTATATAAACAGATATAGTTTTCATTTTGTGTAAAGATCTGTTATTGACTATTATATTTTATTCCGTTGCGACTGTGAGATCCTGATATTGTATAGTTTCTTCTGTCTTCTACCTCCTTTCTTTTATATACAATCTGTCTTTTCCGGCATTCGATCGTTGGCATATTATACTATAGAGTATTTTGTGTCGATTTTCGAGGGTCGAGAAGGGCGGGTCGTCACAGTTTACAGTAAAGAGAATTTTCTGTTAAGCAGTTTTAAAATTTTTAAGATCATCTTAATTTAAGTTAATGTATATATAGGTAAAACAGAAAATACATGTATGTATATATAAGGTTTTGGGAATATAAGAATTTATATGAATTTGATTTTTAAAATCTATGTAGTTTATTTTAAGTATATATGTAGTTTTGATAAAATAGATACATATACAAATTTTTACTTTATTAGTTGTTTTAAAAATAATGAATTACGGTGATTAACGTGTTTTATTAGTCTATTTAATTAATTTTAGTTACTAAAAATATTTATTAAAGGAAATTAGTTAAATTGAACTATTAGTAAATTAATTATATTAAAAAGGAAAAAATTGATTATTCGGTTTATTTCGAATATTAATAAATTGTATAAATTGTTTATACAAGGTTAAGAATCGTGAATCAAATCTGGAATGGAAAATGGATTGCAAAACAAAAATCAAAGGTGAGATCTTCTCACTCAAATATAAAAATTTGACTTGCAGTTATTGATTGACGTCTGTGGATGCAGGGAAACGGGTTGGAGGGATCCAACTGGATTCCTCAAAATTATGTGAATTTGTTTCATATATTGTGATGTGATTGTTTATAATCTGTGTGTGATTATCTTTATGATTGAAATTGTTGAAGGCTAAAATTTAGCCGAATGTATTTTTGGTATCGTTGAAATTAATTTTTAAGAATTGAATTAATTTGAAAGAAGGAATTTTAAAAGTATAAAGAGTTGATTTTTGTAGTCTTATCGTTTTTTTCCAAAATACGGGAAAAGATATTAATAAATGGATTTTGGATAATATTATTTAAAAGTTGAAGAATTTATTGAAAATGGAATTTTAAGTAATTTGGAAAGAATAAAGGGATTTATTTAAAAGGTAATGAATTTCTAGAAATCAATTTGATAATTGATTTGGTATTTGAAAATAAATCTTTGGGAAATCGATATGAAAATGAATTTTTGTGTTGAAATAAATTTGGAAATCGATTTGCAAATGATTTGGTATTTGGAAATAAATTGCAAATGGTTTGTTATTTGGAAATAAACTTAGAAATAAATTTGCAATGTTCTGTTCTATTGAAATTAAACTTAGAAATCAATTTGTAATTGATTTGGTCCTTGAAAGGAAATTAGAAATCAATTTGAAATTGATTTAATGTTGAAATGTAAATTTGAAATCAATTTGGAATATATTTGGGGTTTGAAATGAAATTGTGAAATCAATTTGGAATTTGATTTTGGAGTTGAAAGTGAATATTTGAGAAATCGATTTGAAAATCGTATAAAAAGTGAATATTTGGGAATGTAAATCCAAAATGGAATTTATAAAGGAAAGGGAAATTTGTTTTAAAAATAAACACTGATTTAATTTTAAAGTGTGGAAATAAATTTACGGATTTGGAACGTAAATTTAAAATAAATCGATAAGGATTATTTAATTGGTTTAAATGGACCATTTTGAAGTGAAAGTGTATTCTCACTATAAAGCCGAGTATATTTCCAAAGTTGCTTTTAGAAATATAAATTAAAGGTTCTAAAGTTGGTTTTTAAAAGAAATATTTGGAAATATATTCCGCGTAAGGAAATTGATTTGAAATTTATTTTCAAAAGTTGAAAGGTGAAAAGTGATTTGAAATTTGTTTTCAAAGTGTTGAAGTGTGGAAAAATATATATCTTATGAAGATATTTTGAAAATAAATGATTTGGGAAAATTATTTAAATCTGATGATTGTTGTGAATGTTGTTTGATAGTTAAATCACCGACTATCAATATTTGCCTTTGAAATGGCATTTGAATTTGTTTTTAAAACAAGCGCTCATTATCCGGTTTAGCCGGGAGAGGACTTTGTGTCATATAACCCATTTCGAATAATGATACGACGTGAATGAATAACATTTAAAGACCGGTGTTGAAGACCGGGTATTTTCGAAAATGAAAGGACAACCTGTCGAATGTCTCTGCACCGAGTTGCTCCGGTATACAGATTTATATCACTCTTCTTGTGATGGGAAGTCCGAATGGGATTGTGAATACCCAGATTGCAAGGGCTTCTTTGGAAGTGCCTTCGGTTCTGTTCGAACCCGAAACAGACTTGTATGGTTGTATGCCTGACACTACACTTTGAGATATAAAGCTGATTTCTTTCAAATACATTTCTATTTGGTGGCGGAGATTTATTCTCTTAGCTTAACAACCTTCTCTGAGACGTACGAGCTCAGAGGTTATGTAGTTGAAGGTTATCAGTGATATACTCCCAATTTGGTAGTGGGGCATGCTAAGTGTTGTTGTGTGTTGATGATCATTCGTTGATCATTTATGATCAAAGCATGGCCTTCGTGTAAAGCGTAGCTTTGTGGACGAGACCTCATCTAGCCTCACAGACCGAAAATGGTCGAAACAGGAAAGATGCGGCAAGGTTTCATGGGTAGCTCCCCTAGGGTATGACCATTCCTTCTGGAAAAAGGTGGTATCATGGTATGGAGCCCAGATATTTACCTGTGTGGTTGCTCCAATCTCATTTACTCTGTGTGATTGTTGCTTTGTGATCGAGGCGCCTCGGATAAAGGTCCCAAAGGACCGGGGGTGGCATATCTCAGGTTTACTACCCGGGAAGGGGGTAACCGGCCTTGTGTTGGCAGAGAGCCAGGTGGTTTTCGGGGCGTCCCACCAGAGGCGTTCCCATGTGGCAGTAGGAAGTTCCTTAGCTTGACCATTTGTTGGAAAATCCAAAGAAACAATACGAGCCTTGTACGGTTTTAGTTGTAGAACCTGCCATTTAAAATGGTAGCTATAGCAGGCATAATATAATGGTACCTATGCTGGCTAAGATTAATATTGTATTTTCGAAAGGATTTTCACACTATGCACTAGTAATAATATAAAAAGAATTTCTTTTTGCGTAGTAAGCATATTTGACTATCATAAGAAGAAATCTCCTCCAAGTCTGCGATTGCATTGTGTGTGTGGTGGGAGGTCTTATGGTAGTTTCATTTTCCAAAAGCATTGCGGATTTCAATGTTTAAAATTCTTTTGTTGTTTGTTTTAAAGAATAACTGTTTTACAATCTCACACCAGTCACCATGACTGACTCGGAGTTTATTGTTCCCTTTCTAAACTCTGGGTGCCCATAATTTTCCACACGAGCAGCCTAGAGTTATGTTATTAGGATATTCTGGATATTCTGGAGCTTTGGAGGCAAGCTGGATGGCGAGATGTACACCCGTACTTATTTATTTATTCCGCTGTGTATTCTGTATGGGGACAAGTTTATATAACTGTCCATTGATGTATTGTGTTGAATATTGACTCTGATGTGATGTAATGTATAAACTGATATAGTTCTTGATTTAAAGATTATTTATTAATCTATTATATGTTGTTCCGCTGCGAATGTGAGATTCTGATATTGTTTCTGTTTCTTTCTGTTCTCTTTTTCTTCTGTCTTCTTCTACCTCTTCTTTTTAACCCTAATGGTTTGGTTTTCCAGCATTCGATTGCGCGGCATTTGATACAGTGGACGTATTAATGTCGACTTTCGAGCGTCGAAAGATCGTAATCGTTTCATATTTTGTTTTAAAATTTGATGTTTCTGTAGTAGCTTCGTGAACTACTATTTGTCTATTTCGCTGCTTATTGTTATATTACTCTGTGTCTGTGATTTTGTGATTGATTTATTTACTGTATATGCTAAGTTTTGCCAAATATAAATTAACAATCTGTTGCTTTGAGCAATTCAAGTTCGACATGTATGGATGATTGTCGATTTGAATGGTTCGAAATGGCAGGTCGTTACATTATAGTATTTTGAAAATACTATTAATTAATGTTTGATTTGGAAATGGTTTTCGATTTGAAAAATGATTTTTAGTCTGTCCTTTTTGATTTTTTATGACATTTTTTTCAAGAATAGTTTTTTTGCTTCTCTATTTTACTTCAATTACTTTTATTATTCTTTTCAAATATATGTATGTTTGTAAATGTTTTGAAATTACTTTGGAATGTATCTATCTTTATAGAAAAGTTGCTATAATAATGAATGTTTATTTTAAAGGAAATTAAAGGGGTTTATCTTTTATTTTAAAGTGCCTTTTGTTTTTAAAAGAAGATAGAAATATTTTGGAATAATATTTGTGAAACATTTCATATAAAATGTTGTAATAAAAGAATAGATTTATAAATTGTATTTAATAAATTAAAGAGAAATTTATAAGCGGTATCTTATAAATAAAAGAATAGGTTTATAAATGGTATTTTATAAAAGGGAAACTATTATCATTTGATAAAATTGGAGAAATAAATCACAGTTGTGAATTTATTATAATATACGAAATGATCGTGTTATGGGAAGTATATGAGGTTTATAATTATATTTGGTGTTTTGTTTTATATTTGGAGTTTTTGTTTATATTTGGAGTTTGTTTTATAAAAAGAGTTTGTAATTATATTTAGGAATTTATAAAAGGAGTTTTATAAATAAATTTGGAGTTTTTTTATAAAAAGAGTTGCAAATAATTTTGGGGAATTGTCAAATGAATTTTAAGAAGTGGAGCTAGCGCAACAGTTAGGTCCACCGCATGGTGATCGGGGCGTCCAAATTCGAGTCCGAAAACATCCTCTTCACAATGCGGTAAGGATAGGCTGAGTGCATTATTGACCTCCCTAGAGTCCGCTATCGTACGGGAGCCTCGTGCACTGAGTTCCACCTTTATCAAATGAATTTTATAAATGATATTTTATAAAAGAAGTTTTATAAAAGAGTTTTATAAATAGTATAAAGGATGTTTATAAAGGAGTTTATTAAATAAATTTAGAAATTTATAAAAAGAGGTTTATAATTATGTTTAGATATTTATAAAGGGAATTTAATAATTTATAAAAAATATATTTTATAATGGAGTTTGTAATTTATAAAAAGGAAGTTGATAAAAGAAATGGGATTTGATTTCTATAATGATTATTTTAAATTACAGTGGTATGGAAAATGTTTTATTCATACATAACACCAAATTTCGAGATATGGAAACTCATCTTCATCTTGAGAATTAAGAATGTGTGTCGAGGAAAGAATAGTTTTCTAACTTGTACGATCTCATTATTAATCGAGGGATAATATTATTTGGAATCGGTAAGTGGTGTGAAGTATATTTGATTAAATTTTAATCAGGTCCATTTCTTACACCAAAAGGAAAGTGTTTTGGGTTTATAGTTATCAATGTTTTTTAATCACGTTTGTGTTAACCTAAATAAATATGGTTTTGGAAATAAAATCTTTCTAAGATTTTTGAATATATTATACCACTGAGATAAGTATATGGGTACATTTTCTAAATACTCAAAATGCAGCGTTTTGTGAATATACTTATATTGTTGATATAAGTATATGGAAATGTTTTTGAAGTTTGAAAGTGAAATATTTTGTGAGTATACTTATACAGTTGAGATAAGTATATCGATATTTTCTAAGTATTGAAAAGGGTAGAGTAGACTTATGAATATATCTTTGTAAAAGTATGGTGATACCAGTATTTATAAAGTGGTTTTAATTAACGAAAGGATAATTAAATAGGCTTAGAGGTTGCTTTGTGCTTAACCATGCTTGGTTAAGTCTCTGGTTAAATTGTTTGTTGTTTGATAGTTAAATAACCGACTATCAAATGTTGGCCAGTTTTTAAAACTATCATTGTCGTTTTGGAGAGACCAGGATCAAATATATTATCCGAAAACCACTTCGAACTGGCATAAGCGTTCAAATTAAAGACATCTTGAAGTTGATGGAATCGAAGACGGAGTTCTTTGAAGTGCAAGGGCTACTTGCTACTAATCCTGAGAGTGGTTCCAAAAGGGATGTAGTAGAAGTAATGCATTGTTGCTTGGAGGGCGGTGTTAGCATTCCAAGTGGAATTTTCTAAAAAGGAAAAATGTAGCCTCAAGCCTCATAACCCGAAATGACTAAAATCTAGAGAGATAAAGCAGGCTCTATGGGTCGCACCCATTAGGTATGTCATCACCCTTATATATATATTATATATATATATATTGTTGTACATGAGAGCTCCAGGGAAAAGGTTGCAAAGTAACCGAGGTGATGACATGTTCGGTACTATCTAGTAAGGGGTAGGCTAGTCCTATGTAGTAGGGGTGCAAGATGTTCTTGTTGACCTTGGTACATTTTTCTAGAGGTGTACTATGACAGGTGGTACCTCGTTGCCTTACCATTGATGGAATCCATTCTTCAATAAGTGCCTTACGGACTTAGTTATTCCCAACTATGCTGGAAGTTAGATGCAAGCATTCTAGTTATTTTATATATTTATTTTAAACCCTAGACATTATTATAATATTAGAAGATGTCCTATGAAATGGTTTGGTTATCGTAAAGTAAAAACCGGTGCGTGTTTATATGTGTTGTGGTCTTACGGGATACCTTTATTTTTGAAAGGTTTTATAACATTAAAATACATATGATGTGTGTTTCTCACACTGGTTTACCAGACTGATACGAATATTATTTTCTTATAATGCTTAGGTCAGACTGAGCATATTTTCAAATCTAGTTATGGATGCTTTGGAGCTTCAGGAGATGAGCTAGATGACTCCAAGAAGTAGTTTCATATAATTTATTGGTTGTTTATATTTATCAGCATTTATGAGGACAGGTTGTTATAACTGTCCAGGTTGATAATGGATGGTTACTCTGATTGATGTATATATATTACAGTTTTCTTTTGTAAAGAGCTATTGTATATTATATATTACTCGTCACAATGTGAGATTATGTTATGTCTTTTCGTTCTTTTTTCCCCCAACAATCTGTCTTTCTAACACTTGGATGCTCCGCACATGAATACCGTGGATATATTAGCGTCGACTTTTGAGGGTTGAAAAGGCGTGTCGTTACATGTATGATTCACTATTGATGTTGATTTGTTTAGTGATTTGATATGATTCGGTGATGACATCCTTTTATTTAATTTGTTGACTTACATACATATAAAGCCATGTGTCCGCTTACATACATATAAAGCCATGTGTCAGCTTACGTCTAGAGCTATATGTTGACATCGGATATGAGTACTATATGTCGTCCACTTGTATCCAGCCCCTTTATAGTTCAGGAGTGAACCTGATTGGCCAGTATCCCCCCTGGCGGCCTAATCATGGGGTCACGCCCTAGATCCGCGATACCGTTGTTGTTATGATATTTGATGTGAATCACATGATTAGTAGTTGGTAGCCCCTTATGTCACATAGGTCAGTAGTTTGTTACCATATAGGCAAGTGCAGGGTCATTACTGAGGCTACGCGTAGACGAGCCATAGGTGGATGTGGGTCACAATGTCTATTGAGGTAACTGAAGACTGTAGGAATAGATCCAGCTATTAGTGGGAAGCTAGTAGACCTTAGGTTCTTGGAGCATGCTGTGCTCCCAATCCCCTTTTCTGATTCAAGGTTGTATGTGTGTTGTGGATTGGCATATATTATTCACTATTTAATGAGTTGGTGATACTAGAGATATGTGTCTAAAGTGTAGTCAGTCCCCATACATCTGTACTCTTCCGGTTTGATATTTTAGAGATAGCCTTTGTTTGTTGATTATGGTGGATTATCTTTGTGGGTTATATAGTATTGGATATCATTTGGATAATTTGATGGGCTATCTCACATTATCTATTGAATATACGATTTTATGATATTATACTAGGGCATTGCTGTGGGCTAGCCCAAGTGAATATTCACATGTGTACCCCATACAGCCTCATTCTTCGTATTATCTGACAGCATTACTTAGTAATACTCTTGGATAGTGTGGGTATAGAGTTAGGGTGTTTCAGTTGGTATTAGAGCGGGTTCAGAACAATACATTATATATATATATATATATATATATATATATTGACACGAGTCTCGACCTTAGATGAGACTTAGAGTCTCTGTCCCCTTGGGTACGCTGGGTAGTTACCCTATACTAAAGGGATAGTAAGAGTATACGATGGTCCCCGGGGTAATCATCTGGGGAAATATTTGTTTTTTCCTACTATCTATATTATTGTTACCACCATCTCTTATATGAGTTTACCTTAATGTGGAATTTAAGATGTTGATGGAGAAGTGAAATAAGGAATTGTTTGGTAGAGTTAGAGGTATACCATAGGGGCAACTCTATAATTTGCTACATATATCTAACTCATTGACCAATCTTGTTCGAAATAATGGTATTTTCTTTCAATTATATACTTGATATAATGTGGTTATATTGATTAATCAATTTAATTAAAAGTTTATTTAATAGAAAATCCATAAATGGTATGTTTTGTGATAGTAGTTACAAAGTGTTGTAACCGTGAGTAATTTATCACAATGAAACAAATATACCATTTTAAATGTTTCTAGTCAAGATGCATCGAGGCTAGATATCAATGTATCCATTGAGACTAGAGTATGTAATGCTCTCCAAATGTTGAGCAGTGTATTACTCATGACTACTAGGGGCACCAAGGAGTGACGTGCCGATGGTTATTGGATAACTATGAAATGACCCACTCGATAGTTTTCTGTTGGTTAATATAAATAAGGTCAAGCAGAGAATATCGATGTGATTAATTTACACAGTTCTGTCAACTTGAGAATGCTGTTGATCTTCAATATGGAAGCTCTGCTTTGATTATAGTTAAATCATGTCATGGTGTCCATCGAAAGACTATAGTTGGGTCGAGTGGAAGCATTGGAAGTGAAACACTATTCAAGAGAGTATTAGTCTCCTCGGTTATAAGAGGTTAGTATGACGGTCAACTGAAGTCAACTCAAAGCCAAAGTCTTTGGCTAGAGCATTTCGGTTAATAATAATTGTTATTATTGAACCAATGACTTTGTATTTAGACTATAAAGTTGAATGTGAATGATATTGGAATTTTGACCATTACCCAATTCAATAAATCCAAAGTGATATAGTTTTAACGAAAAGAATTAGTGTAAATAATTTTCACTGTTAGGTACCACTTATAATAAGTAAAATTGGATTTTACCAAAAGACGTGTAAGCGATAAATTCAGCCAAAATGTCAAACCACTTGCTAATTGACATGTGAACGTTAATATTCGAATAGTTCGATATTAATCGCTGACTGAATTTACACCTTCGAGTCGCACCACCATAACGATGACTTCTTTGAAAAACCACACGATTTAATTAATTTATAAAATGTTGTAAATTGATTAAATTAATTGTATTTGAGAAATATTAATTATTATTTATTTGTTATTTGGAAGTTTTCTGTAATTATTTTAATGTATTTATAAAAGTTATATTTACGCGCATTGATATACGATATCATTGTAATTTAAAGATAATTGCATGAAATGGTTTATGGAAATTTGATGACATGATTTTTGGAAATTTTATGTCATTTGATGACATACGTATAAAGAAAGGATTGGAGAGAGATAAACAATCAGGGGAATTAAGTAGGAAAGTTTTAATTAAAGAATGGAAAAAGTTTCATTCTTTCAAATAAAACATATTCTCTAATTCATTCCGCACGTACAATTCATTCTTTTTCTTTCTCTCCACCTAAATTTTCATGGCAGAAAAAAAAATTAGATTTCCAAAATATTTCAACTTCAAATAAAAACATCACTTGGAATAAAACAAAAGTGGTTCATCCATCTCTTAAAAGGATAGGATGGGGATCTTGAAGATCTGAGGATATATCATCATTTAAGGTGTGACTTCTAGGCAACATCCTAAGGGGAATTCATTTTCAAGGTGTGTTTCAAGGCTTTGGGTAATAAGGTACGTTTTTCTCTTATATATAATGATATTTCATGTAATGTTTGATAAAAGAGAAATTTGACTATCATAATTTGTATGTACACATCATTGCCTCGTTTAATTTGAAAATTATTTATGTAGTTTGAATTGTTTGTTGAATGAATTGAATGGGGTTTTTATTTTAATAAATCAAAACTAAAATTTGTATATGTTTAAATACAATGTTCTTTTTTTGGAACTATGTTCTTTTTTTGGAACTATGTTCTAAACATTCAATTTGAAGTCTAAATTTTAGATCTAAAATTTTGTATGTTCAATTTATCATTTGGGTTCTTATTTTGTTAATTAAAATTAAAATTTATATATGTTTAAATACAATGTTTTATTGAAGATTCATGTTTAAATCATACAAAACAAACTATAATTTTGGATTTGAAAGTTTACACTTATGTATTTTGTGTTTTTACTATATTATAAATTAAAAAAAGGGAAGATGTTTTGACAATAAATCTAACTTTTAAATTGATTGCTATAAATCCCTAATTTGTATTAATTAAAGAGATTTGATTGAATCGTATACACAGATAATTAATGTTTTGACAATAAATCTACTTTTAAATTGGTTGCTATAAATCTCTAGTTTATATTAATTAGAAAGACTTGGTTTAATCTTACATACACACAATTAATTTTATATGTATGATTGTATATATAAAATTTATTACATGTGTTTCATATTGTCAAAGTATGATTAGATTTCTTTCCAAAAGGAGGAAACAATTTAAATGAGGCAATAATATATACATACGTTTATTTTTGACTGTTTATATCCTTATATTATGATGCCTATTAATTGTCATTTATATGCTGCATTAATTAAGTTTACGAAATGGGAAATTGAATCAATTATGCTTGTTACCCTTTATTTATTTCCCATTTTTCTTTTTTATGATTAGCTATCCATTTATTTTTGTTTATATGTTTATACCTTGTCATCAATTGATAGCACCTATCATATGTTGCACTTACAAAATTTACACACACACACACACACATATATATATATATACACACATACTTGCATTCATGCCATATACATGTTGATAATTGATGACATTCATATAATCAATCAATTTAATTAAAGAGAGAGAAATGAAAGGTTTCCTTCTTTAAATAAATTAAATATGTAACCTTCACACATAAATATTTATATGAGTATATGTGATATACTCTAATTTATATTCACATTAAATTACAGTGAAACTTTATTTATGAAATTAAATAGACCCATTAAAGATCCAAAATGGTAAATTTTTTGAAATTCATCCATTTCTTCCCTTGCGGGTTGGCCCAGTTCCGATAATGGTATCGAAGCCCAATAGCATATGCGGTCTAAATTAGTCATGTTAGGGCTAACTAATTAAGCTTGTGCACTTAGTATGGTGTCTATAAAGATGATATCTAAGATTGGAATTGGGTAATCAAGTACCCTATCTTACCTAGTTACCTGCCTGGCCTGAAAGGTGAAGTGAGCCCAAAGGTTACCCCTGATAGAAAAAGCCCAATTTTAATTTGGCCTTGGGCTAATTTTCAAAATAGTTTTGAAAATCAAGACTAGATTTTAAATTTAAAATAAAAACATGTTTATTATAAAAGGTTATAATATAACATAAATTTTCAAAATGTTTGAAAAGGTAATGAAAATTTCAAAATGTTTGAAACTGTTTAAATATTAATTCCAAATTTTAAAATTTACTAATAAGATTAATAAAATAAATTAATTAAATGAGTTAATTAATTAATACTTATATGCATGTATTATATATGTTGATATATGTTATGTTATTTTAAAGTGTTTAAGATAACATAAGTATACATGTATGTAAGATAAAATTTTAAATTGATATAATTTAATTAAAATTGTTTAATTAAATAAATTAATTAAATAAAAATACACATATATAAGATATATATATATATATGTTATACTACAAAGGTTATAGTAGACATGCCCAATATAAATGTTGTATTGGAATACTAATTTAAAATCAATTAAAGAGTTAACTAATTGAAATTAATTAAATAAGATTTAATTAATAAAATACTATATATAAAACTATTATATAAGTAATATGAAATATAAAAGTTATATAATAGTAAAACTCATATGATATGAATGTATAACTAAAGGTGGAACATTAAAGAAACTCAAATAGACTTAAGGAATAAATACATACGTAAATGTACGTATACCTTAATTTCTGATGTGTCTGACACTTGAATCACGAGGGTATTTCATAAGAAATACATTATTTTATAAGTCGGTATCACTCAATATAATATATTGAAGATTATGATGTTCAATATAATGTTGTCCTCTACCATATATATATATATATATATATTAATAAATTACTTACATACACCTTAGTTGTTGGGCAAACTCAAGCTAGGGATGTTATGTATAGTATTATTAATATATTGAATAGACGAGGTAAGGTAACTATATCTATTTGTTGAGCAAACCCAAGGTACATATACTATACCTAGGCCGTCGTGATATGGTAGGTACGAGTGAATGATCTCTTATGATTTGTTAAGAAAACTCGAGGTCGAAATGAGATTAGGACAAGGAAACATGGGTTAGGAGTTGTAGGTGATACAACCGATAAGGAGTTATCTATTGTTTGTGGGGAAATGATTTGTTGAACAAACTCAAGGTCAGAATACCAAGACACAAGAGTCCTAACATCTATTAATGAAGTCAAAAGACTTCTATGTTTTATCTTAGGGTTTGGAGAAACATAAAAGACTAGTAGGAGCCTTATTAGAAAAATAAAATGGTAACATTTAACATTTCTAATATTGTAAGAACATATGCTAAATAATGTTATAATTATCTACAATAATTAATTTGTGCATTTAGTACGATTGATAAAATGTTTATCAATTAATATATACAAATGAACTGAATTGAAAATTAACAAATTGAAATATAACATATACTTCCAATAAAAACTTATTGCATGTTAATGTTTCAACACCCATGCAAGTGCTTGATTTTACAATTACTAAATATATTCGTAGTTTGGTCACTTATGCGTTTATTTGGTCGAGACCATGTATTGCATTCTATGAGTTTTGAACTCTAAAATCAATACAAGACTATGGATATTTGATCCATATACAATCACATATGAATGTTATACGATGAACGATCGAAATTTGTAATGTACAATGTTTCGATGAAATTAGTTCATCCGAAAAATCAAATAAACCTTAGTGTTTAAGATCGAGTATTCAAATTGATTGATTACAAGGATCATATCATGTTAAATGAAACACTAGACCAAAACTACAATATAAATCTAAGAACTCAATTACTAGAAATGTCATTTTGATCAGTTTATGCAAAGCGCAACATATATGATGTCTTTAAAAGTTAAGGATAATCGAATGCACTTTTGCAAAGAGTTCATTATGATATTGTAGTAAAGGTTTTTTCTTTTGAATGGTTTGACTATTTAGAAAGATTAATGAATATACAAGAGTAGATGTGATTTAAGGCATGGCTAGGATAAAGAATGTGAAGGATCACTTTTTCTACATAAAGAAACATCGGAGACAAGTATTGTAATGATAATAAAAGATACTTAACATTGGAATAAGAAATATGATTTCTATTTTGAAATATATTTTTGTATAGAAAATTGTTTTCTATGATATTTATTTCTATGCATTCAAGATATTTGATCAAAGAATCCTTTATTGTAAACTTGTTGTAGTATATGAAATAAATAGTCTATATTAAGTGAATGATGGACCTCCAAATTAAGTATGTTATTATAGTAATGGAAGAAATAGTGGGAGCATGCCATATAGCATTAATTGATTGCATCAAATTATGAAAATTATTTTCGTAAAACACACCGAACATTATTTATGAAATAATGACTATTTTTTGGTGCTGACGTAAAAATAGACATAGTTATCTTTCATTGTGAATATTATGATCATAATATTCGTTATGAAGTAAAACTATAATGTGGTACTTGTTTTCGCAACAAAAGTGATGCATTGGAAATACAGAAGATCTAAAATTATTTACAATTATTTTGGAATTATAGACTAAGTCGTAGTTTTGAGAAATAATTTTTATTATATGATTATAAATCATATGACATTGGTTAATTATATCTTAAACAATTGAAGAGTTATGCGCCCAATTAGTGGAAGCATCATAAGAGTTGATGAACTCTTCGGATTGATACATATAGATGTACGTAATCATAAGTCTATTAATACCAAAATAGTTCCATGTACTTCATCATATTCACCAATGAGTTATCACCGACATGGACATGTGTATTTGATAAACATGTAGTATGTCTATGGTAAACTCATATGAGAGTATAAAATAGAAGTAAATAAAATAACATGTAATAGAAATGATTTGATTTGATCGAATGAGTGAGTATACTGAAAAAAGTTCCGAACGTACCTAAAAATGAATAAAGATTCAATCTCAAAAGTCACTCCTCCATGTGATACATAACGATGCATAGATGAGGATTAATCGAACTTTGTTTGACAATGTGCGATTAATTGCGAATGAAGTTGAGTTAGTTTCTTTCTATAAGATCATGTACTTTAAGAGTACTACACAAGGTTAACATTATTTCATCTAAATAATAGTTTACAAAATCACATAATATGAGGGTTATAAGAAACCTAACATACCATAAGCCATGGAGTTGGCAGGTTGTGTGAGTAAAAAGATTACACGTCATAATTGTTCGTAGGGGATCTTTTATGAATCTCCCCAAAAGAGTTTTGGAAGACTGTCATTGGTTGACATATTTATGTTTTGTACATAAGTTTTGTAAACTAAAACCAAATCAGTTTTATAAATAAAGAAATTCACAAAACGTTTATGAATACCTATTATGTTGCACTGAGAAACAATCATTGTTTCAAGAAATACCAACTTCATTGTGAAGAAATTTCTTTGAGGAATTACTGGTAGTAAAATGAAATTTGATACGATCCATAGATAGAACTGATTAGACGAGATGAAACAAAATTAACTAACCTAAATGAACACAATGCATTAGAGTGTCTAATAAGTATTCTCACACATTGAAGAGAAACTATAAGTTTCTTATCAATATTGAAAATATATAAACCTTGGTTGTTTAATTAGACCATTAAGAGTGTTATCTCTATGGTATGATACGCAAATCTAAAAGAATTCCAAGTACGCAATCAAAATATGATTTTGGTAGTCATAACCGAAGGGATGTGATCCATCGACCGCGATTGTGTCTTTATGAGCAAGACTAATGCAGTTGGAATTAACTAAGCAATGTTGATCAGAATAATATCACAAAATTCAATCATTAAAATTAGGGTAATAGATTCGATATTCAATGTGCTCAAGTTAATTCGGATATACTCAAAAAATTACCACTTAGTATGACTTTATGTTTGGTGCATATGTGTTAAAACAGAAAATTCTAATTAATGATTTAGAGCAAACTGTTTACACATAATAACCAAAAATGTCTCAAAGTCAGTGGGAACAATATTGAGTTTGTGAGTCTTTGGATATGATCCAAGAAACGATAGAAAGTATCATCTTATAATGTAACGACCTGTATTTTCTGTACAGTTTAAGCGGCCAAGAAACCATACATGACCCACTAAAATTGAACACAAAGGTGGATAATTAGGGGAAAGGAAAGAAGGAAGAAGACAAGAAGAAAAATAACAGCACAAAATCTCACAGTGGAACAAATGATCTATAATATATAACAAATCTTTACATAAAATCAAACTGTATTATATGTATATACAAACATCAACAAGAGTATACTAACCTATTTCAGCCCGGACAGTTATAACAATCTGTCCTCACAATTGCTGATAAATACAACAATGAATGCAACGAAAAATAACCATGTACGTGAATACGTCTCTAGGCCTCCAGTTCGTCTCCTGAAGCTCCAAAACATCCAACTAAACATGGAAATATGCTCGGTCTAACCCGAGCATTATAGGAAAACAACACTCGGGTCAGTTTGGTAAAAACAGCATGAGAAACTCAAATCACAAGAAATTTTATTTGTTATAGCATGTAAAATCCTTGAAAATCAAAAGTATCTCGTAAGACCACGCCGCACATAAACACGGACGGGATTTTACCTTACGATAACCAAAACCTTTTATATCAGAAAATCCCGTGATATTATAATAATGTCTAAGGGTGAAAATAATAATAATCAAGTAGCTGTGATACTCATGGGTGTACATCACAACAATACTAGGTATATAATCAAAAACCGATAAGGCACGTTCGCTAATTGTGTAGGCTTTCCATGAAGATGCCCTCAATAATTCGAGAACGGTCCTCCTACACAAGGATCAAAGTTGTCCTTTGGAAGCAGCATACATCCCTAGTGATTTACCATAGGAAAAACATAGCTGGTCTTGCTAAGGCCGAGTGCATCGCCCCATACATGCATAACAACCGTAAGTAACGTCTAGGTGGAGTCGACTACGCCCTATAGGTTTGCCAACCCTACTGGCCATGCCTCCTATCTCTGATTTTAGTCATTACCACTAATGAGGCTACGTCCGACGTTCCAGCTCATGCATTGCCAACAAAATAGGTCATGGAATCCCATATTGATTCCCATACCCAAACGGGTCTCGGAATTACACGTAGATTCTCACATCTCAAATAGATCTTAGAATCATGCATGGATTCCCGCATCCCAATGGATCTCGGAACCACGTATGAATTCCAACATCTCAATAAATCATGAAACTCCTTTATAGAACTGTATCTGGTTTCGAAGTGGTTACGGTTTTTGAGTCATGTCTTACGAGTACACTCTTCTGCTTCCCTGGCGCTCCAAAAACCAATCGTCGATCTTTTGGAATGCTCAATACCGGTTCTTTAGGAAATAATCAGACAATACATAAGAGCGGGGATCACCCCCTAACCGTTTAAGTGAACGGATCTCCTTATCATTTGTTCTAGAAGAACAAAACGAGTTTATACGTACAGTATAGCACCACCGACAGTAAATGTACCATATAATCCCCGTGTTTCTCCTAGATATTTATAGAGTTAAAATCCTTATGTGTTAAGTAGGGAATATTCTCATACTACCAAAATTAAGAAGGATTACATATTTAGACCAAGATTTGATAGTCGGTTATTTAACTATCAAATAAACAAACATTCAAAACAAAGATTACATTTCCCATGGGAATCACCAAGCCTCTTAGATTAATCTTCCATTAACTTAAAATCATCTTTCAAATATTTATTAAAATATTCATATATTTATCTCACCGGTATAAGTATATTCACAAACTATTTCTTTCAAAAGTACTTGAAAACATTTAAAAATAGATATGGAAAATATCGTTCAGTATCAATCATGGATCGTAGTTTACTCAATGGTTACGTCGCTATCCCAACGAATCCATAGTAAAATACAGGCAATCCCTACCCCTTAGATTATGCCATGAAAATCAACCATTTCTTTCCAAATCTCTTTATTTTATAAATATCTCACTTTTCCAGTTATTCTAGATACAATTGTGAAATATTGGACCTTCCGTTTATTAAATCGCGTATCTCCTTCGCTTGTAGTCATTTATCATTCAATGAATGAATGATAAACTTATTTGATTTCCTGATATCAATCAAAAAGTTTTTTCACGTAAAAAAAGGGCATTTTTTTCATTCTTTATACTTTTCAAGGCCTTCGTCCTGTTTAACAACCCGAACTCCGAGCCGCGAGTTAAGAACTCTAGGGCTAGTTTGAGTGCAAACCAATCTCATGCTGATCACCCTTCGAACAGAAAGAAATCAATCCCGATTCTATGATATTGAAGCTGAAAACCTTGACTTTCACCCCCGAACGAGCTGCTACGCTCCTAGGGTCAAGATGTCTTTGCCCCTTCCCCGTCCCTTGCACAAGCTTAGGAGCCTAGGGGACCTAGAATCAAAGGGGGGTCGAAGATAGACAAACTTCCTCCCTTCAGCGGGTAGGTATGAGGAACTATGGCTGCGCGGTTCCAAATCGAACCTTTATAAATCTCCAATATATTTATAAACATTCTTTGTAATTTTCCAAGTTTAAGTTCGGAAAAATACTCTTTTATAAACCTTAAACAATTTATAAGACTTCCCCTTTATGTTTCTAAATCCCATTTATAGATCTCCTTTCATAAATCATTAAAATCAAAATTATTTGACCAATTCCAAAATCTCTTTCCAATTTACAAACCCTTTTTATAAATTCTTTTGTTTAAATAAAACCCTTTTCAAAATCTTTCATTTAATAAATCTTTATAAGAATCTTTCCATTCTAAACAATTCCCATTAAAATAAATGGTTTATTATTTTTAACCCTCTTCTTATAACACCATTTATTATCTGAAACCCCCTTAATAAAAAAAATCCATCATCTAACACATGTCACATAGCAAATTACCATTTAAAAATCGTTTTTACTTGACTATCTTTAAACCTCATTTAAAACAATAACTTAAAGCAACACTAATAATATATTAAATTAACTTTAACCAACGATATATTAACTTTAAAATATAATAAAGTAATTAATTTTAAATAAAAATTAACTTATAAATAAAAATTAACTTTGAAATCAATTTTTTATAAAATAACTTTAATTAAATAATTAATTAATTTTAAACAAGAAATTACAGTATAATTAAACATTTTTAAAACAATAACTAAATAACTTGGAAAAATATTCTTAAATAACTTTATGAAACACTTTAAAGCATCGTAAAATAATTAACCTTTTTTTATCATTAAAATAGTAATCAATTATCCTTTAAAACATTATAGTAAATAATAATTATCTTTAAAGTCTTATTAATAATTTATAATTAATAATAATTATATTTAAATAACTTTAGTAAATAATTAACTTTTCAGATTAGAAAGTGGCTTAGCATCTCCAATGGTACTTAATCAAGTCACGATTAATTCCATTACTATCTAAGTCTTTATCTAGGTATTTACATAACATCACATATGTAAATTCAACTAACAATTAACAATTGATTATGAATACAACACTTATCCAATACTAATCAATTGGAATGTAATTACGTGTTCACACTAATGTAACAGTGGAACGGGATTAATTTCTACTAAATAGATGCCCAAATTTAACATATCAAGTTAATAATAGCAGAATATGGATTTATTCTGTTAAACATGTGTTCAATTAATTTAATTAGCGGAACGGTGTTTTATTCCGCTAAACAATGTCCAATTACCATATTCAATCCAATTTAACTCAACTGTATTTTATTTGGCTAAATAAACATCAATAATTAAGGTATGTAATTTTAAACGACATTATTAATTAAAATAACATAATTTAAATTCAGTCTGTTTTAATATGTCATAAATATATACTTTGCCAAAGCTACCAACAAGTTATACTACGACGTTATACTTGTTAATACGAGTCCAACGCAAAAAGAATTAAGCCGATCAGGTTTAAAACGATCGAGGTATTCCATTTCAAAGTTAATGGCTTTATTTATAAAACTAATAATTTAAAATAAAAGCTTCTCACCCAATGCTAACGGGCTAAGCCTACATGCTCCACACCCACTCGTGTGCTATAGCTGCTCCTCTTCTCCTTTCTTCTTCCATCTCGAGTTCGAACCTATCAAAACCTAATCTTCGTGCACTTCGTGCACGTGCACACGCACCCTAGCCCACCGATCATCGATCCAAGAACATCAACACGCTCATCTCCATTGTCTCGATCCAACACGTCCATCACCTCAACCTTTGGTCCCACCAAGCGAAAATCAACCCAAACACTCAATCACCTGCTACTGTTTCCACCGTAGACGCATGACACTTTTTAGCGCCAAAACCCACCAAATTTCACCATGACGAAGCACTCTCCAAGCCGGACAACACGCCATCCTTCGATATCCCAATCAATGCTCGTAGCTCCGATGATCCCTAAACCTAGTTTCCGATCACCATAGATTGTCGACACGGAATGTCGCCAAACTTAAACAAAAAATAGTATGCTCTGATACAAACTCAACGACTCAAGCGGCGTCGAACGATTCAACCCGGATCAAGAGATATGAATTTTTGAAGTTTGAGAACATTTTTATTTCCTTTTTGATTTTTTACGATAACTCGATCGATTCTCGAAGAAATCGAGTGCCATCAATTCCTAAAAATAGTATGGACCGATATGAACAACTTTATGTTGAACGTATTTGCTAAAATTAAATGGTTTGGGAGTAACTGATTCTTGAATGGAGGAAAAGTTTGTTTTTTCCATGGTTTGGAATGCTTACGATAAGAAATACAAGTAAATGATGAAGTGAAGAAATGGAAGCTCCTATGGGATTTCTTCCCTGATACATATAGCCAACCAAAGCATCATGCCTGACCAAATAAGGCAAGACAAAGGAAAAAGAGGCAGCTGCTACATGAGGCAGGATGGTAGCTGCTATGTGCAATTATGTACACCGATTTGGTGAAAAAGGGGTTGAGGTGAACAGGCGTGTACTGTTTTTTTTTAAATAAATTACCTTGCCCTATTACATAGCACCATATCCACGTACGAGCGGCGAACACCAGGAAATAAAATATGATCACAAAATAAAAATAAAACACACCGGTTATTTTTTTCTGTTAAATTTTGAAAATGCAAACGCTTGTCGTAAAAATATGTCAAACGGAAATTTGAATATTTTCCAAATTAAAATTATGGAAAAATCCTATAAATTAAATTAAAAATACGTCCTTAAAAATCGGATAATTATATTGCGACATATATTTTATAATATTTTAAACAGAACCCCGAATCGAATATTTAAAACTAATTAAATATTCCAAAAATCAATGTGATAAAATTCTAGGTCATTACATTCTTCCTCCTTAAAGGAATTTCATCCCAGGAATTTCACCACAAGAACACCCAATACTATTCATAAGCCCGCATAATGATCATAGGTCATTCATATACAAAATCTAGTTCAATCCCTACTCGAGTACATGAAATTCCTTCCGAATAGTATCGCATACTCGATTTTCTAGTGCGGACTCCGATCAGGCTCCTTAATTAGAAACCTCTGTCTTCCTTACATAGCCATATACTATGATTAAAAACCTTGGTTCCACATCAAGAACCCTCATCAAATGCTCGCCATCAAAAATCGATTAATATATCCTTATTTAGAATGGTGTGAAACACCTCAAAGCCATGTACTCGAATTTTAGATCAAAATTATACAGAAGGAGAAATGATCTATGTCCATCCTACGCACTTATTTAATTAGCTCTCACTAATACCAATTTTTTTTCACAAAATTATTTATGAAAACGTTTTCATAAAACAAAGCTTAAGTTTAAAAACTGGTAAAATACCCAATCATACCCTAAGGGTATACACAACTATGATTCAAACCTTTACTTTGAATTCACTTAAGAATTTTAAACACCCAGGTTTTTAATCACAAAACTTTTTGAAATGATACTATATATTTTTAATCTATCGAAAATATATATAGCTCGAATAACCCCAAAATTATACCAGGGAACTGGGTACTACCAAACAGCATCGTACATTTCCTTACTAGAAGGATAATACTCAAGAGAAGCATTTACCATCCGAACGAATCTCTTACCCATTTTTAGTTATTTTCGAGCCACTCGCACTAGTTAACTTAAAACCACTTCTTTCTTTTTCAAACCCATTTTGAAACAATACTAGATATATTTCCAAATAAATAGCTTTTATCAAACTATCAATTTCTAACTTACTTTGGATTCGTCCGAATTTGAACCCGTCTCGATCGTACAATGACAAAAGGAATAATTTACAAAGTGCACAATACCGTTCGCTTAAGCAAACATCTGATCGCCACTTACAAGATTATTCGGATCATCACAAAACAAATCGGGACTCTTTCCTCGAACCAAACCAAAGAAAACACACCTTTCCTTTAAAAATTTCTCTTCCAAAAGTATTTATACTTTAAACTCTTTCAAGTAAAATTAATACTTCTTTTCCCATAAATCATTCGGAATAATAATATATATCTTTCCTTTTGTATACCAAATCATGCCTTTGGGATTTAATCAAAATCTGTTTTTACCCAAACAAATCTATAACAAAATTCCTTTTTAAAATACCTATATTCGTAAAATCTCTTCAAATAATATTATTACTAACTTCTTAAAATTTTGAAAACCAAAAGCACCGAGATTTAAATTCTCAAACTCCTTTCATTTACAAAACACATTTTTATAAAGGGGCATTTCACCAGAAGGACAAACTTTGCAGTCCAATTAGTTTCCAGGACACACATCCACAGAAATTAATTTCAAGGCCAAAGCCAGCAAAACAATTACTTTTAAGGACAAAGTCAGCAGTCCAATTACTTTTAAGGACATAATTTCATAGGTTTTTAGGCCTTAGAAACTAATTATTTTGCATTTTGTCCTTAAAAGTAATTATTTCAGTTGTGTATCCTAGAAACTAATTTCGCTTGCTAAAGAGGCCCTTATGGCTAATTTCCACGGGCATTTCACCAGAAGGACAAACTTTGAAGTCCAATTAGTTTCCACGACACACATCCACAGAAATTAATTTCAAGGCCAAAGTCAGCAGAACAATTACTTTTAAGGACAAAGTCAGCAGTCCAATTACTTTCAAGGACATAATTTCATAGGTTTTTAGGCCTTAGAAACTAATTATTTTTCAATTCTTATGGAATCAGCCCCTTATATAAATCATTTTTCAAGTATTTATCTTAGACGTATTATAGCTTTCTTTTAATAAACTTCTTTTATAAAACCCCAATTTAATACAACCAACTTTTATATTAAATCATTTCCAAAATATTTATTTCAAAATATTCCCAATTCCTTTTAATAAAACAACATTTATTAAAACCCAATTTTAACCCAACAATATCAACAAACGCCCTATAGTCAAATTGTGAAATTTAATTCACATGGTGTTCGTTTCAATGTTTTTTCCAAATTTCTTATCCATCCATCCTAGGTTTCAAAAGGAAGATTCAAGACAGATTAACAGATAATAGTCAATCCTCAGAACTGGGCGAGCATGACTAATCAAAATTTTAAATGATAATGATGGAATATTATCCTTCCTAACAACCAAACACATCCAAGAAAAACTATATTTAGTTTTTCAAAAATTATTCTTATATATATATATAATATAATCTTAAGTAAAATTATTTCATTTACCCAAATTTTAAATCAATACCTTGTCGGTTTGGTCTTGTTTAAGTGTTTAGGAAATCCCTATCAATAACGTTTGCTAAATGCATCGACTAGAATTCGTAAGCCACTCAACAGATTAAATGACATAATATAAAACATTTTTATTATCACTAACAAATACGCACTCTTATATATACACACTCAAACTCATCCTAGGGACACACTTACCCTATCTCAAATGAGTCAACTCAACCTAAGCTTAGATACCATGTGTAACGACCTGCCTTTTTCATACAGTTTAAACTGCCAATAAACCACACATGACCCACTCAAATCGAACGGAAAGGCATATAGTTAGGGGGAAAGAAAGAAGGAAGAAAACAAGAAGAAAAATAACAACACAGAATCTCACAGCGGAACGAAAGATCTATAATATATAACAAATCTTTACACAAAAACAAACATGATATATGTATATACAGACATCAATCAGAGTATTCTAACCTATTTCAGCCCGGAGAGTTATAACAACCTTTCCTCACATTTACTGATAAATACAACAATAATGCAACGGAAAAATAACCATGCACGTGAATACGTCTCTGGGCCTCCAACTTGTCTCCTGAAGCTCCAAAACATCCAACTAAACTTAGAAATATGCTCTATCTGACCCGAGCATTATAGGAAAACAACGCCCAGGTCAGTCTAGTAAAACCAGCGTGAGAAACTCAAATCACAAGGAATTTTATTTGTTATAGCTTGTAAAATTCTTTAAAATCAAAGGTATCTCGTAAGACCACGCCGTACATAAACACGGACGGGTTTTTACCTTATGATAACCAAAACCTCTAATATCAGAAAATCCCATGATATTATAATAATGTCTAAGGTGAAAATAATAATAATCAAGTAGTTGTGATGCTCGTAGGTGTACATCACAACAATATTAGGTATATAATCAAAAAGCGATAAGGCGTGTTCGCTAATTGTGTAGGATTTCTACGAAGGTGCCCTTAGTACTTCGAGAACAGTCCTCCTGCATAAGGATCAGAGTTATCCTTCCGAAGTAGCATACATCCCTAGTGATGTACCATAGAAAAAACATAGCCGGTCTCGCTAAGACTGAATGCATCGCCCCATGCATGCATAACAACCGTAAGTAACGTCTAGTGGAGTCGACTACACCTTATGGGTTTGCCAACCCTACTGGTCATGCCTCATATCTCTGGTTTTAGTTATTACCGCTAATGAGGCTACGTCCGACGTTCTAGCTACGCATTGCCACCAAAATAGATCATGGAATCCCATATTGATTCCCATACCCAAACAGGTCTCAGAATTACACGTAGATTCTCACATCTCAAATATATCTTAGAATCATGCATGGATTCCCGCACCCCAACAGATCTCAGAACCACACATGAATTCCAACATCTCAATAAATCATGGAACTCCTCTATAGAACTTTATATGGTTTTGAAGTGGTTATGGTTTTTGAGTCATCTCTTACCAGTACACTCTTGTGCTTTCCCTGGTGCTCCAAATACCAATCGTGGATTTTTTGGAATGCTCAATACCGGTTCTTTAGGAAATAATCAGACAATACATAAGAGCGGGGATCACCCCCTCACCATTTAAGTGAACAGATCTCCTTATCATTTGTCCTAGAAGAACAAAACGAGTTTATACGTACAGTATAGCACCACCGACAGTAAACGTACCATATAATCCCCGTGTTTCTCCTAGATATTTACAAAGTTAAAATCTTTATGTGTTAAGTAGGGAATATTCTCGTACCACCAAAATTAAGAAGGATTACATATTTAGACCAAGATTTGATAGTCGGTTATTTAACTATCAAATAAACAAACATTCAAAACAAAGATTACATTTCCAATGGGAATCAATAAGCCTCTTAGATTAATCTTCCATTAACTTAAAATCATCTTTCAAATATTTATTAAAATATTCATATACTTATCTCACCAGTATAAGTATATTCACAAACCATTTCTTTAAAAAATACTTGAAAACGTTTAAAAATAGATATGGAAAATACTGTTCAGTATCAATCATGGATCGCAGTTTGCTCAATGGTTACGTCGCTATCCTAGCGAATCCATAGTAAAATATAGGCAATCCCTACCCCTCGGATTACGCTATGAAAATCAATCATTTATTTCCAAATTTCTTTATTTTATAAATATCTCCAAATCTATTTATAAACCTTTATAAGTCTCCAATATATTTATAAAACATTCTTTGTAATTTTTCAAGTTTATGTTCGGAAAAATACTCTTTTATAAATCTTAAACCATTTATAAGACTTCCCCTTTATGTCTCTAAAGCTCGTTTATAGATCTCCTTTTATAAATCATTAAAATCAAAATTCTTTTACCAATTCCAAAATCTCTTTCCAATTTACAAACCCTTTTTATAAATTCTTTTGTTTAAATAAAACCCTTTTCAAAATCTTTCATTTAATAAACCTTTATAAGAATCTTTCCATTCTAAATGATTCCCTTTAAAATAAATGATTTATTATTTTTAACCCTCTTCTTATAACCCCATTTATTATCCAAAACCCCTTTAATAAAACAAGGCCATCATCTAACACATGTCACATAGCAAATTACGATTTAAAAACCATTTTTACTTGACTATCTTTAAACCTCATTTAAAACAATAACTTAAAGCAACACTAATAATATATTAAATTAACTTTAACCAATGATATATTAACTTTAAAATATAATTGAGTAATTAATTTTAAATAAAAATGAACTTACAAATAATAATTAACTTTAAAATCGATTTGTTATAAAAATAACTTTGATTAAATAATTAATTAATTTTAAATAAGTAATTACAATATAACTAAACATTTTTAAAACAATAACTAAATAACTTGGAAAAATATTCTTAAATAACTTTGTGAAATACTTTAAAGAATCGAAAAATAATTAACCTTTTATTATCATTAAAACAATAATCAATTATCCTTTAAAACATTATAATAAATAATAATTATCTTTAAAGTTTTATTAATAATTTATAATTAATAATAATTATCTTTAAATAACTTTAGTAAATAATTAACTTTTCAGATTAGAAAGTGGCTTAGCATCTCCAATGGTACTTAGTCAAGTCATTATTGATTCCATTACTATCCAAGTCATTATCCAGGTATTTACATAAAATCACATATGTAAATTCAACTCATAATTAACAATTGATTATGAATATAACACTTATCCAATGCTAATCAATTGGAATGTAATTATGTATCCACACTAATCTAACAGCAGAACGGGGTTAATTTCTGCTAAATAGATGTCCAAATTTAACATACTAAGTTAATAATAGTAGAACAAGGATTTATTCTGCTAAACAGGTGTTCAATTAATTTAATTAGCGGAATGGTGTTTTATTCTGTCAAATAATGTCCAATTACCATATTCAATCCAATTTAACTCAACAGTATTTTATTTGGCCAAATAAACATCAATAATTAAGGTATGTAATTTTAAACGACATTATTAATCAAAATAACGTAATTTAAATTCAGTCTGTTTTAATATGTCATAAATTTATACTTTGCCAAAGTTATCAACAAGTTATACTATGATGTTATACTCGTCAATACAAGTCCAACGCAAAAAGAATCAGGTCGATCGTGTTTAAAATGGTCGAGATATTCCATTTCAAAGTTAATGGCTTTGTTTATAAAACTAAACAATTTAAAATAAAAGCTTCTCACCCAATGCTAACGGGCTGAGCCCACATGTTCTACACCCACCCGCGTGCTACAACTGCTCCCCTTTGTTTGATACTAGGGTTTCACATTCATTCATATGTAGTGACCTAGTAGACATATTTGGATTGGGACCCGAGATAGTTGACCGGCCATTGATCGTGACATATCATGTTGGAGGCTCTATTAGCCTATGAATGGTTTGTAGGGATTTAGTTTTATCGAGTCATGGATGCTCTTTTGTTTGTGATTGTTTTGTCTTGAATTTTGTTGGGTTCGGGATTATCATAGGAGTGAACTGGCTTAAGATGCGGAAAAGTGGATTGCATGAAGCTATTAGTGGCAATCAGAGATGTGGAAGGGCGAACGGTAGTGATTAGTTGCCTACCAGAGGATGGAGTGATGGTTAACTTTCTATATTCGCTAGAGGTACCACATGATGGGTTGTCATCTGTGCCTATCGCTAGAGAGTATCCGGATGTCTTTGAGGAAGTGACTGGATTGCCGCTGCATAAAGAGATTGAGTTTTGGATAGACTTAGTGAAGGAAGCCAAACCTATAGTTATGCCTTTGAGGCGTATGGCACCTAGAGAACCAAAGGAATTAAAGGTGCAAGTGAATGACCTGTTAAGGAGAGGGTTCATTCGAAAAAGCATATCTGAGTGGGGTGCACCTGTAGTATTTGCAACTAAGGCGGATGGCTCTTTGAGGTTATATATGGATTATCATGAGTTGAATAAAGTGACAAACAAGAACAAGTATCCACTCCCACTCGTTGATGACTTGTTTGATCAGCTTCACGGTGTGAAGGTGTTCTCTCAAATGGATTTGGCAACGGGATTTCATCAGTTAAGAGTAGCAAAGGAGAGTGTGCCTATTACTGCATTTCGTACGCCATCGAGCTTTTATGAGTGGTTGGTAATGCCGTTAGGGTTGACCAACGCTTTGGCATACTTTGTGGATCTCATGAATCGAGTTTTCGAAGACTAGCTGAACAATATTCATGCTTGTATTTGTGGATGATATTCTGATATATTCTAGAACCGAAGAGGAGCACAAGACACACTTAAGGATTGTGCTAGAGATATTGAGGAAGCACAAGTTGAGAGGGAAGTTCTCTAAGTGTCACTTTTGGAGGGAAGAAGTGAGATTCTTGGGTTATGTCGTTTCGGGACAAGGCATAACAGTGGATCCTGCAAAGGTAGCAGTAGTTCAAGATTGGAACCAGCCCAAGAATGCTACGGATGTGAGGAGTTTCCTAGGATTGGCGGGATACTATAGACGTTTTATTAAGGACTTCTCAAGGATAGTAGTACCGTTGACCAACTTGACAAAGAAGAATCAGACTTGTGTATGGGATGCAAAGTGTGAGCATGAATTTGTGATTCTGAAGGAAAGGTTGATGAGTGCATCAGTATTGACCATTCCAAGTGGGAGTGAGGAGTTGACAGTATATACAGACGTCTGTAGTATTGGATTAAATGCGGTATTGATGTAGAAAGGAAAAGTTACTACCTATGCTAGTTGAAAGCTAAAACCGCATGAAAGGAATTATCCGACTCATTATTTGGAATTGGCGGTGATAGTTTTTGCTTTGAAGATGTGGAGGCATTATTTGCTAGGAGAAAGGTTTGGGCTGCTTACAGACCACAAATTCTTGAAGTGCTTTTTCTCTCAGAAGGATCTCAACCTTCATGAGCAATGATGGTTAGAGTTCTTGGCCTCTTATGATTTTGGTATTTTCTATACTCCATGAAAAGGGGATGCAGTCGTCAATGCATTGAGTAGAAGGCATGTAAGTTTGGGATCAATGTTCTTGGAATGGAAATAGATTGAATACATTGCTGGATATGATTTCAGGCCTCACTGCGAGCTAGAACCAGAAATGTTGGCAAGTTTGTCGACCAGACTTACTCTAATTGAAAGGATCGGTGCTAGTCAAAAGCAAGATGCTCGGCTGGCAGAGATCATAGCAAATATAGTAAAAGGAGTAGGATATGAAGAAATGAAGCAACACGAACTCGACCGAGAGGGTTGGCTCCGTAAGGATGGAAGATTGTTTGTTCCAAATATTGATGGATTGCGAGATGAAGTGCTACGAGAGTGTCACCATTCCAGGTTGACTATTCATCCTGGCAGCAACAAGATGTAGCGAGGTATGAAGTAGACTTACTACCGGGAAGGCATGAAGAGGGATGTTGGGGCTTCATCTCAAAGTGTATGAACTGTTAAATTGGAAAAGGCAGAGCAGAAGAAAACTAGTGGGTTGTTGCAACCATTTGAGATTCCTGAGTGGAAATGGGAGCAAGTATCGATGGATTTAATAGATGGACTGACGAGGACTTGAGCAGGGTATGATAGCATTTGGGTAGTGGTTAATCGGTTGACCAAGAGTGTAAGATTTATATCCGTCAAGTCAAGTTGAGCGACATCCAATTTGGTAGAGTTGTATGTGAAGTGGATAGTATGATTTCATGGTGTGCCAAAGAGCATTGTGAGCGACTGAGACCCGTTGTTCACCAGTGGATTTTGGAAGAGCTTACAAGAGACGTTAGGGACTAAGCTGGATCTTAGTACAGCTTACCACCCGCAAACGGATGGGTAAACCGAAAGAGTAAATCATATACTGGAAGACCTCTTAGGAGCATGCATTATAGATTTTGGAGGATCATGGGATGACCATCTACATCTAGTGGAGTTTGGATACAACAATAGTTATCAGTCGAGTATTGGCATGACTCCTAATGAAGCATTGTATGGCTGACCGTGTAACACTCCTTCATGTTGGGGGGAAGAGGATGAGAAACTAATACTTGGGCTAGATATGATTAGAGAGACTTCAAAAAAGATTGGGATCATTCGGCAACGAATGAAAGCTGCTCAGGATCGATAGAAAAGCTACGCTAATAGGAGACGAAGTGATTTAGAGTTTTCTATCAGAAATATGGTATTTATAAGGTTTCTCCTCTGAAGAATGTAGTTCGATTCGGTAGAAAGGGGAAGTTGGCACCGAGATTCATAGGTCCTTTTCCGATAGTTGTGAGGATTGGAAAGCTAGCATATATGGTCGACTTACCTCAGAAAATGATGGGCCTGCACAACGTTTTTCATATCTCTTATCTATGGACGTTTGTGCATGACTCAGGCATGATGATTGTACCAAATCAGCTAGAAGATGTGAAGTAGAACCAAAAGTTTCTAGATCTCGTAGGTCCCTCGTATTGTTGGGTATGATACGAAACAACTTAGGAGAAAGTTGGTGAAGTAGAAGCTGGTAAAGCTAGTGAAGGTACAATGGAGTAGAAGTGATAACGATTGTACATGGGAGACTGAGGAGAGCATGAGGACTACGTGTTCAGAGCTCTTTGAATGGTAAGATTCACCATTTATCGTATATATTTTCACCATTGTATATTATATTAGATAAGTTAGTATTCCGCATGCTAGGGTAAGTTCGCTTATACTATTGATTGCATGACTGCTTGTTTGAGATGTTTAATGGTTGCTTATGATTGGTAGGCATGGGGAGTAGCTATAGTTGCTTATTCCTAGACCTAGTTAGGGATTTCGAGGATGAAATTCCTAAAGGGGGGAGAATGTAATGACCCTTATTTTACGTATTGAAGGATCATAAAATATTTTTATTTTATTCGTATAAGGTCGTATGATTCTATAATTTTGGGACATGACTCTTAGGGACATTTTACACACTTATGATTTTTCCCGAATTTCTATGTGACCATTTTAACTCTAGAAATTTTGTTTTGGCTATAATTTTTGATAGGAGCCAAATTAGGGTCTCAAACTAGTTTCATTGCTTTAGGATGATGTTTCTCATTCCGTAGAGTGATCATAATAGAAAAGCAGACTTACGGTTAGGAAGTTGTGCTTGTTTTAAGTTTAGACAGTTGCTGGTTAGAATTAGTGTGTAATTAATTAAGCCCATGACTGGACCTATAAGTTTAATTCGAGATTACTATAAAGGGGCTGTAGAAGTCAAATTAAAAGTTTTTCCTCTCCCAAATCAGATCTAAACCCCCATTAACCCTAAATTCATTTAAAATCATCCAAATTACTCTCCAAATCAAACCAAATTGAAGATTAGTGAATATATCATTGATTAAAAGATAAAGATCATCATTTTGGTTGATTTAAATTGCTTTTCATTGTCGTCCACTTTGGATCAAGACTCAAAGTAGTTGAATTTGGTGATTGGTGAGTGATTTATGCCTTTTCGTTATCCTATGCATGTTTTTATGGTAGAATTATAGGGTTTAACATGATTTTTGATCTTAAAATCCTTTTCTAACTTTAATCACATGATAACACATGTTTATGACCTAAATTGATGAATTCTAATATTACTTGAAGAAATGGATTTGTAATTCACCTTATTCATATTCATATGACAATTGATTGCTTAAATTTGGATTAGAATTTGTTTGATTGCTATAATTCTATGTATTGCTTATTAAATGGGTGTAATTTCATGTTATTCCATGTTTGTATGTTGTGTTTTGAAGTTGTTTGCTAGTGTTTTGGATGTTTAGGAAGATAGGTTGGAGAATTTGGCAAATCAAAGGCAAAGATGATCGGAATTGGATGAAACTTAGAGGGGAGGCTCTGGAGTATGGGAAGAGCTTGGGGTTCAAGTTGTTAAGTAGACAAGTCGGTACCGACTTGTTCATGTCGGTATTGACTTGTTCTTGTTAGTTAGATAGCTTGGTAGTTGTGGGGAAACTCAAAAGCAAAGCTCGTAAAGGTTGACCAAGGCAAGATATAGGAGATTGGCTAAGTGTTGGAGGTCATACTGACTTGTTTTCTAGAACTTGAAGATGAAGGCTTTGGCACGGGACCGAGTTGTTTTGATGGATATGTCAGGGTTCAAAGTGCTTGAGAATGGAGTACTAGAAGCAAGGAAGGAGAGTTAGCCAATAATTGAAGCAAAAAAGTCAATGCAGACTTGTTTAAGTCGATACTGAATTGTTTTGGTGGGTCCAATGGTGGTGGAACTTCTCGGAAATGGAGTAGAGGTTCTGTAGATCGTGCTAGAGGTATTGACTCATTCACACCAGGTTGGATAGTGATGTAACAACGTGATGAAAGCTATGTATCTTCGGTTTGTGACTCGTGGGAGGAGTAGGTACCGAAGATTATGGCTCGACAAAGGAGAGAGCCATAGAATGGGGAACGTGGGGGGTTCCTGGATAATGGGAACTAGATTGAGCAAGATATGGGCTTGGATCTGAATGAAGCAAAGGAGAGTTCAGATGTATATGTGCTAAGGAATCGTTGATACTTGGAGCGTTTTCTGTCGTACTCGAAGTAGCGGTATTGTAAATAGGGACGCCTGTAACGACCCGTATTTTTACGGATCGAAAAGTTCGTTCAAATCTGGAATTTTCAACATTTTAGGTTGTTTCAGATTTTGGGAAGAATTTTGGTTAAGTCCTAAGTCGTAGCCGACTTATGAGTTCTGGACGAGTTAGTGATGAGTCTGGGTGAGTTAAGGACTTAAGGGGGTGAGTCGGCGACGACCTAAGGAGAAAAGTCGTAGCTGGGCTAAGTTAGGAGGTCGAAGTTAACTCGGCAAGTATTAAGTCGTAGGTTGTAAGTCGTTGCCGAGTTAAGGGTTAGACAATCTAAGTAAGTGACCGACCTAGGGATTTACGACATAAGAGCTGACCGAGTTAGGTGATAAGTCGTCTAACCAGTTAAGTCGTATCCTTTAAGTCGTAGCCTAGTTGAGTCGTGGCCGTGTTAAGGAGTGCTGTGTTAAGTCACTGTTTTAAGTCGTAGACGACTTAGTAGTTGAGTCGTATACCCAGTTAGTGTCCACCGACTTAAGGGTTGTACCGAGTTAACGACTCATAGGAATTGACCGACTTAAGACTTAGACGACCTAAGAGTTTCTCCGACTTAAGGTAGTTAGCGGCTTACCGGGATAAGCGAGTTAGTGGGATAACCGACCCATAGGAGTACCGACTTATAAGCGAGTTAAGGATAGGTCGGCAGGGTAATTGGGCCGGTAGGTCGTCTCCTGTGTTAAGTTGTTGAGTCGTCAAACGACTTAGGACTTGGGTTTTGCGGCAGCATGATGAGTCTGAGACTTCGTTAGGTCGACCATATGATTAAGTCGTAGGTCGGTGAGGCAGTTAAGTCGTAAGTCGGAAGAGGGTGTTAAGTCGGCGACGACTTAAGGAGGCGGACGGGTTAAGGTCATTTTCAGCCTATAAATACACGTCCATATCTCACTATTTTGGCAACGGTTTTTGAAGCGACGAAGTGCTGCCATTTTGAGAGCTCGACTTCTACACTTCTTCACTTCTTTTCTCCACTCTAATCTAGTGCTTCCTTTCATCCAAATCGAAGATCAAGATTGAAGATCCAAGAGCTAAAGTTGAAGATCTTCATCCTTTGAAGTGAGATTTCTTCATTTGAAGCGGATTTATGATAGATCAAGCTTGATCCTTCGCTGTCCAGATCTGAAGCGTATTGATTTGAGGTTGTTTTGGTGATTTGGTGAGTGGTGATTATCTCTCACACGGATCCAAAGGAGTATATCAGATTGTTGGCTCGATTTGGTGTTAAAATAGAGATTTCCATGCATTTTCTTCATCCTAAGTGTAGATCCATATAGATCCATTGTTCATGATGATGTTACATCCATTTTATCATATGTTAACCTATGCAAGTTCATTCATCAAGTTTGTAGAGATATAATCCATGTTTTCATGCTTATTGGACTTTCAACTCTTTAATTACGAAAATGCCATTATTGTTATAATTGTCTACTTAGATCATTTTTGAATGCTTGATTGCTTGGATTGATGTTTGATTTGATTGATTGTTATGAACTAGATGATTGATGATTAGATTTAGATCGAAGGTGATTCAAAAGCTAAGGGAAAGGCTCTTGAATTGGGAAAGCTGCTCGTGGCATATGTAGCGGGATGATGAAGCTCTTATGCATAGATTTGATGATGTGATGATGAGATGAGGCTTTGCGAGGATGTAATGAAGCGAGGCAATCATGTGATGAAGACTTGGTCTAATCCAGACGGGATCATTCCAAGCATGTTGATAACTCGGTGATACGATTCGAGTTGAGGATAATGAATGGATATGGGAATAGTCGTCGAGGAGGATGACTAGGAGGCTTGGATAGCATCGTTGTTGAAGGTTCTAGCATGCTCTAAGCAAGAGTACGTTTGGGCAGATTCGATAGTCCCAACGACCAACTGTTGAAGGTCGAGTACTCTGGGCAGATTCGATAGTCCTAGGCACGGGCTGCGACGACGTGCGGGAGTTATGTCTAGAACCGGGGTTTCCATTAGCCCTTGACGGACGGCTGAAAGAATGTGCCGGTCATTCAATTAACGGTGATATCGAAGCAATGATAACAGTGATAGCCAGAGTCATGGATGTTTGGTTGTATCGTCATTCGGACTCAAGAGCGGTATTTTCTGGGTGCTTATCTGATTTAGGCCTTGGTACTTGGAAAACATCGCCCTTGACTCGAGTGATAGTAGCTTTACTTTAAATTGTATGCTCTGCTATGTTGTTTCTGCTTAGTGTGTGTCTGGGGGCTATCACTGTAGAATGAGGTTGGAGTGGGAGGGTTGTATTCCTATTCCTTTTCCTTTATGCTCTTTTGGTATGTTGTTAGTTAATTTACTGCTCACTAAGACTGTTGTCTGACTCAAGGCTTTATGTTTTTAATTCTTATTGCCTTGGGCTGTTCGTCCATTTTGGGACGGGCAGACTAGGTAGCAGGTGACAGGTGTTGTTCTCTTCTCACGATGCTGATATCGAAGACGAGCTGGAGGGTTGCATATTATCTTCTTATTATATGTACTGGATATTCCGCTGTTTTGTATTCTCTGAGAGATATGTAGTGAGGCTTGATGTATTGACTATGTGGATGCTTGTATTCAACTATTATGGAGTTTTATATGATGTCATTTTGTTATGTAAAGCTTCACTATACATATGTTCTATTGTATTTTGTCCATGCGCTGTGAGTGATACGATAGATTCTGTCGTTTTAATCTTACCTTGACAATCGTCCATGGTCGTCTGGCACACTTTACAGCGCACTATCTATAGATTCGGTGCAGGGGTCATGGGCGGTCGTCACAACGCCCATGGATCAACGGAGGGATCTGTATACCCTAGACCAGTGGCTTTGGGTCTAGCATCTAGCTTTGGGCTATGGGACACGTATCGAGTTTTAGGCTGCGTGATGTGAGAGTACAACGAAAATCGGGATTTCCATTAGTCCCTAACTTGGGGGCCATATGGGTTATCATATATTCATGGCACATGGATGAGTGATAGTGAGTATTGCTTGATGGATGTTTTGGTTGCTTTGGTTGCTTTCTTTAATGAGTTATCATTCGTGGATATCATTGAGAGTAAGTACTGGAGATAGGGATATCTAGACATCCACTATTCTATAATAATGTAACCTTTACAATATTGTAGAGTAGCATATTATATTATTATGTGCTAACTCTTTGGTTGTAGAGACATGTCAAGTATGATTTGTATACCTCTGTCCTTGCTATATTTATCTGTATAGTATTTTAGAATCATTTACCGCTCACACCAGATTGTCGTCTGACCCAAGGTTTTATGTTTTGATTCTTATTATCTTTGATCGTAGTTTATTGTCGACTGTCTAAGCATTAGCGAAATTAAATTTGATCTCTTAGTATTCTATTTTAAGGTCCGCATTTTCATAATTCATGTTTATTAGTTGGTTTGTTTAATTTTTGTTTTTTTAAAACAGTGGAACACGTACATGGTATGAAAATGGATGAGAAACTCTTATAAAATACTCTTTTAAGTTTCAAAATACACAACGGTCCAAAAAAAACAGTTTTAAAAATGTTTTAAGTTTCAGCAAAAAATGCAAATATTTATTAGACTGCAATATTTGCGCTTTCTAAAATAAAAACAAAAAATAGATTTAGTCAGATATAAAAAATGGTTTGTTGAAAATAATAATTGGAAATAAGTATTCTAATTCAAGAAAAGTGTCACAGGTCCCTGTTTTTGATGTTGCTATAAGAAAAGTCTCTGTAGATAAGAATATGTAAATTTAGTCCCTGTTTTTTGAAAAATAGAAAATGCAAGGTGTTTTGCATTTTTCTAACAGAAAATGCAAGCTAGCTTGCAACTTTTTGACTATGAATTTTTTTTTTGAAAATTTTAGAAAAATTTAAAAAATTTGAAAATTTTAAAAAGCGCAAGTTAACTTGCGCTTTCTATCGTTTTTTATCAGGAAAGCGCAAGCTAGTTTGCGCTTTTATTTTGAATTTTTTTGAAAATTTTGAAATTTTTGAAAATTTTAAATTTTTTGAAAAATGCAAGTTAACTTATGGAAAGCGCAAGTTAGTTTGCGCTTTCTGATTTATAATTTTTTTTTAAATTTTTAAATTTTCGAAAATTTTAAAATGTTTGAAAAGCGCAAGTTAACTTGCACTTTTTATCAGGAAAGCGCAAGCTAGTTTGCGTTTTTTTATTTTGAATTTTTTTTTGAAAATTTTGAAATTTTCAAAAAAAATTAAATTTTTGAAAAGTGCAAATTAACTTACACTTCCTATAAGAAAAACGTATGATAATTTGCACTTTCTGATTTAAAAAAAAACAGGGACTTAATTTACATACTCATTATCATAGGGACTTTTCTTAAAACAACATCGAAAATATGGACCTTCAGTGCAAAACCTCGTTCTAATTGTTAGGAATGGATAAAACAACTGTATCTTACCTATGTGCAGTGCTAATTGTGACGATACTTGGCAATGAAAAATGGGAAGAATTGCTATCAAAATTTTGGCAGAAACATTTTCCCATAACTGACCAAAATAGAACTGAATTAATTTAGATAAAACCGTAAAGTTACATCAAAAGATCAGCAATGTCGTTCTCCTTCTTCAAGCCCTCTCGATCACGTTCAGGCCCCTCAGAGCTTGCAAGGTCAATCAAGGATAGTTTCCTTGCTCTCGATACGAAGACTGTTGCGAAGGTAACGACAAAAGGTTTTGATTTTGATTCTAAATTTGGGTTTCTAGGCAAATCTGGGCAAGGTTTTCGTGTAATATTTTGTGTTTGAAGTTTTCCATACGGTTTAGATCGCTTGTTCTGGATTTAGCTTGATTTCTAATTTATTAACACCAATAGCGATATACTCTTTATTACAAAAAAAAATAAAGATCGTTGTCTCTGGACCGAAGATAGATTTTGGTAAGCTCGGTTAAGCACTTGAGCTATGACTCTTATTTTTGGCTATTCTCCGCTCCCTATGCGTAAACATGAAGTAAAATAATACAATAATGGCGTATTGCAAAGGGTACCATTATTCCCTTTTCTTAATACTATTTTCTAAAAAATACCATCAAAGTATCTTCTTCCACTTCTTAATACCAAAATGAAAGGATCACTGTGTCGCAATGTCTGCGGCAATTTATTGTCATGGGACAGTTTTTTGTCATCTAGGTAAGAGTCTATGGTAGTAAACCATTGGACATTGCTTCTTCAACGCCGGCGAGTTGCTTCTGAACAGTGGATTTCAACTAAATGAAATAATATAACATAAAGTATAAATAAGCACACAAGTATATTAGTTACCATTAAATTCTTCCTGGTATTTGTAAGAACAAAATGCGGTGTCCTTAACCAACACACTAACAATGAAGAAAACTATAGAAGGACATAAAAATTGACTAAGTGAAATGATTATATATGTGTATATATATGTATGTATATGTGTGTGGGCGCGCGCGCTATTAAGAGCCAAAATATCCTTACTAACACCATGAAAAGTTTAATAAAATCTGATTGAAAAATATTTTTCCAAATACCATCAATCCTTCTTTAACTCAATCTGATTACAATCGCAATAATGTTGACCCATTTCTCTTTCACTGATAATCTATTGTTGTTCCTGCACAACCATTCTCAGCCAATGATGAAATCAGCCTCCTTCAAATTGATTGAAATTGAAGCTTATTTAAATAAATAAAAAACTTGTCTCGATTTTCTAGGTTCTTCGACATCATCATTAATTGATTCCAGTTAGTTCAGAAGAGTGATTTAGGGATTATGAATTTATGATGTGGTTTGAGAGAATATAAAACGTTTATAGAGACTGTTTAGCTTAGAAAATAAGTTTGATGTTACCCCCTAGAAGGTACATTATAATATTGTGGAACATTATAATTGATTTTTGGTGGTACATTTTCGCTTTGGTATTAGGAGTAGTATTTTGAGGTGCCATTAATTTTAACTGTATCGAACTGTTGTTTTTATTGTGAGGAAAATTTACTGAGTGTACTTATGTATTTCATTTTTAGTTATTGCCGTAGTAGAACAAAAAAAATCAGCAATTTAAGAGTACATGGAACTTTATTGCATTTGTTGTCATAAAAAGCACTAGTCACAAGATATATGTTTACATATAGGCTTACAACCAAAACAAGAAAATGTAAATAGAAATAATTCACTAACGGATATATGTAACCCCACTATCATTCATTACTAACTAAATAACTCAGATCAATTGTGGATTTGGTAACAACATGTGACTCCGAATCAACAAACCAATATTCCACTTGATTCAAAGTTGCAAACACCAAGTAAGATTCTTAGATAGATAAATTTCCATATTGTTAAAGACGTTGTTAGTATATTAATTAGCTGCACATGAGTGCAAAAACAGTGTTGTCAAGGCGCTCGCCTAGATGCCAGCTCGGGGCTTTTATGCTTGTTGAGGCGCTGCTCATGAATGTTATACCATAAAGACGAGGAAAGCGCCCGTCTAAGACATTGAAAAAAGAATGTTTTTTGGGTCTATTTGAGGGTCGTAAAATATTTTGAGTTTTTAGTCTAAAATTGGGCCTAAATTCAACCCATTTAACCCAAATCAAATGTAGACTTCTATCTCATACTCGTTCAACTCTCCCAAATTCAATTTTAGTAGAAAATTTGAAGTGTGGTTTTTACACGTTGAAAATAGAAAAAGTAGTGCTCAAGGCATCCAAAAAGTACTAGGCGTTAGCCTTGCGCTTTTTTGGGCTTTTTAGCCTTGACAACTTCGTGCTACAATACTTCAAATGTATCATATCCTTTACAATTGAATCATGGATGAAATGGAAACAAATATCAATATGTTTTGTTCTTGTATGAAGTGTTAGACCTTTTGTTATGAAGGTTGTAGCTTTGTTGTCACAGATTACAGAATATCTCTATTGCTCTCTCTTGCTTTTGTTGAAGTTCAACTTACATTCTTCTTAACCAAATTGCATGCCAAGTTGTTGAAGTGGACGCAACATATTCAACTTCTGAAGTAGATAACGCTGTTGTCGCTTGCTTCATTTAGCTCCATGTGATTGCCCTCAAATCCATGGTTGAAACATTTTTTGAAATACTTCTTCCATCACCCAAGGAACTTGCCCAATGTTGTCTGTAAACTCACATAATTTGAAACTGGAAACCCTTGAATACCAAATCACGTAGTCCATGCCCATGGTTCCTTTAATGTAACGTGAGACTCGCTCCATCGTTCCAAAATGTAGTTTTGAAGAACATTGCATGAAAATAGAAAGCATACCAACTGAAAAAACGCAATGTTCGGTCAAGTGCGGGTTAGGCAATTCAAGCTTCCAACTATGTTTCTAAACCCTTTTGCATCATCAATCTTCACTCCTAATAATGCAACAATTTTCATTGATATTAATGGGTGTAGCTATGGGTTTACAGTTGGTCATGCCAAATTTGTTAAGTAGGTCCTTGGCATATTTTATTTGGAAATAAAAACCTCATCTTTTGCTTGTTGAACTTTACGTATAAAAAATAATGCAATAAACTCATATTTGACATTTCAAATTCTCTCGTTATGTGTATTTTAAACTCGACCACAAGATAGGTAGAGGAGGTTATATAGATGATAACGTCACCATTAAGGGTGGAGTTGTTTTGTTCCTAAGATGGGAAAGTTCCTACCTTGTGATTTAAAAAAAACGATGAAAAATTATTAAAGAAAAAATTGGTGTAAATTTAAGGTTTGGAAATGACGAGAAGAAGGAAGATGTAGTTTGAAGTAGTGGATCATATTAGTACATGATCCACTTGATTTAGGTAACATTTCATATTTTAGTCATTATTGGTTAAATTTATCTTTTAATACATTATATTGATATGATTGTTGAGTCGTACCTCAAAGTTACTATTTTAACTAATTTAATAAACAAGTAAGATATGCACCTGCGTGCGCACACACACATATAATAATAAACTAGTACATTTTTGAACTTCTATCATAGGGTGTGTTCGCAAGATTTTAAATGGGGTAAAAATTTCATTCGCGTCCGACGCATCCGCAACGGAGGTTGGCCCATACAAAGGCACGCTGGGTTGAATGTTGCTGAAAGCAACGTTTGAGATTTTGAACGGGTATATTAGTTTTAATAATTATATTTAATGTAAATTTAAATTTTTATAAACTTATAAAATTAATATCTTGTGCAAATGAGGTCCGTTAGAGATGCTCTTTTTTGCGTTGCGATCGTATCAAAGCGCTCTACAATATGGAATTGGTTTGAACCAGTGTTATCAAAGCCCTCGCCTAGGCGTGCTTAGGCTCCAAAAAACCCTAGGCTCCAAGCTGGGGCTTTTTTGACTTCTGAGACGCCATGGATGCACAAGGCGTCGGAAAAGCCCCAAGGCGCTGTAAAAGCGCGCCTTGAGCTACTTTGTTGGAGATTTTTTTTTTGGGTCCAATATGAGCATAAACACATAACTTCCCTTCAATTTATCCACACCCAGTTAAATCACTTAGCTCAAAAACAAATTCGTGCCTAGTCCCAACTCAAAATCAAGTCGATCAAATTAAAATACATAACCTAGTTCGAACTTCAAGAGCCGTCTAGATTTCTCGCCGCCTCATGCTCAAGGCTCTCAAAAAAGCCCTATGCGCAAAAAAGCCCTAGGCTCCAGCTTGGCGCTTTTTTGCGCCTTAGCGCCTTAACTACCTTGGTTTGAACTGAATTCGAGCAATTTATAAAATTTTATTTTATTTATTTATTTTTGTAAATTATTGACATGTTATTTATTAAAAAACAAACAAATAATTAATCAACTATAAATCAATTAAATTAAAAATCACAGCTCAAATACCCCGTTCGTAGTCGTAAACGCATTTCCCGTTCACCAATCTTCTATGCTCAAATACTCCTTTACCATTCGTCGCAAATACATCCATATATTATCATGTATATGCATAGTAAACTTGTCAAAATTTTCACACTGATTAATATCGTTCCTTTCTTCTTTACTATTACTTTACGAGTTAGGAGATTGTCAAAGTATAAGCAAGATAATGGATCATAAATTTTAATTATTTTAGTATTATCTTAGTATTAATTAAATGACCATCATCTTTTTTGTGGTTAAATTCCGAAATGTAGAAAACAAATTCAGTTAAAAATCATAAATTCTTACGATTTAAATTTTGCTTCAAACTGAATCTCTTTAATTTAGTTTCAATTCTCAAATTACGGTTCTAAATTAACTTAGAACCGCAATTGAGAAATCATTCAGTTCATGCTGAAATAAAGTTATCAATGTACTCGTTGAGTCTACATCAAAATTTACGACTTTATATTAAAAATAAATATGAAATGATAGAGAAAATTAAATTTGTAGGTTTATATGAAGAAACAAAAACATCAAATTCCAGAAGGAATATCACTGGGGAAAGAAAAACCAATATTTTCACATACTTAAGTATTTGAGAACCTACATAAAGTAGAATTTTAGCATAAAACATATATCATCATTAAATATGAATCCTTTAAATGGCTCACGATTTCGAATCCAGCTCTGATTTGAAGTTTAAACTTTACGACTTACGATTTAAACCCTATTTTGAAAATATTGCTTGTTAGATTGTAATTTCTGAAATTTAAATTATTTTTCCGTACAATGTGTATCCATAAATAGGGCTAGCTCTGCCAGTGATCAACATAAATATATATAAACAATAATGTATTTTCTTTTTCACATACAAAGCGAGTTTGTTGATTTTGATTTTGAATTTTTATATACCATGCACAAGAAGAATGTTTTAATCCATATAATGTTTTTCTCAACTTGTACAGTTTTGTTTCTTTGTATTCAGTGATGAACTCTTTGATAGTTTGACTTAAACCTCCTTACAAATTTCATTTAAATAGACTGTTGTAGTTGCACACCTAATGCCAAGAAACTTCTTATTTTCAAACCAAGTTACAAGAGAGAATGCTTCTTCAAAATCAATATCATATAGTTGAGCGTATCTTTTTGCCACAAATCGCGCTTCATGCTACCGTATATGCCCATATGGTCCTAATTTTTTCTTGAATACCCGTTTCAAACCAACTGCATTTTCTTCTTCAGGTTAGTCCACAATTTCTCACGTTCCATTCTTGTCAATGTGGTCAATTCTTTTATCATCGATTTCTACCATTCTTTTTTTTTGGTTGCTTCTTCAAGGTTATTGGGTTTGAAACAGTAAGAGAAAAATGACAGGCTGCACGTATATAAGTCAAAGATCGAAATTTCATTTGTGGTGTCTAACCGAAAGGTTCTCCATTGATGGATGGTGGCTTTGACTTGGGGTGTAAATGGAGAGTTTGATAATGGACTTGCTGATGTCACAGAGGAATTAGCATGTGAGTTTGTTAATTTGGGCGATGAGATTCCATTAATCCAATGAACCCACTCTTTCATCTTCTTTCAATTTATTGCCAATCCTAGCTTTGTATTTTCATCAAAAAATACATCCTTTCTTATTAAAAAGTTTCCATTAAGAGGATTACACAAACTGCATTTTTCATATTGTTGTGCACAGTACCCGATAAAAATAAATATTTTGATTTTTCATCAACCTATTGACGAACTTAAGAATTTGATGTTGAAGCTCCCACATGGCAAAATACATCCTTTCCACCAGACTCAAGAACAAACTTTTCCGTCTCTGAAACATCAAATGGGAACATTTTATTTCGTGTCCTGTTGGTATTAATTGACTTGTGGCTTGAGTTCTCTCTTTAATAATACATGAATAATTATTGAATTAAATTGGGTATCCATTAATTGTTGCACAGTGTAAATTACAACACAAATAAGGTACAAAGTGAACATTATACAAAAGTTTTCTGTAAGTAGCTTGATTAATTTATATATTATGGATTTTTTTTTTCGAGCATTATAACAAAATTTATTTGTCATGAATATTTTATAAATATCAGATTTATCTTTTGTTAAGCATTATGTTATACTATTTATTATACATTGTTTGTACTTTGTAGACAAATAGATTATATTATATGAAAAATTGTTGGAAACTCAATTGATTGAAAAGCTATAATAAGGAATATCAATCGGTTTGTTAATTCGATTTACTGATCATTAAATGACAATTTCTAATTAAACAACATTTATCTATAAACTTTATTTATCCAGCCTTCTTCAAATTCGTTTCTAAAAAACATAAAATGTATCGTTAAAATTGTTTAATTTGATGTTGTAGTTCATTAGCTATAATTAAGGAATCCAAAGGCTTCAGCCAAATTTGTTTGACTTAACTTTGTTTTTGCACGGTATCGGAGACCCTCCCGAACCTGAAGATTAGTTTCAAAATGGTGCAAAATGTACAGTTAAATTGTCACAACTGGTGTTGTAGTTTGGTAGCTAAAATTAATAAGTTTAAAGACTTTAGTCAATTTATTTGGGTTGTAAAAGATTATGATAAATTTTATTTGAACCTATCAAATTGCTAAGCTGCTCCCTCATAATTTTGCGAAATGGAAGAGTCTTCCAAATTGCCTAGTACCATTTCGTTTTTCAAGCTCAGACTACTGAACATACACCATGAGTGGTAATTCCAAGTTACCATACAGACACACCGAGTAGAAATCCAAGCTACCATGCAGGGTGACTAGTAAATGATCCAGGGAACCTCACAACCCCTCTATTGTGAGATCTTAATTTTTGCTTATAAAACAAAAAAAAAACAAAGGGCAATCAATTCCTTGGTTTAATTGAGTTCTAATATGTTTACAGTCAGTTGAAATGTCTATTATTTTGTCAGTCTTGTATATAACTTCATTTTTTTTATGTGCTGTTAATTTTATTTATTTCCCATATATCTTGTCAGGCTCTTGAAGAAGTTGAAAAAAACATTCTTTTGATGAAACAAATGCTTAGTGGAGACGGGGAAACTGAACCAAATGAAGAACACATTCAACAGCTAACCCTTGAAATTTGCAAAGAGGATGTTCTTTCTCTTTTTGTGCATAAATTGCCAAGCTTGAGTTGGGATGTGAGTTTATGAAATGTTTATTTTAAACTTTGCTTTGAATTCTTTACTAAAGCTTATTGAAGCTTCGGTTAACAGGCTCGTAAAGATTTAGTCCTCTGTTGGGGCATTTTGCTGAGGCAAAATGTTGATTCCAGCCTATGTTGTGTGGAGTATATCGAGAACCATTTGGAGCTTTTGGATTTCCTGGTAGTTTGGTGAGTCATACTTGATTAATTAAACATGATATTTCAAGCTTGCACTGGCATATTTGGTTCTCTTTCAACATTTACAAGATATGTTTTATGAAAGGGTCTATTGCATTACAGGAATGATATCTTTATGTTTAGTCTTGCACTAGAATAAGATTTTGAAAGAATTCTCACCATATACATGTCTATTTTTTGCAATACAGAGTGTCATTGACTACATGTTGACCCGATAAGTTGTTATCCACATATAGTAAGATGTTCGTATTTTGTATTAGACACTGATGTTTCCATAAACTGTAAGCTTAACTTTTGAGCTTCATGGATTGCATCTAGTCATGAATTGAAAAGAAAAGACATCATTCTGCAGACATGAAAATTTAAACCCAGATTTTATCAGCGAAAAACTACTTTATAAAATAATAAGATTTTAATTATTGAAACTTCTGTAGTGGACAAGTTCAATTTATGAATTAGCTCCTAGGACACATGCTCCTTTTATAAATACGAAGGCCATTATTTTTGTCAGAAGTCCATTTTGTAAGTAGTCTGCACTCTAGATTATTGTCCGTGATCCTCAATCTGCATTCGGGTCTACATGTTCGAATTGCTATTCGGAATTAGTAATTCTCAAGTCAATGCTTTGGATATCACTCTAATTGTACCAATTCTTCTAAAATCCACAGAAAAAAAAGTGGACAGACTCAGTGAGTACCAATAACTAGAACATCAAGAGAAAAAAACTACACTTCTTTCAATCCAAAACTTGTGAGTAGAGCTTTTAATTGACAAAGCTAATTAAATTCGTACTTCTTTTAAACGCTAATTGAATGTAGCATTTTAAAATTTAGTCTTTTGTACAACAACAACTAAGCCATTATTCCCAAACAAGTTGGAATCGGCTAGAGATGGAACTCAAAACTAAATGACAAAGTCAATTTAAAAATAATAATGACAATAATAATAATAATAAACCATGATGATAATAATAAAATAAAGTAAAATAATTTAAAAAAATAATAAGTAAAATAAAGATAAAGATAAAGATAAAAGTAAATATATAAAGAAATTAAAAAAAATCATGATAATATTAATAATAGTAGTAGTAGTAATGGTAACAATAGTAATAGGGACCGAAGACTAAACACTACATCTTAGGCTCCTATTTACTATACTAGTCATATAATCCAAAACTTATAACACTACCTCTAAACTAACCCTAAGCAAAAAAAATTCTAGCTCGTGGTTCTGGTACGTGGATCGTTAACTTCCACGCGCTCTTATCCGACACCAGCTCTTCAGATATATTACAATCCTTCAAGTCCATTTTTACTACTTCCTCTCATGTCAATCTTGGTCGACCTCTATCTTTTTTTGAGCATTCGATACGGCCTATAATTCCAACGCGCAGGTGCCTCAGGAGGCCTCTGTTGGAGATGTCCAAACCATCTTAAGCGGTGTTGGACTATTCTCTTCAATTGATGCTAATTCAAGTTTGTCGCATATATCATCATTTGTAATTTGGTATCGTCTTGTATGACTACAGCTTCATCGCAGCATATGCATCTCTGCTACACTTATCTTCTGGTCGTGTTGTCTTTTAGTAGGCCAACATTCTGCACCATACAACATCGCAAGTCTGATTGTCGTTCTGTATAACTTTCCTTTAAACTTTTGTGGGATCCTGTCACAGAGAATGCCAGACGCTAGTCGCCATTTCACTCATCCCGCTCGAATTTTAAAACTAACATCTTCATCAATCTCACCATCATACTGCAACATTGACCCTAAATATCGAAAAGATTATTTTTTGGGCACTACTTGTCCGACCAGAGTGACATCTCCATCCTCTGATCTAGCACCGCTGAACTCGCACTTCATATACTATGTTTTAGTTCTGTTAAGCTTAAAACCCTTCGAATCTAAAGTCTGTCTCCATGGCTCCAGTTGTCTATTAACTTCTATTCTACTTTTATCAATTAGCACAACATCATCAGAAAAGAACATACACCAATGAATCTCACATTGTATACCCTTCGTAACCTCATTCATCACCATGACAAAAATGTAGGGGCTCAAATCTGACCCTTGATGTAAACCTATGTTAATGAGAAAGTCACTAGTTTTACCATCGCATGCTCTGACTTTAGTCACAACATCATCGTACATATCCTTGATAAGGGTAATGTACTTTGTTCAAACTCTTCTTTTCCAGAACCCATCACATAACCTTTCTCAGTACTTTGTCATAAACTTTCTTCAAATCGATAAATACCATGTGTAGATTCTTCTTTTGCTCCCTAAATCTCTTTATAAGTTGTCTTATCAAAAAAATCGCATCCGTGGTCGACCTCCCAAGCATGAAACCAAATTGATTTTTTGAAACGCTTGTCATTCTTCTTAATCGATGTTCAACGACTCTCTTTCAAAGATTCATTGTATGATTCATAAACTTAATTCATCTGTAGTTTGTGCAACTTTGGATATCTCATTTATTCTTGAAGATTGGTGTGACGCCCCACCTCAATACTCACGCTAGCCAAGGACACTACGATGTAGTGCTGTCAACTAGCACGGAGAATAAGGCTGTTGAGGAGCGACCATCCATGTAATTGATTATCACACGATGGCTATAAAATAATCTTCGGAAACAAACATAGAAATAAACATAACACAAAGCAGTCACAGACATCCATATCACAAAGGCGGAAGAAGATATGAATATATAACTAACACATGAAAGTGTACATCAGAGTAGTGGTCAAAAAGTTCCACAATAATACAAAAGAATAGCAACACGTGCTATACCAAAAGAATACAACTATGAGTCCATATCTCAAGTGTATACAACAAAAACTGCTAAACTAAATAGTCAGCCAAAAGTCAGAGTAGCAAATCCCGGGAGGAAGTCAAGCAGAAGCACCTGTAACATCTCGGTCTGACCCGAGTATTATTTAAGAAAATAATAAACGGATCAGTCTAACTATAGATATCAGATGACATGATATAAAATAAGAGATATGGCATAAACATAAAATATCCATACTGACATACTACTATAAGTATGAAAATGATGATCAACAGGAGATCAACCGATGAGAAATGATCAATATCACGAGAATCTTCTCAAAGATCCAAAGAGGGCATCATACCCTAAACTTGTACTCATAACAAGTCAATGACATAAAAATCCAGAAATCAAAACAAGAAATCCAGAAATCATAAAAAGAGAAAGAGGCCTATCACATGATGGTCCGAAGACCATGGGGCGCTACCCCATATGTGTGAGTCGGAATCACACTGATTGAGGCCTAGGCTAACCAAAAAGCAAAAAGGTATGTGTGAGTGGAATCACACAAGTGGTGTCTAGCCTAACCTCGCAAACAAAAAGGTATGTGTGAGTCGGAATCACACCACTGCGGTCTAGACTAACCTTGCGGACAAAGAGATATGTGTGAGTCGGAATCACACCACTGCGGTCTAGTCTAACCTTGCAAACAAAGAGACATCGCACAATTGCTAGTCTAAATCATAAAATGATCGTCATGATCAACGAGAAGTGTCAATTACACCAAGCTAGTAAATATATGAGTTTAGCTTCATGTCCCATAACCACTTGCTTAACTTAAATATTTACGAACAAGCTGTAAATCTTCACTAGGAAATTGTCACAAAAAGGTTCAATCGAACAAGTCCAAGAGCTAACCGACAAAGTGAACGCAAGCGTTTCATACCACTCGTTTTACTAAGTCGTTTAAGTCGATTTCTCATTCGAGTGAAGTAAAGGCTTGTATATACTAGTAGATTGGAAATCGGTTTGAGAAAACGAACTTTTGATATTTAAAATAGTGTTGAAATTGCTTTGATGAAAGAGTTTTGATATTTAGTACTAATATTGAAACCTTCATATATCTTTAAAGTGACAAGTCATAAAACGATTGTAGAAACAATCTAGCACAAAAATTCACATTCGAAGACGTGAACAAAATCCAAGGAAATCAGCTCAAAATGCATCAAAGTGGAAATTCTGATGAATGCTTTTCAGATAAGATTGCCTACGCAGAGTAATACGGGGTTCGACCTGCCCGGTCAGGTCGCGGGGGTCCAGGGGGCAGCGCCCCCGGCGGGGTCCAGGGGGCAGCGCCCCGTCAAGGTACGACCTAAGTGAAGACAAGCGGCTTACGACCTAAAGCAAAATGAGGTCTAACGACCTAAAGAGTTCGCGACCCAAGGGATACGACCTAAGTGGCGCGACCTAGTGGATGACAGGTCAGACGACCTAAGGGTAAGGTCGGAGGCGACCTACGACTTAGTGGGATCGAGCGACCTAAGGGATAAGGTCATACGACCTAAAAGGAATAGGGCTAAGCGACCCAAACAGTAAGCAGGTCGAACGACCTAACGCTTAGCTCGTGAGCGACCTACGACTTATCGAGGTCGAGCGACTTAAGAGGCATGAGAACCAGCGACCTAAAACTGGCGACCTAAGGATACGCGACCTAAAGGCTTGCGACCTAAAGACACGCGACCTAGAGGTGAACGACCTAACGAGGTCGAGCGATTTAAGAGGCATGAGAACCAGCGACCTAAAACTGGCGACCTAAGGATACGCGACCTAAAGGCTTGCGACCTAGAGGTGAACGACCTAACGAGGTCCAGGAGAAGTGCCCTAAAATGCTTCGACCTAAAGGTGCACGACCTAAGGTCTATACGACCTAACGACCTAAGGTCGATACGACCTAACGACTTAAGGTCGAATACGACCTACGACCTAAGGTCGATACGACCTAACATTTGCCTGGAGATTATAGGTCGGCAACGACCTACGACTTAACTCCAGGCGACTTTTCCACGCGCCTACGAACCCATCTTCACCACGACCTAGGGTTAACTCGTAGGCGACCTACGACCTATGGATGAGCGACCTAACTCCGAACGAGCTAAAAATGGCCAGAACGACTTAGTAGCAGTTTTTCACCAAAATCACTAAAATTTGGAGTTTTTCGCCAATCCAATCCAAACCAAATGCAACAAACATGCTAAGGTGATGTGGAATCATTCCCAACAGTCCAATGACGATTATAGGCAAGATGTGAGATCAAAAATCTCACACATTCACAGAATTTGATGAAGATGGAGATTGAAAGCAAGGAGAAGCAATCCAAAGCTTGAATCCACTATCTTCTACTTGAATTTGGAGTTGAATCTCGGATTTGCAATAGAATTTGAGTTTGGAGTTTTAATTTCCACTTCCCACCACCATTTTTGATGAAGCTTGAATGTTAAAACAAATGGTGAATGGAGTGAGGAAGAGGGTTGGGCTGAACTAAGGAAGTGCAGTCCAAACCAAAGTCACAAGCGGGAAAAGTGACGAAAATTTCACTATCTCCAAACATATCGAAGTTTACACTCAAAAAGATCGCAAACGTCATTTTGAACTCAATGGGGGTGGTCTCGAGTCCTAATTTGACCGTATGCAAAAAGTAGCTTTTCGGACTAACATCCGACTAACGATAAAATATTTAAATAAAATATTTAAATATAAAATCGATAGATATGCGGGTTGTTACAATTGGACTAATATGCTTCTCCTCCACTCATCTGGCATCTTGTTTGATTTGAAAATATTATCGAACAACTTAGTTAGCCAAACCATCCCTGCATTTCCAAGGCATCTCCACAACTCAATGGGGATGTCATCAGGCTCCAACATCTTGTCTGCTTTCATCCGTTTTAGCCTCTCCTTTACTTCGGACTCTTGAATTCTCCTAACAAAATGTCTACTGGTGTCATCAAAAGAGTCATCCAGCTCGATCGTGGTGTTATCACCTTCTTCGTTGAATAGCTTGTCAAAGTATTCTATCCATCTATTCTTTATCTCATCTTCTTTTACCAAGTATATTATTCTCATCTTTGATGCATTTAACTTGGTTGAAGTCTCTCGTCTTCCTTTTGGCGGAGCTTAGTTATCCTATAGAAGTTTTTTTCACCCTCCTTCGTATTTAGTTTTTGATATTGATCTTTATACGTTCGACCCCTTACTTCACCCACCGCTCTATTTGCGTTCTTCTTTGCCGCTTTGTACTTTTGCATGTTGTCCTCGCTCCTGTGATGATACAAGTATTTATAGCATTCTTTCTTCTCTTTGATAGCCTTTTGCACATCACTGTTCCACCACTACGATTCTTCAGGTTCACATTTATTTTCTTTTGTTATTCAAAACACCTCATTAGCCACTTTTCGAATGCGCGTTGTCATCTCATCCCACATGTCATTTGCTTCTTCTTTCATATTTCATGTCACTTCTATCATCACTCTATCCTTAAAACACCCGTGAGGCGTCTCGTTTGAGTTTCCACCATTTTATCCGACTAATCTTGGCTCCTTTATCCCGTCGAACACGTATCCGAAGACGAAACTCAAATATCAAAAGTTGATGTTGTAAGACGACACATTCTCCAGATATGACTTTGCAATTTACACAAGTTCGTTTGTCATCTCTTCTAGTAAGGATAAAATCAATTTGGCTAGAGTGTCGGCCACTACTGAAAGTAACTAAATGCGACTGTCTTTTTCTAAAGGAGTTAGCTATCATGAGGTCATAAGCAATAGCGAAATTCAATATTTCTTCTCTTTCTTGGTTCCTATCGTCATATCCAAAACCACCATGCACGCGCTCAAATCCCTCAGTAGTTGTACCAACATGGCCATTGAAATCTCCTTCTATGAAAAGTTTCTCGATACTAGACACATCTCAAATCATGATATCTAGCTCTTCCCAGAAATTCATCTTGGCAGCTTCACTTAGGCCTACTTGTGGGGCATATACACTAATAGCGTTCAGAACCATATCACCACTACCAGTTTGACTAGGATGATCATGTCCTCTTGTCTCCTAACGTCGACCACTCCGTTTTTAAGGTTCTTGTCAATTAAGATGCCTACCTCATTCCTATTACGTTCTTTTCTCATGTACCATAATTTGAAGCTTGTGTTCTCTACCTCTTTCGTCTTTTAGCCCGTCCATTTGGTCTTTTGAACGCATAAGATATTTACATGTCTTTTAGTCATATTATCAACTATCTCTCTTAACTTTTCTATTAAGGACCTTACATTTCAACCACCTAACTGAATCTTACTTTCATCGACTAGCTTTCTTGTCCCTCGCACCCATCGAGTAAAGTGCGAAGACCCTTGCTCATTTATTACTACATCGGAGCGTCGATGTAGCGTGCAACTAAGGGAGTGACGACCCAGTCCTTGCATATTTATCACCGTACTCGAGCCTCGATATGGCGCGTCACTAAGGGAGTGGCGACCCAGTCCTTGCTTATTTATCACCATATCCGAGCCTCAATATGGCGCATTGTTACGAGGGCTACGCTCTAACGAAATATAATAAGATTCAATTTCCATAAGAAAGACTATGGTTTTTATGTTGGCTCGCCAAGTCTATCACAACCCTCCTTTTTTATCCTGGCTTGGGACATGATGTATAGAAAACTACACTGATAGAGTTAGTTACATGACATCCATTTTTTTGTAACACTAATTTTACATGACATCTATGAGTATTTTCTACTTGTAACCATCTTTTATTTTATTTTTCCCTTTTTTTTGGTTCAACTAAATACATATAGCATGTACATGTTATTGATAATTTGTTTTTCATAAAGCTTATTTTTCATAGAATTTACGAGAATTTTCCATTTGTAACTACTCTTTTTCTATAAAACTAATTTCACAAATGCTATTTATAATTGTTTTTTTATAAAACTAAAATCATATGGCAATTAGGTGTTGTTTGTTAAATCTTTTTTTTTACCAAGCTAATCGAATATAACATTTACAAGAATTAATTTGCTTAAAATAAAAATTTGAAATCAAATCAAAAGACAAATACTACAAAACACAATCGAAATTGCCATATATAAATATTTCGAACAACAACCGAAGTCCAAACATCACCCGGAAATTCATGGCCTTAACACAATTAGGTGAAAATTTTGACCAAAAAAAAATGCAAGATGTTTTTTTTCTTTTCAACAATAAAAATTTGGTTCTTATTACTGACTACGTGAACTTGATGTATATACATCATTTGTTGCAGCTAACAAGAAGTAGGTTTAATAAACTTTATTTGAATCATAATGTAGTTTATACAAAACTGAACTCATTCTCACCTTAACATGTTAATTATACAGAATTAGTATGCACTTCTTACCCTATTTTTTGTACATCATTATGTTTTATGTGTTTTCTTCTAACTCCTTAATTTCTGAAATCATTAGCAAATAAGGATGAAAAAGGTTAAGAGAGAAGGAAAAACTGGAAACGTTTGGTAAGCACGATCGGAGATTCTAAAGAAGAGAAATGAAAAAAGGAAACAAAACTCAACTAGAATGTTGCAGTATCGACTTTATAGCACCAATAGATTGAGTGAGCTTATAAAACAATTTGATTGGACTAATCAATAAAGTGTTGTTGGGCCAGTAATTTTTCTTTTCGGGTACCAAATGACCGAAAAATAGTTTCAGGTATGGCACAAAAATGGTTATTTAGTGTTTGTAAAGATTCGAGGTAGGGCCACCTCCCTAGCTGGGCAAAGCCTAGCCGCCCCCCTTCCCTTCTCCACTCGACCGTGATGCCGAGTTGAGAGAAGAAAGAAGGTGAAAAATAAATATTTGGCCGATTGAGGATGAGTTCAAATTTAATTTGTTTTTTTTGTAAATTAGAGAAGAAGCATAGAAAAGAGGAAAATTATGTAGTGTTTGGTTTGTTGTTTGTTGTTTGTTGTTTTTAGTTTTGGGTTTTCGTCCATACAAAAATGCACATGACGCATGTATCTTGCCGAAAACGACCAATTTAGAAAACGAAGTTAACATACAAAATAGAAATTTTTTTTTTGTTTTCCGTGTTTTGGAAAATAACACAAGCACGTGAAACAATTCATTCTTCCGTCATCCCTCTATCCCCTTCATCCTTCTATCTGTCCTTCTTTTATCATCTCCGTTGTCCATTCTTCTCATATTTGACATACATATTGAAAACTGAAAACACAAAATTCGTTTTTAAACCAAACACTACATTAAATGTTCGTCAAACATGATGATAATTGGTCCATTCTAGAAATATGGAAGTTAAAGTAAGTTGGCTTCAAAAAATAATCGTTTTTTATCTGTATATAATATTTCACAATGAATTAACAAATATGACTAAAAATTCAAACTTTTTTTAAAAGCAAAACAAATTAACTGAAAAACGCCAATAATCTTTTATTGTATAATTTGATTCTGAAAAATGAAAAATTAGATAAAGCCAAATTTCTTAACAATTCAAATTTGAGGTGACCTAGGAAAATACATTGTTTACAAAATGCAAGTGGAAAAATAACTGTAATTAAGCAAAATAAGTTTTTGTAAAATAATTCTATTAGAAAACATATTTAGAGAGCTACTTTGATTAAAGTGTTTTGAAAACCATGTTCCAAACATCAAGTTTTTGTCTTCTGAAAATATGTTTGTAGAAGTCAGGTTTATTTATTTGTTTTGTTGCTGCTGCAAAGATATTGTTAAAAGCTAAAATTAGGTTTTTTGTTGTTGTTGTGGCTAGTTGTGTTTGTTTTCATATAAGACGCTTTCAAAAAAAATGCGTGTTACTAATTAGATTTTGTTAAGAGAAAGTTCTAAAGAAACAAATTAGTTATGATGCACTATAAATTCTTTATAAAAAAGGTTATTTTGACAAACATTTAGAAAAGTAACTTTTGGAAAAATCAAATAAAGCAGTATTGTCAATAAAACAAAATTGTTAAAATTAATTGAATTTTAAGAGAGAACTTTTTAAACGATCAAACATTAAAAATAATGCAAATGTCTAAAAAAAATGAAAATAACATAATAGTTGATAAAATTGGAAGAAAAATATTAAAAACAGCACTTAAAGGGCATTATACACACACACACATATGTATAATAATGGGAAAAAACGTATGCACTATGTTATTTTAAGAAACAAACAACAAGAATATTTATACTATTTAGTGTAGTTATGTTGTGATAATAATAACCAATATGAAAAAACAAGACAAATATATAAAAATGGCATAAAATAAATATTGACCTTATATGTTATGCGCAAATTCAAAATAATATCCCTGTAAATTATTGATTTGGACTTTATTACTAGTTTATTTCAAGGTTCGAGATATCGGTTTCGATCTCGTTTTCTGTCTTTTGTAATTTTAGGAATTTCGATGTAATCCGTAAATTTCTGGAATTTCGATTCTAGTTTCGGTTTCGGATATCGTTATTTATTTTTCATATGATTACACATATATTTGTTTAATTTATTTAAACAAAACATATAATTTATATTTAATTGAAAATAAGATATAAAAGAACAATACTGATTAATTATAAATATTTACAACACTAAAAAAATGTTTATTCAGTATTTCATTTTCAACTTTTTTAGTTACATCATTTACATATTTTGTGAATTTATATGTTTCCTAAGTTACAATGTTAAATTTGAATATTCATGTATTTAAAACTCAAATTAATTCTTTTTATTTTGGAGACTTTTTGTTGTAAAAGTTGAAGTTCAATAGTTTTTATTGAACCGGAATTTCAGCTTCGTTTCGTTTCGATCCCTACCGAAACCTAAACGGAATGATCGAAATCTCGGTGTTCCAGTCGAAACCTCAGACCTTGGTTTATTTGAGCTCATGTAGTCAATATTTGTTCATGCAGTACTTGCTAATATGATGATGTTTTATTCAAGCTATCTTAGAAATGTTATTTTCTTTTTCCAGTGACAGTTTGCTCCAAAAATATGTACATATAGATGTTAGTGTTGGCGAGGAGGGTTTTCACAATTAATATGAGAAGTCAAATAGGTAGAGTATTTTAATTGGTTGTTGAAGTGATGTTGATTTGTAGATCACACGTGCGAAGAAACATCAAATTCGGATAATTGTAGATACTAAAATATGAATCGAGCACAACTCGGGAATACAAGAAAAGCTGGGATGTGAATCTCGCCTATTATGCGTGTGTATGCACGCGCCTGTGTGTATACTTAGAAGAGGGCTAATGATACTATAAGTCTTTGGTGTAGTATACATAGATTACATGTCTAAATTCATCAATTACCACTATCCCGGTGGTTAGATGCTCTGACTTTGGTTCGAGATGTCACATGTTCCGATGTTCGAAATTTGCGTAGCTTAATTCAAACCATTGAACTTATATAGACATGTAGTGTATATTACCTAAAACTTGTAGCACTATTATTTACTGCCAACTAAATACCTAATTTTGATACATACATGCACACACACAGAGAATCACACAACAGTTGTCAATTTTTTTTCTATCTAAGTCAAGCCATTCTACTTGGTCTAGTCATAAAGATATCGATATCTATCCATATGCTGAAAGCAAACATTATCAAAGTTATATTCATGACATTTGAAGGATGGTTTGTTCTAGAAGTTAAAGAAGATACATATGTATGAAGAAAGAACACGTCATACTTCTGCATCTGATTTACATGGCTTATTGTTTGATAAGCTATCATATCTGAGGCTTTAGTCCTACTAATTCTTTTCTCTATGACAGCTATAACAACAAAGAGATTGCCCTTAATTGTGGTAATATGCTCAGGGAATGCATCAAATACCCATCACTTGCAAAGTAAGTTTTTATAATGTTGTACTTGAGTTTATATTAATGATAATTTGTTTGTATTAGATTAGATTTCTTGCCCTTTATGTTTTATACATTGAAGCCACTATTAGTTAAATACTTAAGCACATGGCTTGTCGGCGATTGATGAATACATGCATATGTTTATAACTGGAATTATGACGATGTATTTGTACTGTACAATAATCACGCATGGTAAAAATAATAAGTGTATTCACACATATATGTTGATCTGTAATTACTAAATTCACACTAGATACATATGTATGTGTGTAATGATATTGGTATATACATCTTCAAAATCAGTTAAAATAACTACATATTTAGGGATTTGAAGATCTCTTTTTGATAGATAAATCACAACTAGTGGGTACATCTTGTAATAAGAACTGCATTTTGACACTTCTTTACTTGGGGCTTGACGGGAACAGTTTTCAAATGTAACAGGGACGCTAAGTAGATTGAAGTATTGAACGCATCTCTAAGTAGATGAGTTTTTTTTAATAAACAATGCTAAGGTTTCAAATGAGAGTTTTTTTTTTAAAGAAAATTTTGACAATTACAATAAAATTTAAACTTAAACGTTTGTTGTAATTATCTTATATGATTCGATGTTCATGACTTTATTTTGTAATTAGAATTTTCATTTGAAGAAATGCTAATATGTTTGAGTTGAATTTTATGTACCATTTAATGTAAAATTTTGAAGTAAAAAAAACAATGATTCTAATAGATATAAAATGGAAAAGTTCAAAAATTCATGGTAAATTTTCGGGTTGTTATGCTAATTTTAACTTTTACCGATACGAGAAAATCATTACCGTACCAATACTGCTGGTAAGTCAAAAATGAATACTGATACTTTACGGTTAAAGTTGGTAAAATGATCGTTGATATGCCGATAAATTGGTAAGCCATTGGCTGATAATGGTAAATTTACCCGTACATTAAACATTGAAATCTTATTGTATTAAAATTTCGATAATGATAAATAGTAAATATTTTGAACCTGATTGTAACTCCATTAATATTTACATCCACATATTGACTTCTTTTATTTGATGTAGAAAATTTTGTTAAATCATCACAAATTATTTACAACAATATGAAATAATAACTTTGTTAATCTTAGACTTTGAATGTAATAAAATTAAAAAGGAAACATCATCGTAAATAATACTACAAACATATTTAAAAAATAATAATATACCTTTAAAAGTGCCTGTAGTTAGGATTAATTTAAACAACGGGAAAACAAAAATTAATATGACTGGTGAATTTACCATTACTACTGGTTTTGACGTTCTTTTACCGTTGTATTTACCATTAACAATGGTAAACTTACCGTTGTCATACCGATAACATTGTGATACCGATGTAGCTCAATATTGGTTATTATTTGCTTGGTATTAGTACGGTAATGGTAAATTTACCACTACCGGTAATGGTAAATTTACCACTACCATAACAGCCTTAGCAAATTTCTCGGCTTTGTAGAACAAAAGTTATAGTTTATATAAATTTATAACAACATATATAAATATATTTATTAGAGCATGTTTCCATCTCGTTTCCAATTTTGACTTTTTTGTGTAGATTGCATTCCTTACACTCGTTTCTGTTCCCATACGTATTTTCATATTTGCTTCCACACTTGGCTTAAGAGATATCTGCATTCTCGCCTACATAGATATATTAAGAACAACTCGTTGGAAAATATAAAGTACATTTCTAGTAAGCATTGTTGGTTTTGTAGTTGTATAATCTGACTATGGATAATGATTACATTTGACTTGTGTGATACACAGATCACAAATGTAAAAGAAAAATATTGCCCCATATGATATGATTTTGACTTTGTTATTTTATTCCCAAATATAACTTATTAGTTGTAGGCTTTAGCTATGAGAAATTTGAGAAAAAAGTAAATACCTAAACTACTAATCTGTTTTATTTGTACTTCAAATACTTAAACTTTTGATATATTGTTCTATTTTTTTCGTAAAAAAAGTGTGTTTGTGTCACGGTTATAGAAGTAGTCAAATAATAGTATTTTAGACTAAAATAATAGTATTATAGAAGTAGTCAAATAAAGTAAAGCTTCATAAAAAAACGTGTGTGTGCGCGTGCGCGTGTGTGATTTTTTATCATCTGATTTCACATAATTTTCTTCATATGAAATACTATTATTTAATATAAACTGATAGTTTAGGAAATTTCAGGAAAAAGCTTCATGAATGCTATATATAGTTAATGGTAATAAAGTATAGCTATTATTTTAGTCTAAAATGGTAATTCTAATATATATAAATTATTGCATTCCTCTGTCAGATTTGAGATCCGTTTCCACTGCCAATGTATTTATAGAATAAGGTAAACCAGTATATAAAGGATGACAATGACTTACTTTAAAAGGTTGTAGCAAGTGGTTGTATAGAAACACATTAGCTTGCCTAACATATTAAATTATACACATTGCCGACCCTGGCCCGAGGCTACCGAAGCGGAGCCTTGGGTCTTCGAAACTAGAGCAACTTGAATTTTCGAGTTCTGGATGTTATTAGCAGTACCATGCATTTAATAGAATGGATGTTCCATAATGTTTTCACATGTATCTTTAGCCAAGTGGTTTGCTTTCTCATATTTTGCTAAGTAATTCTTACTCTTTCAAACAATTCGTCTGTTTTTCTTCAGTTTTATTTATCTGCATAAAGAGGTATAACATTTATTTATGAGTAAGATAACAATAGTACAACATATTAATTTTGCACATTTCATTGTTTGAAGATATATCTTTACTATAATATACGAGGCCTCAATAAGCAAGGCGCCTTGGATCTCCAGGGTTCGGGCCCTTCAGGGTCGTCCTTGCTATATAGAAAACTCATTAATAAAATTACATTTTATAATATATATATTACGAACTCATTTTTGTCATACAATAACCAAAATCTTTACTTCACAGCTGTTAAATCTGTTTGGATATATCCAAGCTACTAAAGTGACTCCAGATTTGGGTAATAGTGTGTGTGTGTGTATAAATGAACTCATTTGTGTGGTTTTTTAGACACCAGTGTTTCTCTTACCAAAATAATAGTTTCAAATTTTATTCTTATTTTTCCCTTCTCCAACCCCAAACATCTTTCTCTTCTCTCTTAGAAAAGAGAAATCTTTTAACAATAACGATTATGTTCCTGATTTTGGGTAATCGAGAGGTGAAGGACGAAAGAAAACTTGTTATGACAACAAAAGGCATCTCGATAGATAAACTGGGAAAATATATATTATTGGTTTAATTTTCTGCGTATTTGGTTTTCATTGTAGTTGATTTGATCGAGTTCAATTACCATCAGAATAGGAATCTTTGTTTATCGATAATTTCTACAGTTGGTTGTATGACATTCATGTATGATGTTTTTCTCATGCGCAAGACTTCCCTATAGCCTTTTTTATATGATCCGATATACCTTTTGGCTAATCTTTTTATTTAATGAGTATTTGTTGAATATGTTGTGTTTGTAGTTTTCTTTTATCTCCAACACGTATATAACAAATGTAGCTTACGAATGCTAGGTTTTATTGAATTATATTCTATTAATATTAGAGTTAGAGTTCCAAGGGAAAAATAGTTCTTTATAATATGAGCACCTCCTTAATACCACACACATGTTTGTAATTTATGATATAAAGGTCAAAATTCTCCTATTATTTTTGTATGTCGCACAGATAAAAAATAATATATTAGTAGTTGAGCCTGATATTGATATTTGGTATATCACTCACATAAAGCTGTTCGACCTCGTGATTACCATGTCCCAATGTTTAATATACTAAAGTGCTAGATGATTAACGGTGACACTATCAGGTTTGGAACATTTGTTAATATGATTGTGTTATCAGTACTGAAATTTAGAATCATGCTCAAGGGAGCTTCATTAGATTTTAAAACTCAAGAATCTTCATCTAACACTACCAATGTCATTCTTAAACTATCAATACTCTCTTGGCATATCAACTAGGGCCATCTATTGTCCTTGTTCAAAAATTTCAGTTTGTAGAATACAGGTTTTGAGGGAACTTTTGTTTCCATGGCTACTCCTACTATGTCATCTTGTAGCTGGGAACTTTGCTTTCTGCTCTTTCAATGATAATTTCAACTTTGGCTATACATCCTCTGTCTGTGAACTGACGTTTCTTATGTCATCTTTGAATTTAAATTACTCTATAAAAGATGTAATTTTGATTTTTGTAGAGGTTAAGATTTGCATTTTTATCATCTCATGACAAATCAATATTATTTATTCATGCATTTTGAATTTGTAGTGCTCTTTCAGATTGGTATTAGAATCTACAAGCTTTGAGTTGTTCTTCAAATATGTTGAACTGCCTAATTTTGATATTGCTTCTGATGCTCTTGCTACCTTCAAGGTAAGTTTGATACTTAATAAATTCGATCGTTTCGAAGCATTTAAATTGTATTTTAAATCTATCTATATCTTTCAGGATTTGCTCACTAAACATGAGACTGCAGTGGCCGAGTATTTGAGTGCTCATTATCAAGAGGTAAGATATACTTCGACTATTTTTTTCTGTAATACCAAGTTGTGATTAATGAAGTTTTACACCACACTTGTGGTTTATCATAACATAACTTGAATTATGAGGTTCTTGATTTTCTTTTTCTCCAGTTCTTTGAATCTTATGACAAGTTATTAGCATCTTCAAATTATGTGACAAGAAGGCAAACACTGAAGGTTAGTCACAATAGCGATCTAACATTTTACATAATTTTTATACTGTGGATAGTACGATGACAATGTGGCGTTGTTTAGCTTCTCTCGGATTTTCTTTTGGAACCTCCGAATTTAAAAATAATGAAGCGCTACATATTAGAAGTTCGTTACCTAGAAACTATGATGGCTTTGTTGAAGGTACTGATTCTTAACCTCCCTTTTTTCTCATCTTCTTTGGTTGATTTGCTTTGATTTTTGTCATTGTCTGGCTATCTTTAAGATTATATCTGCCTGCAAGGCTGCAATTTTCCTAACCCGACCTTTTTTCTTTGTAGTACTTGAAACAAGTTTGTTTTTTTTTTTTCCGTATTTTGAGTATTTTGCATGGTAATATCCATAGAATATCTGTTCTTTTTACCATCTTTTCTGCCTAGATCTTATAAACAAGTATTTCTTTTAATTATTAAACAAATAATGCTTTTCACAATATTGATCAAATTCTGATCATCCAGGATACAAGCAAAAACATTCAGATATCTGCATTCCACATTTTTAAGGTAATTATATAACTTTGTATTATTATTGGTCACACTTTCTTCCAACACCCTCTTATACATATCTATTATTGTGTTTGATGATGATCTCATGTCAAGAGAGACAAAAAAAACACACACACACACGGCTAAAATTGTAAAATGTGTTTGTGGAGAGCAGGTATTCGTTGCTAATCCACATAAGCCACGGGAGGTCATCGAGGTCTTAGCAAAGAATCATCGAGAATTGTTGAACGTACTAGATAAACTTCCATTGAGCAAAGGTACGACTTTTTTGTACTTGAATACAGTTAACAAAAACGCTTATAATGCACTTAAACTACAATTGCACATGTGCAAGTAAGATTAGATCGTTGACACAACAATGTTTGTGTCAGTAGCACAGAAGTTTCCTTATGCTGACCTGTAATGACCGCAACGTCTCTGCTAGGATTACTTTCATTTTTACCAGAGAAGGGCATTTCGGTCAATTTGGCATTTTGCTTGAATTTTAAATGGTTTTAAAATTTTATTATTCATGGTCACTAGTTTTCATTATATATACACGTGTGCAGTGGCGTAGCCAGGACATAATATTGGAGTGGGCACAAAGTGAGATGTGATTCAGGGACAACAACCATTTAGGCTTTTTTTTATGTCACTGATATTTAACAAAATTTGCACAAGAAACTTATATGATTGAAATAAGACAAATAGTAACTTTAACATAATAGACTTCAGATTCATTACAAAAGCGATCAATAATTGATCTTCCAAAAGAAAATTAATCATAACATACATATCTTAAATTTGTTCCCTACGAGTTCTCATATTTTGAAAACGATCGATAATTGCATCATTGTCAATGATATCAAAGACATCTCTTTCAATATAAGTGATACAACTATCATTTAGCCATTCATCCCCCATTCGATTTCGAAGATCCGTTTTCACTATATTCATAGCTGAAAAAGTCCTTTCAACTGTAGCGGTTGAAACTGGTAGAATTAAAGATAATATGATGAGTTTATAAACTAAATTATAGACAATATGCTTTCCCGCCAAGACCATCTTCTTGGCTAAATCACTAACGCTTTTCACTTCTTTGAATTCAGTATTAGATGTCATATCCATCACATAAATCTCTAATTGATTGCAAAGATCCATACGTTCCGCTTCGGAAAAATCATTTGGATAAAGTTCAGATAGACGAACTAGTTTCATGACATCAAAAGAAGCAAATAAATCATTAGGATTCAAAGAATCCATGCAAAGAAGCAATTCTGTGTTAACCTCATCAAAACGATTATTAAGCTCGACAAGTTGTTTATCCAAACAAACGTAGAACAAATCAATTTGATAATGATGCAAGTTTGTTAACTTTGACCCTCGTCTTGATCTACCTAAAAGAAGATAATTATCCTCCATATTTGGAATAAGAATATTTTGCTTCGTGCAAAAAGAACTTACTTCAACAAATAGGTTATCCCATCCATCATTTCTCATTTTTTGTAGTCGTTCCTTAGATAATTTCACCAAAGTTATAGCATTGACGATATCTTGATCTTTTCGTTGAAGTGCTTTTGAAAGATCATTGGTGATTCCAAGTACATTTTTCATCAAATATAATGTGAATACGAAATCAAAATTTTGCATCACTTTTATCAAATTTAAAGATTCTCCTTTTTTATCTCCAGAGACATCTTCCACCAAATCTGTAAGAACATCTATTACAGAAGAGAACATAACAATTAAATTAATTAAGGTTCCATAATGTGAACCCCAACGCGTGTCTCCTGGTCGTTTCAAACTTCTCTCTTGATTCAATCCTCGGCCACTACATAATTCTCCACTCTGTAATTGATTGAATACCCTTTCTGCTTCTTTTTCTCGTAGGATATCTCGACGCTTACATGACGCTCCAGCAAGATTCATCAAATTGTTAACTAAGTAAAAGAATTCAGCAATGTGGTTTATATCTTTCGCGACACGAACAAGTGCTAATTGAAGTTGGTGTGCAAAACAATGCACATAAAATGCAGAATTGTTCTCTCTCAATATAAGTGTTTTGAGGCCATTGAACATTCCTTGCATATTACTTGCCCCATCGTAGCTCTGACCACGCAACTTTGTAAAGCTCAATTTGTGTTTGGAAAAAAAGGCTTCAAGTGATGTTCTAAGTGAAATTGCAGTTGTATTGGGAACATGTATCATGCCCATAAATCGTTCAATGACACAACCATTTTTATCGACAAATCGTATAACTATAGACATTTGCTCTTTAATTGAGTTATCGCGTGCTTCATCAATTAAAATTGCAAATAGGCCACCATCAAGTTGCTTCAAGATAGCATTGACAACTTCGATAGCAATTGAGTTTACAACATCCTTTTGTATATCGGGTGATGTCATTTTGGAATTTTGTGGAGCATTTTCCAAAACAACAGCATTAATAGATGAGTTTTGATTTGCAAGCCATTGTAGAAGTTCTAAAAAATTTCCCTTATTCATGGAGTTTGCAGATTCATCGTGACCACGAAAAGCTAGTCCTTGACGCAAAAGATATCGAATGCAATCTATGGTAGCATTTAGTCGAACTCGATAGTCAATTCGGCATTGTTGTGTTTGCCTCACAATTAGTGGTTCAATGTGTCTGGCTTGAATCATTAAATTTTCAGCTTTCATACAAGCGGTGTTATGTGCTTCTGATTGAGCGTGTTCTTGCAATCTTCTACAATTTTTCCAATTTTTGTACCCACCCGTTATAAAAACCTCACTCATATTTCTGTTCACCGACTCTGGACGAAATAGATAACACTTCAAACAAAAAACTGAATCTTCTTTTACACTATATTCTAACCAACTCCCAAATTGACTAAACCAATTTGGATTAAAGCGACGAGCTTTTTCTCCAATGATAGTTTGTGGAAATACTAATAAAGAAGGTTGACATGGACCTTTCTGTAAATAAGCTCTTCGAACTATATCTTGATCATTTGGGTCAAAGTCCGAAATTCGGTTTCGTAAGCTTGGATCAGAAGGAAGATTTAACAAATCAACATGAACGCGATTTCGAATCACTGTTTTTGGAATAGCTTCATTTTGAATATCATTATCTACAATGTTGGAAGAAGATCCCGCATTGTCCGAAATAGTATCATGAGCTCGTTTATAATATTTATGCAAATCTGAAAAGGGGATTAACAATATTTAGATAATCTAACGATTACAAAACAGTCTAAAGTATATTCAATTTTTCTTATGCATTTTGTTGTTGAAGAATACTTTGATGGTTTTTTTTTCATCAACAAATGTGTAATATCATCTGAATATGTTCTTGCATTTTGAAAATCAGTTGAAAAGGTGGATATCGATAGAGAAAAAATCTAGCCAATTAATTTCTTTCACTCCAAACAACCAGATACCACTCATATTTTTCACATTAACAGCCTATCCTCTTTATTTTTGTTCAACTTCCTATCCACCTTCTGGGTATAAAAATAAGGTAAAGGAGTCACGCACAGCCTCTGTAAACAAGAAACCCAAACAAAAAAAGTAAAAGGGCAACCATGGTATACATGCTGCTTCATATCTTCATCTTAAAGGTACAAAATTCATCATCCTCCATATTCTTTTGTTTCAGCATATATTGAAGAATTTATACATAAAACGCACACTAAATCTATCCCCACCTCTCAGAGCGAACCTATCCTCCAACCTCACATTTTCCAACAGCTTGATCAATTTCAAATATCACAGCAAAACTTCATCTTCTAAAATCCTATTGAATGGGAGGTTTCACTTTAAACCCTTCACCGGTAGGTACACAAACATCACTAACAAAAGAATTTTGATGTAAGGATTCTTAATACAAGTCAGGAAAGCCACTTTTCAAAGTAACGTTCAAGATCAGAATAGAGTAGAAGTGTAGAACCATCATTGCCCACTACTCTGATTAAACCAATGCCAAACACTTGTTGCTCCAAAATAAAATTTCAGAACTTAGAGCCAAGGCTAGGCATAGAAGCATATGATACAAAACCGCTAAATCAATTATGAAATCAAATCCTTTCAGCAAGAAATGTGTCTAAATTAATCAAATTAAACTATCTAGCTTAATCCCTAAAATATGCACATCACAAGAAATCAAAGAAAAACCAAAATAAGATTACCCATTTTGCAGAATTTCTGATCTAGGGTTTTGCTTTCAGAAAATATATCTCCGCTGAAATTGACGTTCTTACTTCTTAGCTGATGGAGAAGAAAAAACGTGGTCCGTGCTTGATGAAGCTTGGAGGAGCAGGCAAGCGGCGTTTCTTTTCTTCGTTCGTTCTTTTGTTTTTTTCGTTCGTTCTTTTGTTTTTTCCCCCTTTCTTCGTGGCTGCTTCTATTCGTGGCTGCTTCTATTCGTGGCTGCAGGTGAGCAATTGTTGCCGCATCTCTCTGATTTTTTTTTTTTAAAATACTGGGGTAGGCACGTGCCTACCCCATATACACGTGGGCTCCGCCCCTGCACGTGTGTGTACATACATAAATATATACATACATACATACATATATACATATATATGCGTGTATGCGCGCGCACACACACACTCATTTTTGATTCGAGCTCTGAGTATATTGGTGTAGGCGGTGAGGATGAGCAAGCCGAAGAGGAGAAAGAGCTGATAATTGAAGAACTCAAAAGACTGTCTCAACTACCTGAAGCAGTTTCATAGTTGGTCATTGTGTTGTGCTTTTAAATTCTATATTTTCATTATTATGTAATCTTTAATTCTTTTGGGTGTAACCTAAAATGATCTATTGTGAATGTCCGGTCATGATTGTATCACTGTATTTGAATGCTAAACAATACGGTCTTGCCAGCTCTTTATTTTTATTTTTTATTAGTTGTATTATTGCTGAACTTTTAACATAATTGCTGTTGTTGTTGTTATTTTATTTTGGTCTCAGCACTATTTCAAATGCAAGAATTTTGACTTTTGAGCAGTACTTGTTTATGTTCTTCATTTCATATTCGTAAAATACGTAACTTCTGGCCCTGAATAACTGTTCTTTTTCCCTCAGTTTTATCATTTGTGCTATGTTTGATTTAACAGTCATACGGTTATTACAATCCAACATGGTTTTTATGCTTTACCTATACGTATTTGGTATATGAACATGGTTTTTCACTTATGCATAATTGCAAATAAAATGATTAAAGTATAAACTGAATAGCAGAAATTTGTATAAGCGACATTTGGCTGAAATATTAGGATTTAATTAGTTTGAGTTTTGTGTTTTGCGTTTTCAATATGTTTAAAAAGAGGGATGCTAAAACTCTAATCATTGTAACGGAGGAGAGGAAAGAATTTTTGATATTTTCCAAAAAAATGCAGGAAAAGACTCATTTTAAAATTTGTGTAAAATCTTTTTTTTCAAATTTATTGCTTTTCAAAGTTTTCAAAATTGCTTAACGAAATGTGCTTTGATTGTTATGAAAACGAGCAAATAAAATGTGTTTTCAAAGTTGTGTTTTTAGCGTGCATTTTAAAATGCACGGGAGATGAAAAGGAGATTGGAAACAATCGATTTGGAAAATTGTTTTCATACATAATTGAAAATGATTTTTTCCTTTTCTTTTGAAAAATATTGAAAACCATCTTCTATCTATTTCTCCTCTTTATTGGAATGACTAAGCTTTTTTGATTTCTCCTTTCTCATGTCATTTGACATAGATTCTAAAATCACAACTCGTTTTCAAGTCAAATATTATCTTAAAATTTCGGTCCTTCGTTTTTTAAATTAGCTTAAGGATAACGTAATTCAGAGACGTTCATATCGTTTTTGACCCAATCACATGTCCAATTCTTTCTTCGGTTAGATCTTATGATATTTTATCTTTGCTCAAACTTGATTTTCAAACTGTCCAAATACCATTATTGATTCAACCCAAATCATACAAATGATTCAAAAACCAGATTGATTTTTACTTGCATTTGTATTGATTTCTATTTCAACTTGAATTGATTTTAAATGAAGAGTTCAATCTACTTTTAAGAGTTTGAACAAGGGCAAAACCAGGGACGAAGCAGCTGGAAGGTCAAGTAGGGGCCATACCAATCACACACACCACCACCCCCTCCCCCTCTCCCCCCTCCATTTTTAAAATTCTCTACAAATAATACGTTTTTTCTTTTTATTGTATTGATTTGCTTTTTTGCCATTAGCTTAAAAAGAAGAAAAACAATGAGTTAACTAGTTGATGGTACTATGTATGGTCTATAGGGGTAGAGTTGTACTCGAATTCTTTGCTAGTTGACTAGTTGATTTGCTTTTTTTCATTTTATTGTGAAATACTCTAGACAAGTTGAGGGTGGAGTTGTATTCAAATTCTTCGCTAGTTGATTTGCTTTTTTGGCTGTTCATTTCATTGTGAAATATTCTACACAAGTCGGTTAAAAAAAATTGCTCCCCTATTGTCAAATTCCTACCTTCGTCCGTAGGTAAAACCGAACAATTTGATAGTTATCCAGTAACCACCATTATAGAATGTGATTTGTAAATCTAAACAAATACAATCACAAAAATCATATCCGAACATATAAGTAATTGTCTTTGTATTTTTTACAAAAGGTAAATGGATTAATATTTCTATAGAAAGATAAATGCTTGCATATAAAGAAAAACACGTCGATTCATCCATTTCAGTATGATTTGAAAAAAAAACCAGTCAACAATTGTTAATGAACAAAATATATACAAAAAGATAAATAAAAGTAGTCTATTTATTGATAAAGAATACCCAAAAGAATAAGTCATTTTTTTTAGATAAACATTTGACACAAAGTAAACAGTGGGATTAACAGCTGGCATTTACTTTTACGCATATATACAAAAAAAAAATTAAAATTATAAAAGCTTTTGCAAGCCTGCTGTCAAAACGTAACCGAACGTATATTCTATATTCTTATATGAAACGAACAAATCAGTAACTAAAAATACAATTTTAGTAAATGCCATTCAATGCCAAAATATTAATCAGAAGCTGCAGTCAGGTTTAGTTCTTGGGGTACATATAGCATAAAACAAGCAGCATTCACATAACAATACATTAAATCTTAAATCTTTTCCAAACATTTAACTGAAGCAACAAAAAAGTAATCGGTCTCCACAAAAATGACAAAGACGTTATCAAATATGGTACATGTTGACCTAATGCTATAATATAACACAAGAACAAAATTGCAAATGAATTTAATCCGAAACATCTTCTGCCTTAGTCGATATGGTTTCTCTTTCAGGCCTGTGTTTCTTCTTCCTGAGTTTGGGCAGTTTGAGCATCCATGCCGGAACTTCACACCCTGATTCTGCCATTACGTTAGCTATGTTCCTTAAGAATGGCTTATCCTCTTCTGTATATAACGTTATTGCCTCACCGCTTCTTCCAGCTCTTCCACATCGACCTAATGAATCATAAATACAGACTTAATTGATTCTGTGTCAATAAGACAGTTCTCTATGTTACTGCATAGAAATGACTAAAATGCCCCTGGACAGGTGTTAAATAGTAAAAACCCCATGGGCATTCTGGGTTTTTCTAACACCACCGCATTTACATAAGGATTTTTTGTGATAAATATAGAAGTGTTAGATATAAAAAGTAATATGGGAATGCATATATAACATGCTTAGGTGAGGAACTAGTCCAAAAAAGTGTACTACCAAATAATAAGGTTTTTGTGAAATAATATTTCGACGAATAGTAATTGTTCATTTTTCATTAAATGTTTGAAAAAATATTTAGGAATTACCAATTCTGTGAATATATGCTGCGGCTGAGTCAGGAAAATCGTAATTTATCACACAATTGACACCCTTGAAATCCATGCCTCGAGCTATCACATCAGTTGCTATCAAAACCCATGTTTTTCCTGCTCTAAAATTATCGACTGCGTTCTCTCTCTGGAAGAATAGGTAATTTTGTTAAATATTGTAGGAAAATTTGCTCATCTATGCCTCTTTTTGAAACCTATTACGGAAACAGACTTGTTTCCAAACTAATTACGGAAAAAGTTTGCGCGGTTTAGGATAACACCAGTTTCCGTCATGCTGTTTTTTTTTTCAGAAAATAATAATAATTCGTTGCTCAATTTAGAATATCGTCAGTTAGCACTATCTTCAATTGCAGTCCAAAAATATTCTTAAAAAAATTGTTATGGCGCGATAAGTAAATTTTTATGGCGCGATCCTTCGCACCATAACGGTAGTGTCAGTTTGCACTATCCTAAATCGCACTTCACAATTTTTTTTAAAGGTTTGTTATGACACGATCCTAATCATGCCATAAAAAGTCTGCATGACGGGAACAAATATGTTTCCGTAATAGTAATAGGTTTCGAAAAGTAAGCCAAATGCATAAATTTTCCAGGATTGTATTGTCACCTGTAATTTAAAGGTAGAAAAAGAATAATCAGTTACCTCCTCTTGAGAACGATCTGCATGAATAAGATCAACCTTTATATCTTCACATGCCAATTCTCCATGCAGCTGCTTGGCTCTCTCTTTGCTTTGGACAAAGATTAATATTGGAGGATTTAAAGACTACACATCAACATAGAACAAGTTATAAGTATCACTAGTTATAATCAATTCATCAATCGAATAAAATAACATAGAAGCCTGCTTTTTTGTTAAAATGACTTGACATTGCATGTCCTAAAATTTGCAAGGATACAAAGAAACTAGAGAACAATGCAAACAACCTTTAAACCAGGATTAACAGAAATATACTGATACAGGCAAAAATATACTGATTGTGTGTACCGCATTTCCACCATCACATTTAAACTGTCTACTCAGCTTTATAAAGAAAATGGACATTAATTTGATGTGTTACCTCTGCAAAACTTTGCCTTAAAGCGATCAACTTTCCTGTCTCGCTCCCAACATATATAAGCTTTTGCTTAATGAGTGCTGCAGCAGTATTCCTGTCAAAGATTCATTTGGTTATTTCAGACGAGTCAGAGTACTAATAATTAAGACTATAATCTGTTTTGTGTAAGTTATTGAAAATCGATTAATTTGGAAAACCAAAATGCCTTCACCTTTCAACTAGTTGCAGAGATAAAGCAATGCAAAGCAGCTAATTATGACATACAAGCATAGACAATTTGTTTACGTATATTTGTGTACACAGGTATATATGTACGTATATGTATATGCATGTGTATATACATAAAACATGTGTGTATCTATATGTTGTATATGTGTGCATGTATAAGACTGGGTGTGAGCAAGAGAGAGCGAGAGAGAGGAGAGATCCATAGCACCTGACACAAGTTTGGTGTATATATCTGTATATACTTTGAGGATAAGTGGTACATTACTTAAAATCATCTTCACAAAAAATTGGTTGATCTGAATAACTCTAACACAATTAAATTTGGTGCATCAAAATAACAGTTAAACTACATATTTTGATGGTTAATCTTGAGGGTTTGAAGTTTCAAAATGATTTCACTCTTTTGTTTCTTTTTTTTCTTTTTTGGGAACCGATACCCACAATGTGAATTAAACATCCACGAAATGTGTAACATCTGACATCATATTAATTTGTTAAGGTGTCACAACAGCACTACAAAAGTACTCTTACATAATTTTATGGACCTATTCTCCACACACGCGTACGCACGTATATAAGTGTTATTTTTTAAATGCTTTTAGTTGTGGATATGTGGTATTTGCAGCAAGTAATTCAAACTTAGAAAGCAAGAATTCCAGATCTAAATTCACTTTGGTTAAAATAGTATTTCATAAACTTATAGACTAGCATGGTGTAACTGCAGCAGTTCCGACTTATGCATACTAGGATTTAAAGCATGTATTCATTCTGAGTCTTGTTTCATGTACATGTTCTACAGCACATTTGGTTGCTCCAACTACAAGTTGGAACAACATTTGCTTGTTACAAAACATGAGGTACAGAAATGGTTGCCATTTGTTACATCAGATGCTTCATATCAACAAGGCACATTCTTAAATAGTAAGCCTGTATACTTGAGAATGAGTAGTGCTTACTTTTTTCCCACAATGACTCGAACAGCATCAAGCATCTTAGTTCGTGCAAATTCTTCAACGTACTCTGGTAAAGTGGCACTAAATAAAGCACGTACTACGGAATCATTTGAGCATGCATGGGTTATCTTATCAATTTGTTCTATATAACCAAGCTCAAAAAGCTTATCTGCTTCATCTAAAACAAGAAACTCCACCCTGCATACAATGACAAAGAAATTACTTTCTACCATATGTAAAACATTACAAAACCTGCATTCTAAACATGTAATAGAACAAGCTATGTTTCAATATTTCAGATTAATTACACAGTGCCCTTTTGCCACATGAAATAAATGAGACGACTCATAGCTAAAATATAAGGCTATGCATCAGGTCATAAAATGCACAAGTATACATACATTGTTTAGATGTCTAGAGCACTAGATAAGTTTATGAGATAAGGAAATAAACCTATGACCCACATCAAACAACATTTTTAGCACTTCTTCCCTATGTAGATGAGTGGTAGAAACAATGATATCTCTGTAAGCGCTTATCAACTAGGGTAATTATCAAATCTGCTTATATGTCATCTAATACCAGCATTTACAATGAATATCCAACAAAACCACCTGGATCCATTAGCTCTTTTTAGCATCTTGTTTGGTATAATGACCATATATCTATGCAATAATTACTTTCTACAATGCGTAGATCCAAGAAATGTAAATATGTCGGCCAGGAGCATAGCTGCGATTAACAACTTGGAGGGCCAATATATTGATCGACAGATTTTTGTCAATGAATCATGACAGTGTGACATTGCCACCTAGCAGGCACATTACATATATGATCATAATTTCAAAATAGAAAAAAAAAAATATTATCTGAATATTGAATATTTCATTCAACAAGATAGAGTTCAATGCTAATTTCCAGTTGAAACTTTGGCAAAAAAGTCTTCAGACCAGTGGATAACCTAAATCAAACATTTGCTATCAACACTGACTCATCGAGTGAGAGATTCGTAAATCAAAAATAAAGAATAAAGTACATTTTCTGTTTACCAATATTTAATTCACAGCTACAATAAAGTGCAACCATTAAACACGAACCTTATAGTATGAAACAAATTTCTAACAATCGCAAAAACCACATAAAATTTGTTTTGAAATTCAATTACAAGAATCTTATACATACCAAAACTTTGAAATTGTCCCAAAATATAGGGTTCTCTAGCATTTAACACTCAAATAGGTAAAAGGTAGGGTTTTGTTTACTTTCATCCATGGGTTTTGATAAAGACAGTTGTTGGTTGTGGTGGATAAGAGAAGGTACTCTTTGTTTTGTTTTTTTCTTTCTAAATTCCTCGGGGGGCGCAAACCCACGGGAGAACAAGTGGCTATTTCACTGATGTTGGCAACCTATGCATATTAAGAAAGGTTGGGTGATAAGTTTAGTGACACCATCTTCTCAAAAATATTATTATTATTTTGTAGAGAAAATATATGCACTTTTGAGCACAAAAACACAAACATACCTACTGAGGTCAAGCTTTCTTTTGCGCATAGCATACTCCAAACGTACTGGTGTAGATACTATAATGTCACAGTTCAAATTCTTGAAATCACCAGTTCTTGATAGTTCCTTAGTCATACATCTGATGTTGTATTTTCTTCCTTTTGTTAGTTTCTTACACTCCCTTGTAGTTTGAGCAGCCAACTCTCTTGTAGGACAAAGAATTACAGCCTTAATTCCGTCCTTGGATCCTGGCTAATCAATTCGAATAAATCATGAATAAGATGAGAGGTTCTACAGGATTAAAAAAGTTAGTGATAAGTTGATACCTTAGTTTTCATTATAATTGGACACAAAAAGGCCAAGGTCTTGCCAGACCCAGTAGGAGCACAAGCAAAACATTGCAGTCCCTAGACAATGTATGTGTGTTCTCTTAACGACCAAAGCAATGTCAAACAACAACAAGAAGAAAAAACTCTATATACAAATAGCTTACCAAAAGGAGTAAAGGAATGATCTGACGTTGAATAGGGGTAGGCTCTTTATATCCAAGTTCTGCAAAATTGCGCAACAAGTATGGTTTACAACCATACCTGATATACAAACGAGAAATAGTGAGAACAGTGCTTCGTTATGAACTAAAGAGACGAATGATGTATGACTAGATGAATTTAGAATGTTTTAACCCCTTTGACGGGAGATTACTATGTATAAACCAGTTTCTTAAGTAGGATGGTAATGACAAATACCAATATCAGCCGCCTTTTTTTTCTTTCTTTCTTTCCAATAAGACCTCTGCGAATCATACGCAGCAAGAAGTGACATTTTTTTGTAACTTTATCCATATCATTCTAAAATGCAATAATTGTCTCAATCAATTTAAGTACTGAATACATCAGAAAAACACACCTTGAACCCAATTCCACGAAGTGCTGTAACGGGGCAGGCAGGTTACTGTTTGAGACATGAATTCCATATTTCTTACGAATTCCCAGATTTTGCTGAAAAACCACCAAATTTCACTGGTTAGAATTAACAATTTTATGAATTAGTTGATGAGTGTTTACTCTAAGAAACCAACTTCAATCTGCCTCCTTTCTTCCTTTTTAAGCTGATCCAAACTGGAATTATCCAACTTCTTATCGGCTTTGCTCTTAGACTTTGCACCCTTAAATACACTAAAACTATCAACCGTCTCTGACAATACAAATTACAAAACGGGTACAATTAGACATCAAAACGAAGAAGAACGCTTAAAAATAATATATAAATAAAAAGGTGGATCACCAATAATTGAACTTTTTTCATTTCGCTTCCTTTTCCTGAGAACTTTTTTTAGCTTCACCTGTTGGTCGCTCTTTTTGTTAGTTTTGATCACCTCCTTCGGCAAATCAACAGTAACAAGTTCCTCGATTTTCTTCTCTTCGTCTTCTAGCTTACAGGGCTTTGCCGAAAATTAGAGATAGAGTTAGAGATAACGTTCGAACATGGATTCGCTAATAATATTTTATTAGTACCTTGAATCGATTAATGTCGTTAGCGAATCTCTTTCTATCAAATTTGAGACCGGCAAAAAGAAAGGAATCCTCCATCTCGCTTGGATCAAAATCAGAAGCGGGTGTCTGATTTACAGTTAAATGAGCAAAACTAAATGAAATGGGGACACTTTGGATTTCAATAGTTTAGGGGTAGGGTTTTAGGATTTTTGTCTGAAAAATATAGAATCGGGTTTATAAAGGACCACGCGAAATATTTGTGCAGAAAAATTCAAAAAATTAAGGCCCATTTGACTTCTGTTTTTCAATTTTGCGTTTTCGTCTAAACAAAAATGCGCATTTCTTACGTATTGTTGGAAAACACACAATTTCGAAAAATGAAATTAATATAGAAAATAGAAAACAAGTTTATTTGATTTTTCGTGTTTTGAGACATAACAAGAGGACGGAAAACAATTCATCTTCTTCATTTCCCGTTCATCGTCGCAACGACTAAGAATTGTAAAAAATTTCCCTCATTTTCTTGTATTTTATAATATGAGTTGAAAACACAAAACTTAAAACGAAACCAAACGGGCCCTAAAAATTTAATAATTTTGGTTATAGGTACTACTATTAAATGCAGACTTGATTTTTGAAAAAAAAAAACAAAAATATAATAAAGTTTGTCGAAATTAATTTTATGAATGTAATTTAAAACATGTTATTTTGAGAAATTAAAAAAAAATTGTAATTTTGAAATTTAAAATTTAGTTAATATGATTAACTAAATAATAAAAAATAATTAACTAAAAGTTAATTGATTCAACCATATATATTGATATATGTGTAAAAGTATAATTGTTTTAGTTACTGATTTATCTTAAAACTGTTTACGATAAATTAAATTAAAATTTCAAATTAATTAAAATACTTAATTAAATTGTTTAATTAAATAAAATTTACTAGACAAAATTAATTAAAAGTTAATTAGCTAAAATGTATTCGTATATTAATATGTACATATAAATAATTAATTATCTTAAATAGTTTAAGATTAGTAATATAAAAAATTTAAAATTTTGTATATAATAAATTAAAATAACTAAATATAATTTAAATAATAAAAATTAGAATAAAATTAATTAAATAAGATTTAATTAATAAGATACATGTATATACTATATGACTGAATTAAATTATAAAAGTTATAAATAAGTTAATACTTGTATAACTATATAGGTATAAAATTAAGTGGAACTAAAAAGAAATCCAAATAAGATTTAAGGAACAAGTTCATATGTATAGTATGTATACCGTGATTTCAGTGTGTTTGACACTTGAATCATGAGGTTATTTCACAAAAATACATTATTCCCTAAATCGATATCACTCAATATGTGTGTGTATTAAGATTATGAACCCTTAATGTATAAGTTGTCATCTACCATTTATATATTAATTGATTATTTAGTTGTTGAACAAAATCAAGCTAGGAATGTTATGTGTGGTAATATTAACATATTAACTAGACGAGATACATGCACGTATTTGTTGAGCAAACTCAACGTATGTGCATTATACTCAGACTGTCGTGAAATAATGAGTATGAGTGAATAATCTCTTTCAATTTGTTGAGTAAACTCAAGATAGAGATTGAGGTCAGGACAAAGACCACGGATTATGAGTCATATATGATACAACCGATAGTGTTATGCATCACTTATGAGCCTATCATTTGTTGAACAATTTCAAAGTTGGAAACTCAAGGCAAGCAAGTCCTAACACCTACTAGAAGAATTGAAAGATTTCTATGTTATTCTTAGGATTTTGGAAAACATAAAAAACTTGTTGGAGCCATATTAGAAAATGAAATGGTAACATTTAACATTTTTAATATTGTAAGAGCGTTTGCGATGTAAAGTTAAAATAATTCACATCGATAAATGTTTGCAACTAATATAAATTCATAAATCTAGTTGGACTCAGGTTTCAGATATCTAAAGTAGATCATATATCACTTATGCTCCATGTGGGGCATGGTGAGTTCTACACGAGATCGATCATACTAGATGCGACTCGGGGTCTATGGTACAATTTGGTACCAACTCTATTTATCTTGGGCACGAATCCATCACGGACTCCATTCATCGGCAATGATAAGTATCAATTTACATTCTCTGTTTATCATTTATCATTATATTAGTTGATTAATATTATCGCTATGTATTTTAGGATAGACTTATATTATTATATTTATATTACCCCTATATTTATACATTGGGTTACCTTTATCATGATATACCATTACGTATTAGTCACATTATATTAGTTATGCTGACTCATTGATTACATGAGAAGAGCAGGTTATGGTATGATTCACTACCTTTAAGATGGGTTCAATTTGCTTATCTATAGGCATCTGGATTATTCCTTATTGTGGAGAGGGTCGGTTGTGCCTTAGTAGTTTTCTGTTTTATATATGTATATAGTTTTGATATACAATATTTTGAGATAGTTCCTCTTACATCAGGTTTTATGTCTAACTCGTGTTTTTTCTTTGTCTGTTTATTTCATGACAACTCTCGGATACTCGATTGAGTAGTTTGGTAGTCGGCTGCTTTTGGGGATACGCTGTCAAAGTGGCACGGTTGGAGCATGTTGGAGGTGTGCTGTCGATACCTTAGATATATATTTGATATTATAGTAGTACATGACAAATATATTATTTATATATGAGACTTGTTGTATCGTCTATTCTATTCTAACTTTCTATATCGATATTTATTTACTAGTTACTTCCGTTAGTGCAGTCTCTTGTATATTGTTCATCCTATTTTGTTCGTGTATATTCATTATATTATATGTTATCATTTCATTGTGAGATTCCATCGATACGCCATGGTACATCGTTTTGTTTTAAATTTACCCCGACAAACTGTCTTTTGTAGTATTCGGAATTCAGATGTTGTCACTCGACGTTGCTTTCGAGGTATTATATGGGCGGGTTGTTACATATTTGATCTAAAACTCTCGACTGTAAACAGTGGATGAAATAAACTAGCATAATAAGTGGATGAATGGAGCTTCGTATTTCATGCATGGTTATTGAAATGGTAGAAATAGTCACTACAACAAAACAATCATATTACAACCTTCCGTTTACAACCAGCACAAAATGACAGTTGTAATAAGTAGTTTGTAACAACTATTCATTTTTAACAGTTGTAAAAAAGATACTTTTAACAACTCTACTTGTACAGCAGTTGTAATATGCCTCTTTAACAACTGCTTATTTATGCTAGTTGTAAAAAACTATCTATAATAACTGTTTTTGTCAGTTGTCTCCCAATGTCACTTTTCTACCTCCAAAATTACAATCTCCCTCCCTAATTTTCGTCGGCCGCTCAATTCATTAATAGGTCAAAAATTCCCAAAACTAAACCCAACCGCCGATTCAAATCACGAGCCCTAAATTTCCAAAAAAAACCTAAATCGCTCCACAAAACCGCTGCTGCATATCGACGGAACACTATTTCCGCCTTCTTCCTTGCATTAACGTCGACATCAGATAGTTAATTACTTCCTCGGCCATCCAGATCTCCTACGCTTAAGGTACATTGTTGCTTGATGATTTCATTCGTTTCGTTCCATTGAATGTTGTAACTATTTCTCTACCCTCTGCGTCTGTATTCGTTCCAAATGTTATTGTTAAAATCTACATTAGATTTATCTCGTGTAATTCTGTGACCTGTTTCCCTTAGATGAGAGAGTTCCAAGTGAACTGAAGAAAAACATTATACAAGCTCGAACGGACAAAAAGCTCACTCAGTCCCAACTTGCTCAGGTGTTGTATTTACTACTACTTTGCATGCAGTTTTATTCAAGCTTTTCTGGAAACTAATTCGATGTTAACGTTTATTTCATTTAACGTATCACAGCTTATCAATGAGAAGCCGCAGATCATAGAAGAATATGAGTCAGGAAAAGCTATTCCAAATCAGCAGATAATCTCCAAACTTGAAAGAGTGCTAGGAGTGAAACTGAGAGGTAAGAAGTAACTTAAGCTTTGTATGCCGAAAGCTTGGTCAGTTTAAGAAATGTTGCCTGTGGAAACTATATAAAAAGTTTAGTCAGTTCAAGGAACTTCAGTCATGTGGTTGTTTGCTTTGTCCCTTGCACTTTGTTTATGTACATATTGTCTTGAAAACTAAGGAGATGCTTGTAGCACTGCTTTTATGTTTGCTGTTGGAATATTAGGATTTGGTAACTTGTTTTATTCAGTTATGGTAGTTTTTCTCTCTGACTCCAATTTTTCTTTGTTTACCTAGTTAGGATGAACCGACATTCAAGGCAGCAGTTTAAAGTTTTTATATTTCCAACTTATTGCTTCCATTGCCCCCTTCAAACTATTTTCCAGGTTTGAATATGTGCAACACCCTCCATTTCGACATCTGAAAATGAACGTTAATGATTGATGATGTTGCCGTCATTATCATTACTATTTTCAACGATAAAATGATATCAGTGTTGTCAATTTTACAACATAAATAACAGGGCAGCTAACAAAATTATTGATAATATTACTTTTTTCATTGCACAATTGTTCTACATTGTGTTTTCCAACATTTTCCATGCAGGGGTAAATATAGTAGAAGTATAAACAGAGATGGTATGACGATATATGACGATGTCGTACATCACTTAACCAGTTATATATATCTTATTTTAAGTACACAACGCAAAATAAAATATCTAAATACATAACTAAAGCCTCATGCTTCGTTTTTGTCTCCTTTATTCCTAATCAATAATGGCCATCTATCTTGAAAATCGAAACTCAATCTGTTTAACTAAGCACATATTAACCTTTAGGAACATTTTTAGCAGAATATAGCTTATAACATATGTAGTACTATGATATATAGCACCATATTTGCCGACAGATCAAATCAGAACATGTTGCAGAATAAGGGCAATGATATCAAAAACTTTGACACTTTAATCAATTATGTTCAGAAGTTATGGAAATGAAAAAAAAGAATCATTCACATAAATCAATTCAACATGTCACCATGAATTGTCGATCTAAACAAGTGTACTAGTTATCTGAATAACTATTTTTCTTTTGGTTACTATTCTCTGATGTCAGATTGTCGACTCAATTGTTGCTCATGGTAGTTTCTTGACCAACTGCTTCATAGAGCACAACGTTGTTGGTATTCGATCACGAGTCAATGCTAATGTTCACTTGAAGGTAAACTTATCAACTCGATCTAAATGATTAATGTTTATTTATCTGTGTGAATACCTTAAATTAGCAGTTACAAATAGTTTCCATAATTTTTTGTATTTCTGAATATGTCCTCCAAATATATGTCGCTGGAAAGACATAAAGGGATATGCATAATTCTGGAACTGGTCAACCGAGGGCTTTGACATAATTAGACTTGAAAAAAGGTGTCTGATTGGTATTCTAATATGGACCTGCTCTGCCTCGGTCCATGATATAGACTAGTTACATCAAAATTAATGTTTGTTGACCTGTTGTAGATTTAGACTAGCTCATCCCGATATGCGTTAAAGCTTAAAGAACATGATACTGCTAACTACACATAAAATGTTTTTCTTAAGTTTAAAGAACATTGTAGCTACTTCTTTATGAAATTTTCAGCCAGCCCCATGCATTCACTCAGGATTTCAGCCAGTTTTAGTGCTACTTTGGATAGTTCACGGTAGCATTCATCCAAAGTCGATCTAAATCATGATGGTTTATATGCTTAATTTCGTACACACATATAAGCATCTAATTTGTTAATAGTGGTGTGTGTAAGTACCTAAACTCGTGAGGCTCAGTAGGGTAGACGTTGAATCCAAGCTCAGGGTTGAACATCATCAGAAATTGACATGCCATGGTTAATGATTCTGAAAAAACCATAGTTTCTGCATGAGTTCTGTTTATTTGGCATTTCACCACAATTTATTGAATTTATTTTGACGTTAGGTGGCGAGTGATTATCAAACAAATCATGAATTCCATCCACAATCTGAGTCTGAGACACCTGTACAGCACTGGATTGTGTAACTCGTGCAATGCCATTTGTTACGGGGGCTTCATAAGTAGGTGGTATCTTCAATCTCGTTGCCATAACCCTTGTAATGTTATTTATTACTGAACTTTGATACGTAGGTGGCTCAGACCTCATCTTCATCGATGCATACTTCGCTTCTATAAAGCACCACAAAGAGAATTAAGAATTAGGCTTTATTTGGATGATACACGTAGCAGTCTGCTATTGTTCAACCAAGCAGTGGCACAAGAATGTACATGCTTTTCTGATTATTTTCTATATCAACTGATATTTTATTCTTAATCCTCAGCCTATATGCTATAGATGAGTCTAACAATGATACAATGGTTTGTGAATTGGTACCTTGATGTGAATTGGTACCTTTCGCTGCAGTACAGTTGATTAATTTCAGAAGATAGTCACGAAAACCAAATCCTCGGCCATCCATAGTTTGTCTTCATTTCCTCAGGCTTTTGTCTTGAATTTATCTCTTTTGATTAGTACGTATATGTACTTTTCTGATTTATGTTATGGATTTAGTTATGTTTTAAAACGGAGTTATGAATTCATAAATGATGTAAACTTGAATTGTTTTTGAATGTGAATGGTTCGTGTTATTTCAAGTATTTGAATGATTGTGGTTATTATTAACAAAATATTGGTTTTAATTATATCATGAAATTTATGGTTCTATTATAACACCCGTTGACAGTTGCAAAAGAGTCTTATAACATCTGGTTTTGGCTGTTGCAAAACTTTAATACAAGTGCAAATAGCAGTTGTAAAATGTCTTTTACAACTGCCGAAAGCAGTTGTAAAAAGCCTTTTTACAACTACTATTTGCAACTGTAAGTACCCCTTGTAAAATAATCCCACTCTATTACAACTGCGGATATAAAGACTGGCGGATGCCAGTTGTAATAGACCTATTACAACTGTTTTTGGCCGTTGTGAAATGGTATTTTTGTTGTAGTGAGTGGAAGCATACCATATGACACTTTTTAGTGGACGTATCAAGTTACAAAAGATTTTCTTCACATATATACCAAGTATTATTTATGAATAATAATTGTTTTTGGGTATTGACTTAAGATCGATATAGTTTTACCGTAGTACGAAAATAATGAATATTCGTTATAAGATAATTCTATAATAATGGTATTTGTTTCCATAAGAATAGTGATACATTAGCTATGGAAAATACAGTAGTATCTAAATAATTTACAATTATTTTGGAATTACAGACTAAACTATATCTTTGAGAAAGTTCTTTAATCATATGATTTTGAATCATATGTTACTATTGAATTGTATCTCAAACAATTAAGAGCAAATCATTCATTCAGCGGGAGTGAAAAAAGAGTTATTGAACTCTTTGGATTGGCATATGTGTGCGCGCCCGCACGCGCGTGTAGTTCAAGGTCCAGTGAAACCAAAATAGAACCATAATACATCATTAAATTCACTGATAAATTATCGTAGACATGAACATGTGTATGTGATACACGAATAGTATGTCTATGATAATTACATAGGATATAAATGGAAGTTGAAAACATAACATGAAAAGAAAATAAAAAAAATCAATTTGATCGAATAGGTGAGTATTTTGGAAAGCGTTCCAAATGTAGCTAAAAATGAATAAGATTCAATCTCAAAGTCACTCCTCCATATTATACATAATGATGCAAGAAGTAATCGGACTTTGTTGGACAAAATACGATTGATAACGAGTGAAATTGAGTTAACTTCTTTCTATAAGGATATGTACTCATAAGTAAGTACACATGTTAAATTTATCTTCATCTAAAGCATCATTGATGAAATCATATAAGGTATGAATAGATAGAAACCTGTAACATCCCGCCGTTTCGGACCATTCAAATCGATAATAAAACCACACATGTTAGACTTGAATAATTTAAAACAACAGATTGTTAATAAAATTTGGGGCAAATAAAATCATTCATAGAATTATAGACACAGAAGGGCGGATTGTTATGAGGTAAATAAGAAAAAACAGAGAAAGAGAAAAACAAAACAAAATCTCGTAGCGGAATGACAAAATATAATAATCAAATAACAGTTCATGAAGCTGTATACAAAACATTTGATTATACTTATACAATACAAAATCAGAGTTACACATATCAGAGATAAACAAATAATGCAGCGGAACAGTATGGATGTAGTGGAATAAATATAGTAAATAATAGTAATACAAATCTTCGTCTTCGTCCTCCAGAAATAAGGTCTTCAAATCCTGAAATGCTCAGGCTGACCCGAGCGAATTGAAAAGACAAAACACTCGAGTCAGAACTAAAAGATCTTATGTGAGTTAAATCAATGGCAAATAACTATGAGTGGAACGACGTCAGAGATGTTTACGAGGTTTGACATCTCCTATCCAGTGTCTAATGCGAGTGCAGTAACTTAAGAGATGTTCAAGATTCACATCTCCTAAGGATCCGTTAAACTATCTACTATGTAGTACAATACGTTATTATAATATGTCTACAGTAAGATAAACTATTAAAATAGCGTTAAGGTGTTACCCATTTCCCCCTTAACACGTTTTTATATATTCCCACAGTCTATACAGTACCGTAATCCCGTCTATACTGGACGTCGTTAGAGCGCACTCCATAGGTATGGTACAAAACAAACTCGTAGTGGTCTCGATAGGGTAGGTGACATGGCATAACTAGGCAATGCCAGGGTAGATATACCAATTATACTTCCGAACTGGTGGTAACGCATAGCAGCTACTGCCGCCCACCTCGGAACACACTCCCAAATCAAAAATCGAGGGTAGCCACCAAATCAAACGTAAAGTCAGAATATAGTATCGAAGGAGTATGCCCGATCGGAGGAATGACCTCACTTGGCCCGTCAATTGCTCCTGTTTTAGCCACCTTAAGCTAACTCATGGGAGTCAGGTCCACGTATATACCTCATATAGGATCGTCGCCAACCATCCTACTTTGTCACGTACGGGATTTTTCGACTTTCGAAAATTCGACATCAATACTCACTTTATCGACTGCCGAGCAATCGAGTGCCGGAAACTCCAATAGTGAGGGTTTTAAGAAAAAGAAAAAGGTAGAAGAAGAGAAAAGCAGAAGAAAGAAAGAAGAGAAGAAGAGAAAATAAAGAGAAGAACAACAGAACAACAGAAACAATATCAGAATCTCACATATCGCAGCGGAACAATATACAATAGATAATTACTAGTCTTTTAAAACAAAGAACTATATCATTTTATACATACATCAATCAGAGTCAATATACAACCATGGACAGTTATATAAACTTGTCCTCATACAGAATACACAGCGGAATAAATACTATCATATACAAATACTACGTCTCGTCATCCAGAATATCTCCAAGCTCCAGAATATCCAGAATATCCTGATAATATAACTCTAGGCTGCCCGTGTGGAAATTGGTGGGCACCCAGAGTTTAGAAGGGAAACAATAAACTCCGAGTCAGTCATGGTGACTGGTGTGAGATCGTAAAACAGTTTAACTTTAAAATAAATAGCAGAGAATTTTAAAGTCAATTCGCAATGCTTTTGGAAAATGAAACTACCATAAGACCTCCCGCCACACACACAATGCAAACGCAGACTTGGAGGAGATTTCTTCTTATGATAGTCAAAGATGCTTACTACGCAAAAATCAAATTCTTTTTGATATTATTATTAGTGCATAGTGTAGAAAACATTTCGAAAGTAGAATATAAATCTTAGCCAGCATAGGTACCATTATAGTATGCTTGCTATAGCTACCATATTAGATGGCAGGTTCTACAACTAAAACCGTACAAGTCACGTATTGTTTATTTGGATTTCCAACAAATGGTCAGGCTAAGGAACTTCCTTTTCCCACGATGGGTACGTCCCTGGAATAGATGACCCGAGAACCTAACCGGATCTCTGCCAACACAAGGCCGGGTTACCTCTGCAAAAATAGGTAACTACTGACACGCGTATGCCATCCCCCGATCGTCACCGATCTTCCCGAGGATCCCCGATTCGCAACAACCACAAAGTAATAAATTTGCAGCAACCACAGAGGTTAAGTATCTGGGCTCCATACCATGATACCACCTTTATCCAGAAGGAATGACATACACTAAGGGGCGCTACTCCCTAGAACCTTGCTGCATCCTTCCTGTTTCGACCATTTCCGGGGTGTGAGGCTCGACGAAGTCTCGTCCACAAAGCTACGCTTTCTACAAAGCCATGCTTCGGGTCAAACAAAATGATCAACCTATGATCACAAAGATATAAGATCAAACAAATGATCATATCGCAAATGATCAAACACTGATCATTTCACAGCAACACTCAGTATGCCACGTTACCAAATTGGGATATATCGCTGATAAATTTCAACTACATAACCTCTGAGCTCGTACGTCTCAGAGAAGGGTGTTAAGCTAAGAGAATAAATTCTCCGCCACCAACAGAAATGTATTTGAAAGAAATCAGCTTTATATCTCAAATTGTAACGTCAGACATACAATCCATACAAGTCTGTTCCGGGATCGAACAGAACCGAAGGCACTTCTCACGAAGCCCTTGCACATCCGGATAATTTCTAATCACGTCCGGACTTCCCGTCACTAAGGGTGATAAAACCTCTAAACCGGAGATCAGCCGATGTAGAGTAACTCGACGGTAATCCTTCCGTTTTCAAAAATATCCGGTCTTCAACATCGATCTTCGAATGCAATTCATAACGACGTATCACATATTCGGAATGGGTTATACGACCCCATGGTCCTTTCCCGGCTAACCCGAATAGTGAGCGCTTATTTTAAAAATAAGTGTGGCATTCAAATTCATCCAATTCACAACAAATACCTATCTAAAGGTAATTATTGATAGTCGGTTATTTAACTATCAATAAAGATGCGCAACATCATCAGATTCCAAATAATTTTCCAAATTATTTAATCTCCAAAAATATCTTTACTAGATATAAAATTTTCACACTTAACTATTTGAAAACAATTTCAAATATTCACATTTCAATTTATCTTTGAAGATAAAATCTCAAAACAGTTCATTTCATATTGGAAAAGCATTTCCATACTTATTTAAAAATAAGTATTTCACAAATCTATTTATTTTCAACATTTGAAAATATTCGATGTACTTAAATAAAAAATCAAGTATATATTCATTCTTTAAGGAAAACATTTACTATAACAACATCTATTTGAGTCAAAACAAATGTTACGTAAAACATCGTTACGACGACTCAAAATCACTAGTATAGGGATTCAGAATTTAGGTAGATATGTAAATCCCAATACTATATAAAACATTTCCTTTCGGAAATCATTTACTATAACAACAGTGTTATAGTCCATCATTTCCTTCTTCCTCGAAAACGTCTATTTCAACAATAAATGTTGAAATCTATGTTTTCGATATTTAACCTGTTTTAAAACATCTTTCAAAATAATTACTTCATTTCGTAATATCTTTTCCCAAAACAAATTCATTTTACTTAACAATATATTCACTGTCCAAAAATCGTGAATATACTTCACTAACCAAATTTCAATATTTCCTACACATTTGTTTCAATAAAAATTCGCTATCCAAAATCGCGAATATATCTTCTTTAATAACCTTCTATATTAAATTTATCAAATCCAATTGATTTCGAATTTATAAAACAACGTTTATAAATTCTATTTCTATTCGGTAGCAACTTTGATTTATCAATCTCCTTTTATTTACTTCTAGAATTTCACTTATCAAAATAAGTAATTTCGGATTTATAAACAGCGTTTATAAATCACATTTATATTTATAAAAACTTCAATTTATAAATCTCCTTTGTTAACTAATTCAATTCATAACTAAATTTTTATACCAACTATCCATATTATAAGTTGAATACTTATAATTCATTTATTCTACAAAATCATTTCCATTTATAAGTTCACAATTTATAAATTTCATTCACTTATAAATTCTTAAAAATTCATTTTAACGCTTATCAAAACTCGTTTTATAATCCCAATCTTTTAAAGTTATGAATATCAATTTTTGTACATCTTTTATAATACTTTAAAAAAATCTCAATTTAACCCATTCTACAATTAAATCAACTTTCACTTCAAAAATCACACTTTGGTTATATTTCACAAAAATCTTAACTTTTTATAACTTTAAAAATTTGAACGTTTATTTATTTATTATAAATCACTTCAAAAATTTAATAAAACGTATATTTCAAAGATCACTTCAAAAATCTCTTTTGAAATCAACATCGTTATTTTTAAATTTCAAAAGATGAATCCGATGATGCAACGCACCAATTAGTCCATCACACATCAACCATCATATATCATCATATGAGAACAGAATATATATCAATATCTGTAAATAAATAAATACAGTTGAGGAATCCAGTTGGATCCCTCCAACCTGTTTCCCTGCATCCAAAGACGTTAGCACAATACCAATTCCACTTCGAGGTGGAATATCGCGGTATATAGGTTTTTATAAAAATCCGCTTACTAACGGCGCAATAGGGTCTCATCCGCTATACGAGGCGGGAAATCATCAATCCAATATATACATATGCCAATATGTATATATTGCTATATATATATAGATATATCCTACTATATCTAATATCACATCCAATAGAAATCAATCAATCAATAACTGCTAAATTAAATTTTCCATTCGAGTGAGAAGATCTCACCTTTGATTTTAATTTGCCATCCATTTCCTTTCCAGTTCGTTTTACTCGATTTATAGACCTTGTAAACAATGTATACACTTTATTAATATTTGAATTAAATCGAACTATAAATTTCTTTTCAATAGATTAAATTAATTTACACTTTTAAATTTTGAACTGACTCGAAAAATCCATTTCTATTTAATAAATTAAATTTTCTAAAAACTGGATTGAAGCTAATTTCCTTTAAATAAATTATTTTGTCCAATAAATTAAATTTCTAACAAATCTTCTTTTACAAAAAAAAATATATATTTTTTTTTCATTTGAAACTGAAATTTAAATTCAACTAATAATTTAGTTCTTAAACAAATAATTAAATTTTAAACAGATTTTCTTTCTGTAAATTCCCAGATAACTTAAACAAATAAGGTAAATTAAAGTTTCCATTTAACATAAATTTAAAACATAGAGTTAAACAAAACAGCTTAATATCTTATTGTTTCCCATTCCTAATGTATCCGTATTAAATCAAAACTGGGTTGTATGTACCTTACTTAATTTGGTTGATTCATCGAGAGTTTGGAAACCCTTGCCTCCGCGTGCTGCTTGACGTCATCGCCTCCATCTTCATGCGTACGCGCGAGCGCCTCCACCCTCGTCGACAATGGCCAAGCCCCTCGAGCTCGCAATTCGATCACCACGAACTCCATTACTGTCGCCAAATCACGATTCCCAAAGTCAAGCGTTGATCGAACCCCCTTCTCGCGCCTTCATGCCAAACTCCATCGCGATCTCGAAAGTCGCCCCTTCCAGAAATCGCGATTGCCTAAACTGCTCCTCCTCCACGCGAGTAACCCCGGCTCCGCGATTTGATTGCACGCCGATTCACTTGATTCCCAGTCGAGAGCGACTCATTTTTTTTTTATTTGGTATCGCCTCGACGAACTGCCCCACCTTCAAAACTCGACCGCGACGAGTTGTCCCTCCCCTTCCTTTATTTATTTCGATGGCTTCGGTTTCGAGATAAGGTAGGAGGCTCGGTTTAAATTGAAATGGAGGAAGGGGATTTTGAACGAGAATGAGAGAGAGAGGGAGGAGCCATTATTATTTTCGTTTGGTTTTTCTTTTCGTTTGAATCTCGTTTGTTTTTGAAAGAGGAGAAGCTGGTTCGATTATACTTCGGCCATACTTGCACGATCTCGTTCGTGGCTTTAGGCAAAATTTTAGGGCGTGATTTAAGGGGGTACAGTGTTTTGTTGTTGACTAATTTCTTCATTTAAATTTAAATTGAAATTTCTTTTAAAATTTCGACGCGTTTATGCGTCGTACGCTTGCGTAACAACTCAAAAAAATACGAAAATTGAAATCCGACAATAATTCAATATTACGGACCCAATGGAACTGGTTTCGTCGAATTTCGAGACTGTTTGAAAAATGACTACTTTTAAATATCGATTCGAACAATTAAATTCAAACTGAACACTTCACTCCCAAATACGATTTCTGAAGCTTCTGTTATCTTCAGTAATATAAATATGAATTTTAAAAGTTTTCGAAATATTTTTCTTCAAATTAAAATTGAAGATATAAATTTTTATTCGACTATTAATAGATTAAATTTTATAATTTAATCGTCAAATTCAAAGTTATATCGGGGATTCAAATTAAATCATCGTTCAAATATTTAGAATTAATCAAATATTCTTAATTTAATTTGTTCAAAATTCAGGGTCGTTACATACTTCATTCTGGAATCTCCACCGCGTACACAGTTGTCAAAGTGGTTTTGGGTATTGGCAGAGAGTATGACAATATCTGATCCCGGTCTTTTTAACAACCAATCGCTTATTACACACCGGATGGTTCTTTTACATTTCCAAAATCATTTCATAATTGATATCAAAATATCATATTCATTTCAAATCATATCATTTCCGAAATCATTACTAAAATCTGAAATCATATTCACCTTTGAAATCATATCACATTTGAAATCATAGTTCGAAATTATATTTCCTTTCAAAAGTCATATTTCCAAAATAGGCTAAACTCACATTTGAAAATATCATATTAAACCAATATGTTATCTAAATCCCAACTTAGGTTATAACATCATTAACCATATTCACTTAAAAATCGAGAATTTGAATAAAAGCCCATCCATTTTACTTAGCTTGGAATTTATAAGAAAATAGTTTTAAATATTTATAAATAGTTAATATAGATTAAATAGCTTTAAAATAGATTAATTAGATTTAAAATAAGTTAAAATAGATTAATTAGTTTAAATAAATTAAACGGTTTAAAATATGTTAAAATGATTTAATATAATTAATACAGGTTAAAATAGTTTAATACTTCGAAATCTTAATAATTAGAAATTTTGAAATAATGTCTTTTTAAAACAGTTTATATTAAAACATGAATTTGGAATTTATATCAAATTAAACTATTCATTTCATTTCAACGCATTTGGACCATTTTCAATTTCCAATTCAACAAATCAAATTCCAAACCTTTCAATTTAACATTTTAATAAACTATTGAATTTCATATCGTTTCAATCCATGTTCAAATATCAATTCGGATTACTCCAATTTCAAAATATTTCAAAGTTATTTTCAAACAACTTCAATAACTTAATTTCGATAGAATTTCATTTATACTTAAAAGTTTAACTTTAAACTTCCAATTTAATTTCTTAAAGCAATTCCTTTTTAAACCAATTCACATTTCAACACAAAACTTGATTTTTCAATAATAATTCAATTCGTATAAATCAAATTTTATTTCAAAATATCATTTAATTAAATTCGAAAATTAAGGATTTTAAAATCATTTAATTTAACCAATCCGGTGTCCGTATATAATTCTCTACCCTAGGGTCAAGTGATACAGATACTTATCATTTCAATCCGCAATTAAATTTTACGGTTATATATCATTTCAAACCGAAATCCCGAATTTAATAACAAAATCCATAAAATCGCTCGAGTCTATCATTTCAACCCATAACGATTTTTCCTTGATCTATTGATCATTCGGGTATGTATAATTTCAACCCATAGTGAAATTGCAGTTTATAACGATATAAAATAAAACATCCATTCATCCAATATCAACAATCAACATCCATTACAAACATCATCCAAATCAATCAATAAATATCAATATAGAACCGATAATCAATAACAGGTATTTAACGGGCAATTTATATTCAATAATAAATTAAATAACGATTTAATTCAAATAAATTCAAATTAATTGAGATGACGATTTAAAATATACCAAACAGTCATAAATAAATTTCTAATCACATCATAAATTTAATTTAACAAACATAAGAAATTTTTGAAGTTGTGAGTGAGTTAAAGCACTCACCTTTGAACTTAAATCGAATTTAAATCCAATTTAAGCCCAAAATTTAACGGTCTCAGAATTCGTCCAAACTAGCGTCAAAGTGTCCGGAATTACGATACGATCCCAGTGGATCAAACCGTGCATGAATCGGACCTCGTACGTAAAAGTTATGTTGATTAGAACATTTGAAAATCAAAATTTAAATAAAATAAACAAAGCAAAATAAAATTACACGTCACCTCTGCTTGCCTCACGCGGCTACAGTAACTAGGCTATTCGATCGTTCGAATACATGAAGCACCGCCACCATGTAATCACGTTCGATCGCCGTCCGAACGCCTACGCCAGAGCCACCGACTTCGCCCAACGCCTCCAACCTCCCTGCGACCACGAACCACCTCCCCTCCGTCACCAATCGCGCGCAAACAGGCCGACCGCTACCTAGAAGTTAAACCCTAATCGAATTAAATCGACCAATCCAGCCGTTGAAAAACAAAACCAATAGCTCCGATGAACTACGTAGAGCACTCTCCACATCCCGGTACAATCGAATCGACGATCGGACCCCTTTGATCATCTCCCAAACGAACGGCCGAGAGTAAATGCCCAATTCCCAGTCAAACCATGATCCAAATCGAAAAAAAAATTGCAGATCTGAAATGTGCTCGTCGAGAGCTTCAAATTGATATATAATTTGATAGGGTTTGAGGGGATTTGGTTTTGAAGTTGAATTTGAAATTGAATTTAAAATTTGGGAATTAGGGTTTGTCTGCCATTAAGAAGGAGGAGTAGACTGAAATGTACGTGCACAAAAATGAAAATAAGGAGTGGCTAGGGTTTATAACGAGGTATTTATAGGTAGGGCTGAAAATAGAAAGAACAGACGAGATTTGATTGAACGATAAACGACCCAAAAAGCCCGTTCTGTCTCCGGAATGAAAATGGGCCATCCCAAACATCAAAATAGATGTTTTCAATATTTTTAAACTCGATGGAACAGGTTTCAAGTCCTAATTCCATCGTATGAAGAAGTTATGTTAAAATCAGCTTAATTCAAATTGATTTCAATTGATTTTAATTAAATTGATTTCTAGGCGTTTCGAGCCCGTACGGTCAAACGACAAGTCGATCGTTACGAAACTTGAAATCCTACAATAATTCACTGTTACGGATCCGATGAAATTAGTTTCACCGAAATCCAAGTCAGTGGCCAAAATGGCTATTTTCACATTAATTAAATAAATTAATATTAAATTATGTAAATCAAATTTTCAATTCAAAATTTATAATTCACAATTTCTATCACCTTAAATCACTTAGTAATTTATAATTCTCTAAAAAAAATCTCTATATCAACTCATTGTTGACTATTTCAAAATTTATAGTGTTTGATTTACAACTGCCATTAATCCTATTAATTATAATTTAATTCCAATAAATTATTTTTATTTGATTTCAATCTTATTGAATTAACATTAGTTGATATCTTATTACATTTATATTTCAAATATCATCTTTATTTGCATTAACACAATATTTAATTACATTTAATTGCAATAAATCCAATTGTTATAATTTATATTCCAAAATTTGATTAAATCTTGATTTCCATTCTTATTATTCTACCAATTGTCCTATTATGAATAAAATTTACATTATTACCAAATATTACCTTAATTTACATTAACATAATACTTAATTACATTTATTGCAATTGGTTTCTAATTTAAGGTAACAGGCTAAATAAATAGGTAACGTATATTAATTGTTACCATTAACTTCAAATCACATTTATAAGTTTATTACTTACAAACCAATGTTACAATTACTTACATAATACTGGTTTTATTCAATTACCATTAATTATCTACTAGTTCATTAATTTATACAACACTTACATTTATTTACTTATATTCAATTTATCACCAAGTTATAACATTTACATTATTTTAATTAATTGGAATTTCATTCAAGTTGTTAATAATTAACTTGAATTAACATTGTTTCATTTTAATTTAGTTATTATTTCATTATTAAATTATAGATTTTATTTCTTTTAATATCAAATTACAAAAAATCTTATTATGTTAACAAATTTAATTATCGAAAATTACGGGTCGTTACACTCTCCCCCACTCAAAACTTTTCGTCCTCGAAAAGGAAAAAGAAGGGAAAAGAAAGAATTAAGCAATCAATATATCTTATTCAAAATATTAAATTTATAAATAATTTATTTACAAAATTAAATAATCTAAATAAAATATATCAATTTATAACAAATTAAATCCTTTTATATTCAAATTAACAAAAGTTTGGAAAACATTTCATAAAATTTTCTAAGTCCAAAATTCACGAAAAATTTCGGTAGAGCCTCCTTTGTACGGAGACATCTGGAAGAAATAATAATATCAATAATAACAATATATTTCATAGTTTTTTCAAAATAATATTTCCCAACAACGGGAAAAATAACATAATCTCGCTATAAACCGTAATCCGAGAACGTACCTATTTGTCAGGCAAACAACGCTTAATTTATGAAATCAAAGCAGTAGCAATTGCTTCCATAAACCTGTATTTCACTTATATAATCCAAAAAGTTAATAATTATATAAAATGAAATATTTAAAGTTGTTCCAACCACTAACAAACAAATCAATATAAAACAACAATCACTTGCAACCACAGCATACAATCATCATATGAAATCAATAAAATCAACCATTCATCCATAGCAAACAAACAAATGGTTTGTTCGGGTTCAGAAATTTTTAACCGCTTAGAATGACAAATAAACTACTAAGTGCACCATTTACTCAACAGTCTTAGATGAACTCGATAGATTATTCATACATATTAAACAAAGTATCCTATCCCAAACAACCATAAACCAAAACAAACAATAATTTACAATGTACTTGAGTTATTCTTATTAAATTTCTTTCACAACATTTTACAGTTTTTGTGTTTTTTTTCTTTTCATTCATACAAGGATTATTTCTTTAACTTACATTTATCTCTTACAATTTATTTTCCCATTCATTCATTCAGTGTTTATTTCATTTATTTTTCCTTTATTACTTACAAAAATTCATTTTCATTTATTCATATCATGTTAATTTCTTTTATTGCATTACATTCATTTTATTATTTACTTTAATTATAAATAGTTTCAATATTAACTTAAGTTCAAAATCCTTTTCTTACAATACTCATTTTCTATTTCATTTAATTAGTAGTATTACAATTTTAACTCAAGTTTATAACTATTTTCATATCAAATTTCTTATTTATAAAAGTAAATTTCATTGAACACTTCCATTACATAAGTTTTACTTGTAAAAATTTCCATTACATATTCTTTTAACATTTCAACTTTTTATAATTGGTAAGTTATATATATATGTCTTTAAGAAAGCAATTGAAAGTTACACAAGTTTGACTTACTTATTTTAATTAACTTAAGATTCAATAATTATCATTTCCTATTTTCATATTCTTTTCGTTTACAAGTTACAAATTTCAAATTCCTTGTATATTTCAGTTATAACTTACCATATCATTTCTTATTTTCATTTAGAAGTTTCAATTATTAAATAGTTACAATTTTTATTCCATTTCAATAATTGAAATCTCTAATTCATAGAAATTTAAGAACTAAATGTTGGGTTCTGTTTTAAATCATTTAAAACAATACATAGGTATATACAACTTATATTCAATCATATTTAAATTTGAAATTTATATTTGTTTATCAGAATAAATTTGCAGTAAAACTACTACAACGTCCTTCCCACTTTGAAACTCGAAAATGAACGTCGATGATGCGTGCACTCATCACCGAAATTATTTTCCAGCGATAGAGAGGGGGAGTACAGAACTTATTTCTTTCCAAAATTTCATTAAAACAATTCTTTCAAATTATATTAAAATATTTATATAAGAAAATACTTCTAATAATATTATTATTATATCCCAAAATCATTAGATAGAAATTTTCAAAAACCCGGAACTTAAGTTCTAAATTTCCAAATTCCATTTATTTTATTTTCAAATCTTATTTCCAACCTATATTTATAAATTTCACTACCTAACAACCAATATATTATTACCAAATATATCATTTATAAAATTTATTATTTTATATACAAAAATATATAATAGGCAAAATTATTTCATTCACCTATATTCAAAACAATATTGTGTCGGTATGTCCTATTAAGTGTTTAGAAATCCCTATCGATGTCATAGCGTCCTATGCACCGACCAGAATTTATAAATACAAAACAGAACAAATTAACACAATATAAAACCCTTTTATAACACTAACAAATATGCTCTCTCATATATATACTCTCAATGACTCATATTCTAGGGTATTATCACCCTATTTTTATATGAGTCAGACTCCACAAAGCTAAGGTTTTCGCTAAACCAAAGCTCTGATGCCAACTGTAACGGGACAACGCCAATGGGGTAACGCCCACCGTAGCATACAATGGTACATGTGTTCTGCTTTTACGGCCAACCTCTCGACTGCACCAATCCCGTGGGACTCGAGTCTTTTGTGTTTTTGCTTTACGCTCGGGTCAGCCTAAGTTTCACAGCTTTGGATTCATCTTTTTGGAGCTAGAGATCCGCCGGAGATTTAGCTGTCTACCTGATATTTCCATTCCAGTTATTTCCACTCAGCTTTTGCTTTTGTAGTAGAGAACTTATGTATCTAAACTTTCTGTTGTATTTGTTTTCAGACTTGGGTATTATGTATTAGTTTGAGACTATGTATCTAGGAGCTTCATGAACTCCTATGTTTATTTTATTCTGCTACGAGTTATTCTGTGATTGATTTTATTTGCCCCAAATTTTATTGACAATCTGTTGTTTTGAATTATTCAAGTCTGACATGTGTGGTTTTATTATCGATTTGAATGGTCCAAAACGGCGGGATGTTACAAAACCCAATCTTAAATAGTTTAAGATGTGCAGTTGAGTAATTTATGTTATGAACATAAGTTTCGTAACACAAAAATAAAGTAGTTTTATGCAAGTACAATGGCAGTTTAAAAAATGTTTCTGAATGCATGTTCCTACACCAAGAACCAATTATTGTTTCAAGAAATAAAATGCTAAGTCGAGAGGTTGCATGTAAAATTCACTCGTAAGGGATCTTGTGTGGACGACCCCAAAGGAGCTTGGGACCGACCAACTATGGAAATTAGTGGCGATACGATGGACTTGGATACAATCCAAAGACTCTTTCATGGAAACTGATTAAATAAGATGAAATAAAATTAACTAAGCGTAAAACAAACATAACTCATTAGAATGTATAATAAAATTTCCCGTATATTAAAAGATAAATCATGAATTCTTACCAACGTCGAGAAAAAGAATTGTTAGAAATGATAATTTTCTCGGTTGTCAAAAAGCCACTAAGCGTATAGGCACTGTCATATGACATGACGCTTTAAATTTGAAATGGATTTCAAGTACATTATCAAAATATGATTTTGATAGTTATATTCGAATGGATATGATCCACCAATCGTAGGTGTATCTTCAAAAGGAAGATTGATGAAGTTAGAATATAGTAAGCAACATTGATGAGAATAACCCCGTAAATTTCAATTGTTGAAGTTAGCATAACAGATTTATCAAACAACATGCTTGATTTAATTCAGATTCTACTCATAAATTTATCATCCATTGTGGCTTTGAGTTTTGGTACATCTATATTGAAGTAGAAATTTTGAATAATGATTTAGACGATTGTTTGCATATAATATCCAAAATGTCACAATGAGAGCGATCACTAAGTTTGTAGGTATTGGATAGGATCGAAGAACTGATACGTCAGCATCGTTCGACAAGCATCAGAACTGAGTAAATATTTTGATAGAGAATCCAATAGTTTGATTTCCAGTCAAAATGTAGAGGAAGCGTATGTCTATAAGAAACAATATTAAAAGGTACTAAGATATTCCTAAACTATAAGAAACAACATACTACTAATCGTTAACGATGTCCCCATGTTAAGCTCATTTTTAGTTTGGTTGTTTAATAGTCGATATTGGATTTGAAAATAAGATATTTTATAATTAGTATAAAATGATGTTAGGATCATCCATAATGATATACACAGACACCATACTGAAATGTTTAATGTGGAGCATATAAGATGAATTCTTTATGCATTGACAATAGGAATTATCATATATGTTATGTTGTTAACTATATCACAAGTCGCTTATGTAATTAGTGCAGCCAGCAAGTATCAAATCTTTATTAAGATCACTAAATGGGTTAAGAGTATTCTCGAGTATTTACAAAATATTAGAGATTTTTTTTCTGAAATAATGAACTCTTTGTAAAGGAGTGCCCAGATTCGAACTTCAAAAGTGATAGCGAATATAGTATGTCAATCCTAAATTCATGCTCAACCTTAGTTAATGAGATTTAAGTTGGAAATATACCAAACAAAAGGTTGTGATTGATTCAACCAGAAAGCTAAGTATATCGTCTTGAATATCGCTGTAATAAAAGCATTATTTATTTATGCATAAATTTGTAACCGAGGTAGGGGAAATTCCAAATATTGAGAATCACATGACATTGTTTTGCGATAACAATGTCACGATACAGGATCGTGAAAGAATTTAGGGCTCACAAGAGGTCAAAAAACATATTCTGATAGTTCCACATGATAAAGGTTGTTTATCAACAACGAAGAGATGTTAATTGATAGAGTAGGTACTAAAACAACATAGTAGATCAGTTCACCAATGGACTAGCTTGATCAGTTCTGAGAAAACCAATCAGAAGAATGAGATTAAGGTACCATATTTGAACTCAAGTTAAGTGGAAGATTGAGAGAGTTAGTGGTATGCCCTAAGGGAAATTATGTAATTAGTTATATATATGTATATATATCTAACTTTGTAATCAATCTTGTTCGTAATAAAGGTGTTTGTTTTCTTATGTATACTTTGTTATATTATGATGTAATTAATTAAATAACCAATTTAAAGTATATTAATATGAAAATCCTTAAATATAATATGATGTGATTGTAGTTGCAGTCATAAGTAATTAATCATAATAAAATAACATTTTGTTTTAAATATTCCTAGCCAGGATGTTTTGAGAAAGGATATCAATACATCTTGTAACGACCAGGAATTTCGGACACTTTATATTTAAATATTTAAATCTTGGATTTAATGTGATTAAATTGGTTTAATAACCTCGTTAACCCCTGTTTAAACCATAAGTAATTATGATAAACCTGTTTTAGAAAAAAGTTTACAAAAAATAATACTTTGAAGAAATATCGATAAGTTACCGAAAATCCTTTAATCGATAAGTGACTTTTTACTCAATAGAAGTTGTTCAATTTTTTACATGCACTAAAACACTTAGGAAGTCATTAATAATAAAAAAAATTCTATTTATGAAAAAATAAAATATGATGATGCCATGAGTGATGTGATGGGAAGATATTTTGGAAAATGAGCTTTTAAGAAAAGTCTTAAGTGTTAAGTAAGAGATGTAATGTGTAAAGTAAAAAAAACATGTAAGGCACATGGAGGGGGGTCTCGGCCATGTAAAAGGGGCGCTTAGGCTTGTGTACTCATTCGTTATCTCCTAAAGCTTGAAAAATAACAAAATATAAAAAATGGTGGAAGTGGATTAGCACTAATCCACTTTGTTCCTCACTAATCTTTCTCTAATCAAATATTCTCCAAACTCCATCAAACTTTCGCCAACACCTTAGAATACCTTTAGAAGCATGGATATAAAGTCAAAGTGGAAGAAAGATGAAGAAATTGGGGATCTTGGTGTGGCCGTGAGCATGGAAGATGGAGGCTAGTTTTGCTTTGTGGTTTTGGTGCTAAAGCTTGGATCTTTGGATGTTTGGTGATGATAGGAAGTGGTTATATGTTCTTTGGTGCCTTTCCTTGGTTTTTTCATGGATTTCGCGAGTTCACTCACCATTTAATGATTATATATTGCGTCATATATGATGTGTGCTTGAAATATAAAGTTAAAGTGACATTAACTAAATAAAGTTATAAACTTTCAACCCTCTTGCTTTTGAAAGCAAATAATAACTTTATATTGCGTAACATCACTCCTATGCAGTGAAAACTTTGCTTTGCGGAAGCTTTTCCCAATAGATCTTTTATCATTCGAGTCACAAAGAGATAAATTTGGATAGAAAATAAATGAACATGAAATCAGAAATCAATACACAAGAGATTCCACCCAACCACCCACTTTATTGATTCGCCAAAATTTGTTTACAATTAATCGAACAAAATAAAAGTAAAAAAAATACAAATTGAATCAATAACCAAATTGAGAAAGGGAGACTTGATCTCTATGGCTAAAATTGTTGGAGGAGAAGAACAAAGATGGAAAAGAGAGAATTAGCAAATAGATTTCCATACATTTTACACCTCTCTTCTAGTCTCTATTTATAACATCAATTACTTAATGCCCAAGTTAATATTATATGGAAAAAAATAATTTGATTAGCCAATTAGAGAGAGAAATAAACATAATCAAATATGCCTATTAATTAGGGGAAATAAAATCTTCTCTTTCTTTCTTTTGCATATTTATTTCCTTCTATTTGTGATTTTGTATCATTAAAATTTAACACTCCATCTTGATGCAAAATCACATATCTTCAACATATTAAGCATGCCATCTTTAGATCTATCACAACTCCCTATATCTCAATTATACCAAATTAAAAACCTTTAGCACCGCCTACAAGTGATGCATCTCCCGTCATGAGGTGCACCACACCAATCGGTCTCAAAAGTGTTTGCAATACCATAAAGACCTCCATACAATCTTTGTGGATTTTCCTACCCGACACCCGTCTACCACTCGATCTAAGCTTATCACATGATCACTATCGATCCATCGAGCATCAACAACATAAAGACCCCTATCTAAAATATGATTCTCAACACGATCATCATAAGCAGTGAACACATTAGCCTCTCCACCTGACTGTGGACTAGGCTCTCCAACTGTCACTCGCTTTCCATAGTCGACTACATGACCAACCAAACTATAAAGGTTTCCTTCTTCCAATACTCCTCTCATCCCTACAAGGCCACCCTTCTTCACTCTCAAAACTCCACCTCGAGTCTCATAAGTTCAAGCACGGTGATCCAACTGACCGAGAGAAATAAGATTATGTGAACTAGAAAGAACATGCCTCACGTCCGAGACTTCTCTAATCACACCATCATGCATACGAAACTGGATATATCCAATACCACAAATCGGTAGCTCTTCACCATTGGTTGTCCTAATCATGCCGACACTCTTCTCGTAAGAGGAGAAATAATTCACATCTCTACAAATGTGAAAACTGGCTCCCGAATCCATCTTCCAAGGCTTCTCTTCACTAATGAAGACATCACAAGAAGTATCACTGTCGCTACCTTCAGTTATGCCCGCCCGTGTATCACTATCACTGTCACTATGTATGGCCTTCTTTTAATCTCTTTTATACGCTTCACACCTATTGGACATATGACCCTTTTTATGACAATAATAATAGTTGATACTTTTTGACATACCTTTACCATTAGCGACTTTCTTCTTCGGACTTGTATCCTTCTTCGAGCCCTTTGCTACCATAGCCTCATCTTGAACTAATTTCACACATGACCCTTTTCTTCTAAGCTCCTCCTTCAAAAGACTACTTCGAACAGTTTCCAGTGAGATAGTTCCATTAGTATTGGAATTACTCAACGAAACAACCAAAGTTTCCCAACTTTCTGAAAGCGAACTCATCAATAAAAGAGCATTTAACTCATCATCAAATTTGACATTCATATTTGCCAATTGATTTATTACATCTTGAAATTCGTTCAAATGCTCTACAACAAACTTCTCTCCATCTAATCTCAGTTGAACCAACTTTCGGAAAAAAAGCCTTATTTGTAGCACTCTTGGACTCATGCAAAGATACCAACTTGTCCCACAAAGCCTTCGTGGATTCACAACTAGCCATATGATGGAAGACTGAATCATCAAGATACCGACGAATCAACGCAATTGGCTTTTTAGCCATCATCTTCCATTTTCCCTCCTCTACATCAAAGGGCTTCTTCCTATCTCCATCAATTGAATCATGAAGATCATTGAGGTACAAAACATCTTCTATCCTAGGCTTCCAAATACCATAATTTTTTCCATCCAAAATAGCCATCTTTGAAAAAGAAATCATATCCGACATATCAATAAATTTCAAATCCAAAATTACTCTAAGCTTTGCGATGACCTTGCTCCGATACCAACCTGTAGTGAGAACTTTGCTTTGGGGAAGCTTTTCCCAATAGATCTTTTGTCATCCAAATCACAAAGAGATAAATTTGGATAGAAAATAAACGGACATGAAATCAGAAATCAATACACAAGAGATTCCAACCTAACCACTCTCTTTATTGATTCACCAAAATTTGTTTACAATTAATCAAACAAAATAAAAGTAAAAAAATACAAATTGAACCAATAACTAAATTGAGAAAGGGAGTCTTGATCTCTATGGCTAAAATTGTTGGAGGAGAAGAACAACGATGGAAGAAGAGAGAATTAGCAAATAAATTTCGACACATTTTACACTCTCTCTTGTAGTCTCTATTTATAACATTAATTACTTAATGCCCAAGTTAATATTAGATGGCAAAAAATAAATTGATTAGCCAATTAGAGAGAGAAATAAACATAATCAAATATGCCAATTAATTAGGGCAAAAAAATATTCTCTTTCTTTCTTTTGCATATTTATTTCCTTTTATTTGTGATTTTGTGTCACTAAAATTTAAAATCCTATTACCTTTTACAACATGTGGCATGGCCTTAACTTGATGTTTAAATGGTTATTTGGATTCTGTGTTGAATTTGAAATGGACTTGTAATGATCTGTATAGTAGGGGTGGGCACGGTCGGTTAACCGAACCGATCGGTTAATTAACCGACTTAACCGGTCAAAAGATTCGGTTTGGTTAACCGAACCGAAAATAATATTGAACGGTTCTTACCGACCGAACCGTTCAGTTTTAACCGTGGTTAACCGCAAATATCTAACGGTTAACCGTTGTGTTTTAACCGGTTAATAACAATCAGTTAACCAACATTTAACCGATTTTAACAGTTAAAAATTAACTGATATTAACAAAATTCTCAAACCAGCCTACATTCACCAGATAACTCAAATGGACTTACATTAGTCAACTCAAAATTGTCTCAGCTCAAATCAAATCAGGAAAGTCATTTCAGCAAATACAGTTTATCAAAACAATAGATGAAAAGAATAAGTGCAACATAGTCAGGTCAGCAAATACAATACAAGAATACACAGTTCACGCCAATACATGGTTACATATACTTACATTACAATATTACATACACTACAAAGCTGCAAGCCTGCAATACAGTCCATAGTCTGAAATACTAGCAAGAAAATGAAAATTAACATGTACACAATACACATACTATCACAGTCTAAAATACCCAAGACAACATTGTTCGGACTTCGGACACTTCACTGCCACTGGTGCATCAGTTGAAAGCAAGACCCCCTGAAAACAAGACCTACAGCTACAAGTACAAGTGTCAAGTTGCATGAACTGAAATATTGATATATTAATTATTAGTTTAGCCAGCTTACTTACATGTTTGTACATACCCGACTCCTTAAGCAACATATGTACAAAACATTAAACTAAACTCTTCATAAATGAAATCAAAGATTTCTATGTTTAAATACACTTTAAATTTTGTGTTTTGTTTCAGTTACAACACATTAAGCTGCAAGTAATTCTTTCAGTCACAACACATTTGCCTATATTGACAAGTCCAACTGTCCAAGCTTTTGGGAACTTTCCATTCTTCATACTTAAAGAAATTGTTGATAGATGTTAATATAATATGATGTTAAAGAAATCATTTGATGTAATGAAGTCTCAGTATCAACAAATTCAAACACTAACACGGTTTTGCAAACATAAAAGTGAACTGTATTTTCTGTTCCTGGTTATGAACAAGGAAACATTGCCACAGTCAAAGAATGTAATTATAGAAATATGTTATGTTAACTGTTAAGACTACTTGTTTGATTATAGAAATACAACTTATAGTTTAATTATAGAAAGGACTACAATTCTTGTTTCGAAGTTGTTGCACTTAATCACTTATATGTACAACTACAAGTCAAGTCAACTTATAGTTTAAATGTTTAATTATAGAAAGAACTACAAGAAAGTTAAAGTAAAATTTATGAACCTGCTCGTAGCCTCGTAGGCCTAATGACATATGGATGACGATCGATTCTCCGACAATGTTTCCACAGTTAAAGAAGTTCTCGAAGCACGTCCGTGTACAAAATCTGTAGCCAAATAAATAATAAGTGTGTGACTGTGTAATGTGTATTGTATGTAGTGATTAAATGATAATAATTTACAAACTAAAGAAATATTACCCGAAAAAACTTCATCATAAAATGTCACATCGTCTAAAGGAACTTCAATTCGATGGTCTACAAAAATAGGTTTAGACCTAAGCCAATTTTGGGTAGTTACCAATGCCTCAACCATTCTTGGACTTAAAGTACTACGAAATGGATCTATAACCCGTCCTCCGGTGCTAAAAGCGGATTCTGAAGCGACCGTGGATACCGGAATTGCAAGAAGATCTCGTGCGACCAAAGATAAAATACGATACTTTGGACTATTTACCTTCCACCATAATAAAATATCAAAATTACTTTTTGGCAATTCAACCGGCTCATTTAAATACCTATCTAATTCATTACTTTCATTATCTTGTTGTTGAACTTGTTTAAGATAAGTATTCATTCTTCTAGAATAAGCACTACCACTACTATCGGTACTTCCACTAACAAGTGATGAACTATGTTGTTGTTCATCACAACTTTGTGTTCCAATATCAATCAGAATCATCAGATTAAGACTAAAATTAACAATACATAATTCTGCTTGTGAGTTGTGAATCTGTGATAACAATACTTATAGCAACAGCGATACTTACATAATGCAAAACACTGAAACAGCAAGCAAAATATCAAGCATAACTATATACTTTGCTTATATTTCAAGTTCAAGTTCAAGTTCATATGATTATAGCTACAAAACACTAAAACAGCAAGCATAACATTAACAATTCACTGATCAGAGATTCATTGATCATAGATTCAGAGATTCAGAAGCAAAGATGTCGGTTAACAATTATCACAAGCATAACAATTATCAGTTATCACAAGCAAAAAAATTCATTGATCAGAGATTCATTGATCACAAGAAAATGGATAATGGGTCTGTATCAGTATCACCGAAAATCGATAATTGTTAACCGATAATTATTAACCAAAATCGACAATTATCTCAACCGATAATTATTAACCAAAATCGATAATTATTAACCACAATCGATAATTGTTAACCGATAATTCATTGAAGTCATGACCGATATCTCGACTGCAATTGAAGTCTCGACTGCAAAGCAAGCAAAAAAATTAATAAGTTATAAACTCAATACTCACATGCTTTCTCTTTCTCACTGATGTCGACGCCATGAAGTCTCGACTCTCGACTCTCGTTGATCTTGAATCCTCGATGCTATGTCGATCGAGACTGTGAATCACTGAATCGACTGTGGAGTTTCTTTGTAGCTTTAACGGTTTAACCTTTAGTTTAGGGATTGGAATTTGGGAATTGGGGGATCGTGAAATGTGAAATGAATTGAGTATTGAGGTGTGGCTGCTGCCTGCTGTTACCTAGAGGCTAGAAGTAGAAAGTAGAAACTTAGAATAGATTTACTACTTTAGAGGCTAGGGCACGAAGTGGATAATGGGTTTGCATTTTGCAAGGGATTTGGCCCATTCGGTTTAGTACAAGTCTGCTAGTGCTATTTTCTATTTTTTAATCTAATGCTAATTAAATAATTGTTCGGTTAACGGTTAACCGACCGACCAAATTTTCGTTAACCGTTAACCGAACCGAAAATATCGGTTATGGTCGGTCGGTTAACCAAAAAAGTCGGTTAACTGATTTTGTCGGTTAAATCGGTTCGGTTTAGATCGGTCAAGGCGGTTAAGTCGGTATGGTCGGTTAAATGCCCACCCCTACTGTATAGCGATAGTCGCTATAAGTGCACTTTAACATCCCTTAACTTTAACTTATGTAAATGGAAGATTTATGATCTTAACTTGATGTAACTTGTTTTGGCTGTTCTCCACATGTTATTTGGTGTGTGGTGGCATAAGGAATTGATTTGAAAAGTTATACAAATTATGAAGTAAAATTGTGAATGTTAGAACCGAAAAGGTTGCTATGGATGCAATTTGAAAATGCCATGTGTTCAGCAATTTTCAAAGTCAACTTTAAAAGATATCCTAAGGGCTTCTTTGCATTTTTAATAAGTACTATATGAGTAATTATTACTGTAAAAATTTCATGTTAAAAGATTTTATAACTAGTCAAACAAAACGGCTAAAGTTGGAGCAAAAATGTCGTTATACGAACACTTTAGTAAATACCCTATTTTCGGGAATTTTGTAAATAAATTAAAAGATGTTCTTAGGGTTTCTTTCTATGTTTTTAAGTACCCTAAGGGTAGTATTTAGTGTAAAAATTTCAAGTCTTAAATCATTTGTTTAAGTGGTTAAAAATTATCGCAAAGATGTGTTTTTCTATGTTGTTCTTAGACAAAGACTTTTAACAACATTTGTAAATACTGTAGTAAGTCACTTAAGGTTTTAAGTGTTTAAAAATGACAGTTGAATTTGGCATTATTCCCTACTCTTTTTAGGGATATTTTCTAACATATTTTTTAGTATTTTAAAGTTGGTTTGAAGTTTAAATATATTTTTAATAATTATTTATGAATTTATAAAGTAAAGGGGTTTTATAAAAACATGCTTTTTATTTATTTTCATCAGATTATAGATTAGTTATTTTCAAGTAATATTTTACATAGATATTTAAAACCTATTTATAAGCATTTTTAAAGTATTTTTATATATCTACAAGTTTGGAAAAAGTAAGTTAAGTATTTTATAAAAGAATAAATGAAGTTTTGGATTATAACACTTCTGTTATAATAAGTGGTTTTTGAAAGTTAATTAATAGTATACTGCTGTGTTTAATAAGCGTAGATATACTTATATCTTTAAAAAGATTGTTTTAAAGACAATGACAAGTATGAATTGGTTTGAGTTTGTTGTGACATTGTGTTAATAACATTCGTCTTTAACCCTTTTTTATTATACTTATGAATGTAAATAGATTTTTGAAAAAAATGTTTTAAAGATAAGCATAAGTGAAATGGAATCTTTTGGAAAAAGATAGAAAAAGTAAAGGTTTAAAGTAAGAAATCTTGTTAAAGGTTTGTGAATATACTTATACCATTTAAGATAAGTATATGAATACTTTTTGAAGTATTGGAAGAGTACAAATGAATAATTGGAATTGATAAACAAATTTTTATTAGATAGAAGAAGTTTTACTAATAAAAGAGGTTTTGATTAATAAATTTTAATAAATAAAAAGGGATTAGAAGTCACTTATGGGACTTAATCAAGCTTAGTGTGACTTAATTATGCTTTGTGTGTTTACTCGTTTATGGAAAGTATTTAGTCATGTACTTAGCACTAAAAGCCGACTAAGTAGACTTATCTATCTATGAGAGCTAAGAATGAAGTGTCTAGGCAAGGCTTTAATGCAACTAGTGCTCTAATTTACCTGGCTTCACTCTTGACCGAGGGATAGTATAAGTTGAGAAGTTCGAAAATATGATAAGTATATGAAACTTGGTTTCCAGATGCGATCGTTTTCATTGCTGTTGAATCGACCAAATTAATTTGGGAAGTATCTAAAAGCTTCACGGTTTCAAATGATTTGAGAACCCCTCAAGAGGAGAATTAGTATGAAACATCTCTAGCTTTAAGAACTTATAGATATAGGATTTCGAGGAGAGGACTCATGTTTATATATTGTTTGTTTACTTCTTAAAAAATGGATATGAGTTAACCGGAAATTCGTCGATTCGGTCTTGAAGAGATTGGGATTGATAGGTGTTTTACTTATCAAAAACCACTTTAGGACTGAGATACGTGTTCTTTCTCTTGGAAGTGGACATGTTTGAGATGTTGGAATCTATGTGGGGATTCGAGATCTATTCGAGATGCTCGAACCCATGTAGAGGTTCGTGATCTATTCGAGATGCTGGAATCTATTTGGGGATTCGTGATCTGTTCGAGTGATGATGGCTTGTATGTTGAGATGTTGAACATGACTTCACCATGGGTATATGAATAAAGACGGAGTAGGATGCACAATCTGGGGGTTTAGCTTACCTATAGGGTTACATCAACTCCATTATCTAAAGTATGCTTATAGATGTTGGCCGATGGGTGTTGATGATACTTGGTTTACGTGTTAGGGCGTGGGTCAGTTGTGTTTACCTTATGGTATATTTTATCAAGAGATATACGATGCTCGAAAAGTGTTTTCTGATCCTTGTGTATGACTTTGGATCCGGCTTAATCCGGAGAGATCTCAATGGAAAATCCATATATACAAACATGCCCTAGCGGTTTTGTTTGTATACCTATGAATATTGTTGTGGTCTGATTAATGTTAGCATCACAACTATTTGATCTGATTTATATTCTTCATGCTATTCATTATCAATTATATCACAATATGTACTTATTAAATGTTGGTTTTTTTGATGGGATAACCGTTATGGCATTCTGTGCGGTCTCAAAAGTACTATTATATATGGTCACATATTTCTTGAGTTTCTCATACTAGACTTATGTCTCACTCATGGTTTTATATTTCTCTTATTTTCGTGGATGCTCTTTCGAGTAGTTTGAGAAAGGCAGGTTTTCATTGATGTTCATTGGAGCTCGAAGAGATGAGCTGGATGTTTCACCTACCATAGCATTCTTATTTCCGCTGCATTACTATTATTTATTTATCCGCATTTGTAAGGGCAGACTGTTATAACTATTCAAGCTAATGATAGTACTTTGATTAGTAACTCTAAAATACTATGTATCATAGAGTGACAATTTGTGCTGTCTTTTGATATTATATGTTATCGTACCGCTGTGAGATTATGATATTGTGTTCTCTTCTTTCTTATTCTGTTTTTGTTTTATTCTTTTATTTTACCCTAACAATCTATCTTTTCGACACTTAGACACTCGACACATGAATACCATGGATGTATTACTATCGACATTTGGGCTTCGAAAAGGTGATCGTTACACTGTGGTATCAGAGCCGAAGATTAAGCGAGAACCCTGGTTTTGGTGGGGTATGACTCATTAAGGGATAGGGTAATGGAATGCCCTAGCATGAGTTGAGTGTATCATATATATGAGAGCGTATTTGTATTTGTTATAAACGTATGCCTTAAAGATAATTCCGACAATGAAAATTATAAATCTTATATAAGGTAACTTATATAAGTATAAGTTGATAGTATAGTTCAATTAATGTAGGGATTAATGACGTTCATTCGTTACTCTCATTAATAAGTTTAGCCGTGCTCAGCTAGTTTATGAGCATTGCTATCCTTGTAGAATGATTTAACATGCTCGACCAGATTACGGGCATTATTATCATTTGTAGAATTATTAGTTTAATATTGCTCAGCCAGTTTGCGAGCATTATTATCGTTTCTTGATTGATTAGTCATGCTTGGCCAGTTTATGAGAATTGACTATTGTTTGTTGATTATTGATTTGTACTCAACCATTTTATGAGAAGTTTTACCTTTCTACATCATAGGTTGGGTATACAATAATTATAGGTATAATGAAACGAACGCCTTGTGAATTTAGTTTCATAGTTTGACTATAAGACGTTCAACAATATTAGGTTAAAAGATAACTTTAATAAAAAATGTTTGTTTTAATCTAAAGGAAAGATAATATATTTTGAAAATAAACATTTGTGAAAAGATTTTATATAAGAAAGTGATTTTATATAAGTATGGTTTATAAACGAAAAGGATTTAAACTGATATTTTGAGAACTTAAATCCGGATGTTTTTGAAAATATTTTTCAAGATTTTGGAGAAAATAATAATAGTATTATTTGAAAGTAAAAATATGGGAAATTGGCTTATGAAATTAAAATCATGATACTTAGTAAATTTTATGAAGTATTTGATACCGCTTTGAAAATGATTTTGGTTAAGTCCAAAAGGTATGATTTTGATGCACTAAACTCACTTTTGTCACCTGACAATAATTCCAGTGATGAATGCAGCATTATCGACGTTTATTTTTGAGTTTTTGAGTGGAGATGCTACAAAGTTGTTAGGGTAAAATATATTTTGATTTAATCCCAAAAGTATGATTTGATATACAAATGATATGTGTATATATTATTATTTCAAATAATTTGAAATAATAACCAAGTGTTTAGTTCTAAAGTTTTCCTTAAGGAAATTTGTGATAAAATATAGAGTAATTTAATAAAGGTTTTGAAATAAACTTTCTATATGAAAAGATTTGTATGTATGGTGTCCGAGTAGCAGCGGCGTAGCCCGGAATGAATGTTGGAACTTTCTGTGTTTTCTCTTTTTGGGTGAAGTGTGTTTATTAAATAATTGGAACTTTGATAAATTATTTTATGGACACATGTATCCTATGCATTAGGATAGTATGGAATGTGCATCATGTTATGATAGGTCGTTTGGTGGTTTTCATTTGTTAAAATGAAATGGATTTTTTGTCGATTTTGGACAGTCGGAAACTTTTGAATCGTTATAGGATTTATAGCTAAGTACTTTTGTGAAAATATAAAAGTTAAGTTTTTGTAACTCTTGATTGGGAAGGTAGTAAGTTAAAACAAGTTTTAAATTTGTTAAACGTCCTTATTAAAGAAAATGAATTTGATGTTTTGTTTATACTCTTAGGATGTAATGGAGTATTATATGAGCATGAACTTAAGTTATAAAATGATTATAAGTTTGAATTTAGGTTTTTATGAAACGGTTCATAAATGATTTTAGTATTGAATTAGGCATACCATTAGTGTAAATGAATGTGATTTTAAAGAAATTGGTATAGTTAAGAAACCAATAGGATAAGTACATAAGTTGTATGTAGATAGTTTTATTCGCATGGCTGTTCTTGATCTAGGATTCAAGTACATGATTTCGAGGTGGTTTACACCGGTCCGAATAAGGATTTTTCACTAGGTTCTTGACAGCGAACACTTTATAGGGATTTTTGATATGATTTTGAGTTTTCTATCATAGTATATGGCTATGTAAGAAAGACAGAAGTTTCTAATCAAGGAACTTGATCGGAGTCCACACTAGATAGGACAAGTGATCTATACTAGTTCGGAAGTGAAATTATGTGATCGAGCAAGTGACCGGATTTAATATTGTGTACGGATGATCCAAGTACTTTGTACGGACTTTAATATATGCATACTATGTTTTGTTGGCTTATGGAGGGTTTAGGTTATGACTCTTTGATTTTCTATAAGGTAGCATGAATAATTGTCTAAGTAATAACATGAGGTTGTTAAGCGTAAGGTATGCTTAGTAGGTTGTTTATCATCCTTATGCGATAAGAGGATTTTTGAACTTAAGCAAATTATGGGCTTTGGTTGCTAGTAATTTTGTGTTGTTAAATATCGTTATGTGATTGTTTCCCTTTTTTGCCTGTGTTGGAATTTCGAGGACGAAATATTTTAAGTGGGGGAGAATGTAACAATCCAGAATTTCGAACACTTCGTATTTAAATATATGAATTATTTAAATATTTAGATCTTGAATTTAATGTGATTTAGTTGATTTAATAATCTTGTAAACCCCCTTTTAAATCATAACTAATGATGATAAACTTGTTTTAGAATTTTTTTTACAGAAATTAATACTTTGAAGAAACATCGATAATGTGATCGAAAATCGTTTTATCCATAAACAGGTTTTTACTCTACAGAAGTTGTTCAAATTTTTTTACGTACACTAAAACACTTAGGAGGTCATTAATAAGTAATAAAAATATTTTTCCATTTATGAAAAATAAAATATGATGATGTCATGGGTGATGTCATAGGAAGATATTTTAGAAAATGAGCTTTTAAGGAAAGTTTTAAGTGTTAAGTAAAAGATGTAAATGTGCAAAGTAAATGGCATGCAAGGAACATGGAAGGGGGGTCTTGGCCATGTAAAGGGGGTGCATAGGCTTGTGTATTCATTAATTATCTTCTAAAGCTTGAAAAATAACAAAAGATCAAAAATGGTGGAAGTTGATTAGCATTAATCCACTTTGTTCTTCACTAGTCTTTCTCTAATTAACTCAAATCTTCTTCAGACTCCACCAAACTTTCACCAACACCTTAGAACACCTTTGGAATCATGGATCTAAAGTCAAGTTGGAAGAAAGGTGAAGAAAAGAGGGGATCTTTGTGAGGTCGTGAGCATGGAAGATGGAGTGTGGTGTTGCTTTGTGGTTTTGGTGCTAAAGCTTGGAAATTTGGATGTTTGGTGATGGTAGAAAGTGGTTCTATGTTCTTGGGTGCTTTTACTTGGTTTTTGCATGCATTTTGTGAGTTTACTCACCATTGAATGATTATATATTGTGTTATATATGTTGTGTGATTGAAATATAAAGTTAAAGTGACATTAACTAATTAAACTTACAAACTTTGTACCATCTTGTTTTTGAAAGCAAATGACAACTTTATATTGCATAACATCACTCCTATTACATTTTATAACATGTGGCATGGCCTTGAATTCATATTTAAATGATTATTTGGATTATGTGTTGAAGAAAATGGATTTGTAATGGTCCGTGTAGGGAGAGTCGCTATAAGTGCACTTTGACATCACTTAAATTTAACTAGTGTAAATGGAAGATTTATGATCTTAACTTGGTATAACTTGCTTCAGTTGTTCTTTATGCATTATTTTGTGTATAGGGTAGCAGGGAATTGATTTGAAAAGTTATATAAATTGTGAAGCAAAGTTATGAAAGTTAGAAGTGAAAAGGTCGCTATGGATGTAGTTTGAAAATACCATGTGTTCGGCGATTTTCAAAGTCAACTTTGGAAGACATCCTAGGGGCTTCTTTATATTTTTAATAAGTATTATATGATTAATTATTACTATAAAAATTTCATGATTTAAAAGATTTCATAACTGGTCAAACAAAATGGCTAAATTTGGAGCAAAAAGGTCATTATACGAACAATTTAGTAAATACCATGTTTTTAGGAATTTTTGTAAATAAACTGAAAGATATCCTTAGGTTTCTTTTCATGGTTTTTAAGTACCCTAAGATAGTATTTAGAGTAAAAATATCAAGTCTTAAATCATTTGTTTAAGTAGTTAAAAATGGTCGCAAAGATTGTGCTTTTTTATGTTGTTCTTTGATTATATTTCAAAGTACGTAAATCTTGTTAATGATTTGTGAATATACATATACTATTTGAGATAAGTATATGAATACCTTTTGAAAGTATTAAAAAGGGAGTACATAAATAGTAATACGTAAATAGTAGAATACGTAAATATTAATACATAAATATCTTTTATAAAAGGGAAATTAAATCTATATACAAGTTAAGTTTTAATCAATAAAGGAAAATTAATTAAAAAGAAGTTTAATTATGAAGAAGTTTAATTAAATAAGGAAGTTTTAATTAGTGAAAAAGTTTTATTAGATAAAAGGACTTTTATTATCAAAAGAGGTTTTAATTAATGAAATATTAGTTAACTAAAAAGGGGATTAAAAGTCTTTTGTATGGCTTGATCATGCTTTGTATGTTACTTGTTTATGGAAAGTATTTTTCATGCACTTAGCATGAAAGCCGAAAAAGTAGACTTGTTTTTATCTTTGATAGTTAAGAATGATGACTCGAGTAGGGTGTAGAAGCAATAGTGCTCTAATCTACCAGTCTTCTGTTAGGAAATCAAATCCATGGTTTTAATGACAACAACTATACAATGAAAATCAAATGTACATATATATGTATATATACAGGAATTTGCTAGAGAAACATCACTAGAAAGACAAGAACAAGGTGCAAAGAACAATACAAGAGACTACAAGTCGATAAGATCAAAGAAGTAACAAGAAACATGCACAAAAAGGACATGCACAGTTTTCAGACGTCTGAGTGCACAAGTCAGACGTCTGAAAATATCCTCTGGAAATCTACAGACAAAACTAGACGTCTGGTAGATGCACCCAGATGTCTGGAAATCTACACTGTACAAAAATTATATACCACCAGACGTCTGATACAAATACCAAACATCCGATTTCAAACTCGGGAACAAAAATTATACAGGCTCAGACGTCTGATACAAACATCCAGACTTCTGAATTCAAACTCGGGATTGAAATTTAAACTTCAACTGCCAGATTTGAATAGACGTCTTCGCTTCTCTTCGCTGCAACTCTTCATCATCAACAAAAGCAACTATAGAGCACTCATTAATGGATGCAACTACTCAACATACTTATCTGCAACTATATATAGCATCAGTAATCAAGAGAAAGAATACACCTGACTACCTTACAACTCGACTCTCTATCTTGATCATCTCTTGTTCTAATCATCTACTTGCTATCCAATCTAAAAATCTGAGATCATACACTTCAATATTCTCTCGAACAATATTATATTCAATCATCCAAGAGATATAGGAAGTTCAATTGTACTATATAGTCAAAATCCGTGTAATAGAGAACACATAGTTGACAAAGAAACTCTACTATTGTAAACCTGTTCCTCCGGGTGAAGTGAGGGTTATTTGGTGAAAGGAAATTCCGAAGAGGAGCTTCGGGACTGGACCTAGGACGGGAGGTCCGAACCAGTATAAAATCCTGGTGTGCTTATTCTATATTTACTTAGATTAATATTATTTTAGTTGCATCATATATTTTGTCACATATACTTCAATATACACTACACAATCCACCCCGTAGAACTTTCATTTGGTATCAACGCTTGGGATTCTAGAGATCGTAGCAACATCTTAGAATAAATGACTATAAAGAGATCTAGTCAAAGCAATAGGAAGAGGAAGAGCAATAAAGAAGAATCAAAGGAGAAAACAAACAAATGCTTCATGGCTAAACTCAGATCACAATCGGTATGCTTAGATTCTTTATATAAAGATCTTCTGTTAGCACATGATGAATTATTAAAAGATTGTAAAACCTTGAATAAAGTTAATAGAATTGCTTTAGATAAGTTAAAATATTGTGAGCAAGAAATTTCCAGTTTAAAAGAGGAAAATAATTTTTTGATAAAACAAACTAAATGTTTTGAAAATACCGTAGAAGAACTTGTTTCACAAAAAGATTTCCTACAAAAAGAAAATTACATACACATCAACACACCCTACACGTTATACTGTCATTTTATAAATATATTAGAAATATTAAAAATGATCATTGAATAAATTTAATTAAATAAATATAAAATATGTTAAAATTAAATATGATTTTGTTTTAATTAATAGATTAGATCTAATGCTAGTTAATAGATTACATAGGCCCACTAAGATCCAAATAAGGGTTTTTTTTAAATTTACTCATTTCACAAACTGCCAGAATGGGTCGGACCAACAATATAGATATATATATATATATATGTGTGTGTGTGTGTGTGTGTATGTATATATATATATATCTGTGTGTGTGTGTATGTATATATGCATGTATATATGTACATGACACAATATATATATATATATGTATGTATGTATATTCTAGACTATCATGTTATAAACTCTAAATATATCATCTAAAGTAATCAAAGCAAGACCACATTTTACATATAATAATCGCAAATAGCAAAAACATGATCAAATATATCATACACAACATCAATTCCACGTTCAACCACATGTAGTCTAAATTCGTCAAATTTTACATGAAATACATGCAAAATAATGTTAATTATGTCAACAAAGTTTGAAAATGAAAACATTGAATGTGAACACAAATACTAACTCAATGGTGGTGGATGAAAGTCAAAATGTCTAACGATAAATGTCTTCATCTTAAAAGACTTCTTAGCTTGCATTTGAGAGTAAGCTTGCATCTACTCATGTAGTTGATTTGTTTTCACCTGCTTTTTATGTAACTCCTCAAACTCCATTTGTAGATGCTCTTTTATCACTCTCTGTTCATGCCTAAGTCCTTCAATCTCCTCCTACCTAGATCTAAGTTGCTCTACTGCTTCAACTTGCTCATGTTTCCTCTCTTCTAGTGGCCTTTGACCATCTTATCATTTCGCTCTAATATTTACTTCATGCGAGTTGCCCCCTTATTGTTTGCAACAATAGAAGACAAGGTCGATAGTACCTAAAAATTTACTAAAATGTTATTTGCTAAACCTTTAAATATACACTGGATAATTTAAGCAATTCTAGAAATCGGTTAAGCAATACTTCTATAATTTATGCATTTGTATTAGACTAACATTTAAGGGGAAAAATAACATTGTAGATAAGACCAGTGCCATTATCATGTGATTCAACAATGAAAATAAAATTGGCTAAACAACCAAACATAAACTGGACAGACTTTATATGTATGTCTCCCTAGTTCAAGTTACTGTTTGCAAGCTAAAATATGGTTAGTCCTCTTATATTCATAGTGACTTGCATTGGACAAACAACATTAAATACAAGGTATAGTCAATTAGATTCTATGCCAATAGTTCAAGTCACTAAATTTTCACCGACTCTACTATTTGTATATTCATATTGACATGGATTGTAATAACCCACCTCAAACAGGTCTAAATTCCAACCCATAAAAGGCCCATCGAAACTTAGGCACATTCCAAAGCTAGCTGTTGGTTGGTAAAAAGAACAATACAGAACTATTTATATATTCATTCAGAACTCACAGTGGAAGGATAAAATATAATTGCACAAACAATACCCATTTTATTCCAAATTCCAAATGCCACAAAACAAAACCATAACATAATGTCAACAACATCCATTACATCATCTTGTTCAAAAATTAACTTCAAATAAGTACATCAAAAAGGATAAATAGAAAAATAGACTACTACCACAAGCTCCTCTCATCGTCATCTCTATCTTGATCATCGTCTTCTTCCCTAAACTGTGTTGCAATGAGGAGGGAGTCAAAACAACAATGTCTGCTGAATAGAAATTCTCGAGCCTTTCTATATCAGTACTTGGGCAATATAATTTAAATAAGCATATGTCTTTCACACTTTAAACTATATTCAAAACCATTTAATAATTCATATAAAAGAAAGAGGCGGGCCCTCAAACAACCACTTAATACCTTCAATCCTTGAAGCAGGTTTTGCCACAATCAATAACCCATAATCATCGTTTCTAATGTCTACCAATGCAAAAGATAGAACCCAAGCCACTTAATACCTTTTAATGGAAAATAAGAAAACGCTGACCATTTAAGACCACAGTCGAGGTAAGCCCCCATCATTTAATACATGTTCTCACACAGGTCTCTATCTAGCTAACATTGCATGGAGATCTCTTTGGACACTTAATACTTCAATTGAAGCGAACCTCTATGAGATATCCTCAATCATGCATAAATCCAATCCCGACCATTTAATACTTCATATAAGGGAAAGAGGTAGGCCCTCAAACGACCACTTAATACCTTCAATTCCCTGAAGCAAACCCTTCGTATTATGACCTGTACCACATGGAGACGTCTCACATTAGTCCGACTATTCATAGGAACTAGTGTCGGATTAGCTGAGAAGATTTACTCTACATAATTGGAACTAACCTTGCGTTATCCGTAGTTATTTATTATAGGCGATGTCTCACATTAGTCCCAAAGTCACACTGCTGGCAGCCAAATTAGCTGGGCAGACTTCAGTGTGTTTTTGACTGACCTCGCATTCCTATAACTTAGTCATATTTTATAACACTCTCTAAGTATATTATCACACATCTCACTGTATTCATTATTTAGGCCTTATAAAAATCCTTCTTATTTCGCCTAAATTAATTTACTTTCCTAAAGGGGATTTAAATTACAATTATTAACCTAATTAACTACGTAATTAATACGTTACAATTGTACATTATTTATGCTAGTTTATATATATATACAGTATGCATTTATTAATTTCTAGGCATGCAAAGATTTACGCCCTAAACCAACATTCAAATGTCAAATCTTCCAATGTTATACAAGTCTCATTTTCACAATAGCATTTTTATCATAAATTCAATATTCCAAAATCAAATCAATAGACTTGTGCTTAGAACCCAACTCCAACTTATTTTATATAAAAACAATGTAATAAAACAATAATAATGGAAACTTACAATTTAATTAATTTTACACACTTTTACATGAAATAAAACAAGAGAATTACTATAGGAATAGGCCATGCAAACTACGAATAAGAATTCGTGCCTTACACACCTTTTCTTAATCAAAGCCAAAGAAAAAGAATAAAAAGTGGAATAGAGGATAAAACACATATATCGCTAAATCCACAAAAACTCCATTATTTTAATACAAAAAATTAAGATTTCAACCTAAGAATGGATATTTCGCTTTGGGGGAATTTTGGGGATTTTTAATATGATGTTTTCGTAATCCAAAGCTCCCCAAGGCATATATCAAATCCAAATTACACTAATTAATTACTAAAATAGAAAAACTAAGATTTCCACTCACAGAGGCCCTTAGCTTTGCCTTCTCTTGGATTTGACATGCTCTTCTTTTTGATATAGACAGCAAGGGATGTACATACGTTAATTCTAAAAATTAGTGGTTTGGAGGAGAAGAGGTTGAGAAAATAAACAATAAATAAAGATAAATATATAGGACTTCTTACTTGAAACCCTAATGGAGTTTTCTGAATATAAGACGAACTGACAGAGCTTTGCCAATGTTCCTAAAATATCATGTGAATAAAAGTGAGGAGCTAGACTCTTATTTATAGTGGTTGGAATGCACCAGAACCGTCGGATTCAAGTCGGTTTAAAATTATAAAATTCGAAACGTTCATCGCTGAAAACCCTAGCCGCCACCTTGTATCCACCGATCGACTGCCCACTGCTACAACAGCTAGCGGTCAAACGGTTATGCTCAGGGGTCGACCGGTGCTATTTTGAGAATGTTGATTTTGATTTTGTCGTTGTTTAATTTATTATCTTCCTTAATTGAAATTTAACGCTAACGTTATTTTTAACATTTACTTAACCCCTAAGTATAAATACCGTTAGCCTTTTGAATTTCATATTTGGGAAATAATTATTTATTTGAATTTGAATTTTATTTAAATCATTTTAAACCCAGAAACTTCAAACATGCATAACTTCTTCATTTAAGCTCTGTTTTCAGCATATTATATATGAAAACTGATCAAAATTTTACCGCGGACACAACAGGATAACTTTCATGGTAAATTCCAACTTTTGCAAAATTTTCATCTTTACCCCTATCTTATTTAAATTAACTTATCCAATCTATTTATTTATGGCTGATTTTACCGGATGTTACATTCTCCCCCTTAAAAGGATTTCGACCCCGAAATCTTCCTAAGGGGTGAACAGCATAACATGCAATAAACATAGATATTATACAACTAAGTTATCTATGCAACCATCTACTCAACTTAAAGTGCAATGTAATTATATACTGCAAACATACGATAAGTAAGCTCAATCCTTGCATGAGTGTGTGATCGTGACATATAAGTATGTATGTAATTACCTTAAGCATGCATAAAGATTTCTATATGAGTGCAAAGTGATAGTGAAAAATCTAGCAACCATCTCCTAGCATCCAATCTAACAACCACGATGTAACCAAAAACCTAATTCTAGAGAGAAAATGTTACTAATATCCTTTCGACCTTGTCGAAACCTAATTGAGTAAAAGACAAAGAAAAATAAAAGAAGGTAGCCCCAGCAAGACTTTTCGAAGGAGTCGAAGGGATGCTACAGTCAAAGACTAGAAGTATCACAACCTTTCGAAGGGGTCGAAAGCATCCTTCTGCTTTAATGGTCTCCTTTCAAAGCAGGTGCTTCCGCATGCATGAAGACCTTTCGATTGAGTTAAAGTAACACCTTGTGAAGACAAGGAATGACAACCCTACATATGCGCGCCAAACCTTTCGAAACCAAAGGTTTCGCCTTCATTCGATCATTCAGAAACATGCCTTAGCTAGAACAACCCTTTCGAAAGCTTAAGCAAGCCTTTCGAACCGGTCGAAGCCTTTAACATCCATGGAAAGTTCAGCATCAGTTCGCAAGCATACATTTGGAAGTTACTAACAACATCGAAACCATCAGCATTTCAACACCTTCGAAACACCTGGAAACTGCATATTGTCAGTGTCGAAAGCTCCTACCTTTTTTTCCTTGTGACAACAAAGCAACATAAAAAAGAAAAGGCGCAACCACTCCTTTCGACGAAGATGGAGGCATTCGAACCCATTTGAAATCATTGCAGAGGGGTGCGCAAGTGTCGAAGGAGTCGGAAGGTATCTGAAGCTACTTCTCGACCAGGTCGAAAGCACTGGGTCGAAAGGTGCCAACCCGCATCTATAAATAAGCCCCAAGGGGTCTATTTTAGGGGATTCGAATTGGTTCATTCCATACTTGTATTTTCTTAATTCTTCAAAGTTGTAAACCCTAATTTGTAAATCAAATTGGGGAAAATTGACCTGTAAAGGCTTCATTGAATTAATAAAGGAAAGATTTCAATATTCTTGATTATATAGTGTTTCGAAGGCTTTTATTTGGTTTTGACTGTATTTTACATGTATTGACCTCATCGAAAGGCACCTTCCGAGTGAGTCGTAACCCCTGCTTTCTCAAGTAATCCAAGTCCTTAACTACAAATCACCATTCATCAATCATTCGCCTCTAGTGAGTCGGAACCTTAACCCAAGCTGGTTTTACCTTAATTCCAGAACCAAACCTAAGTCACTAACTAACCTAGCTTTCGACAAGGTCGAAACTCACTAAACCAAACCTTTCCCTTGAATCCTTTAAGCCATCCTCTAGTGTTCCACAACCGTTTCGAAAGGAAGGTTTTGAAGGGATAATCAAACTACTCTAATTGGCTCGAAAGATCATAAAGAAGGGAATTTAAGTGTTTCGAATGGGTCAAAAGGTTGGTAAAGGAAGGTTTTCGCAATAGAAACCTGGTCGAAAGGGAGTACTGAAGGGAATATCCACATCCTTTCTTCCTCTACTTAACCAAAGGAGATCTAAAGGACTAACCTTTTCCTAAAAATCAACTTTGGGGCGTTGACAAGTTTTCTTGTTAACATTTTGGCGCTAGAAGGAGGGCCTGAACTTCCGATTCTGTTGAACATCCAACACCACTTATCTCTAACCCAACTCTATTTCAAGCTTATCTACTTTTGATCTAACTTCATCATGGCTAGCAAAGTTCAAAGATCTGAGCAAGGATCTTCTGAACCACACTTAATAGGATTCTCCCTAAGAACAACCAAAGATTCCAAACTATATGAAGAGCATAGGCTAAGATTGGAAGCTCTAAGGATTATGAACAAGAAAAGAGCAGAATCATATGATCTATAAAAATAGAGCTTAAATCGCTTTCATATTGGCCCAACCCCTATTTTTGCCTTAGGAGAAAAGAAAAATGGAAGTGATAACTTGTTTATTCAAATGAGGAAGACGATTCAACACTATACCAAAGGCACAATCTTTGAAGAAGAGATAATGGCAGACTATAACACCTTTGCACATAAATGGCAACTGGAACACTTCCAGCATAGGAACTCCAAAGGTATCAAAAAGAAAAGCAATCGATGAAGGTGAAACTACAAGGCCAAGTAATAAGAAACCAAAAATCCATCCTCAAGAAACAAGTTTCAAGTCGACTTTCTAATGAATGCAACCTAACAACCTCCATAGAGAATGTGTACTTGCTAACCAAGGATGAGCTCAATTATTGGCCATCGCAGAAAAAGAAATCAAAATATGAAAGGAATCTAGGGGGATCCTACTGCTATTTTCATATGATGAATGGACATGAAACCAACTACTGTAGAGCCTTAAAAGGGATGATAATCAACTTTATCTGTCAAGGCAAAATCAATGAATTTGTAAAGAGATCATGAATGAAGTTAATAAAGAATTACTTTACTAAGAAAGATCTACATGGTTGGGAGTGAAATACTCCTTTCATTTGGACATTCCCTTAAACGGTCAAAGCCTTTATCCGCGCCGAGATGGCCAGGGCAGAGCACCTCTTGGAGGGAGGAGTGTAAGCCTTTATCCGCGCCACGCTATGGTCAGGATAAAGCATCGACAAGCCCCTGTCCGTGCCACGCTATGGCCAGGGCATGACATCTCCTGAAGGTAGGAGTGTAAGCCTTTATCCACACCATGCTATGGCTAGGTTAAAGCATTGGCAAGCCATTGGCCGCGCCATGCTATGGCCATGTCAAGGCGCCTCTTGGAGGGAGGTTGGGTAAGTCCTTGGTTCCAGCTTGAGAATAAGCTAACCAAGAGCACCAGACAACAATGGACTAAGACGTCCATGCCTAAGAAGAGGCATATCAATAATGGACTAAGATGTCCAGGTCTAAGAAGAGGCATATCAACAATGAACTAAGATGTCCCAGCCCAAGAAGCGGCACATCAAACATCGGACTAAGATGTCCAAGCCCGAGAAGAGGCATATTAAATGGTGGACTAAGATGTTCAAGCTCAAGAAGCAGCCAATCAAACCGCCACTATATACAAAACCTAAAGGGTTTATACATGTCAAAGAAGACAGAATCTAAGGAGTAGAACAGAACTCCGCTTATTAACACTCGAATCTGGGTTTCGGGTCTCCTATTTCTAAACTTCATCTGATAATACCCGATTATGTGTTTTGAAACTATTACCAGACTTCACTTATTAATGCCCTAATATGGCTTGAGATTTCTATTAAGAAGATAATTATTATGGATTTCTGATTATCTACCACTAACACCCAAATTTGGGTTTTGAGATTATTACTTAACTTCACCCGAGTCTGGGATTTGAGGCTATTACTTAACTTCACTCATTAATGCCCGAATCTGGGCCCAAGACTTCAATTAAGAAGATAATCATGGATTTCTGGTTATTATTCGTTAAGACCCTAATCTGGGTTCCAAACTTCCTTACTTTTGAATTTCATTTATTAATGCCCGAATCTGGGTCAATGGATTTCTACTACAAGCGTTTGGACAGTGATCTTTGAACATCTATTACATGGTCATTATTAACTTTTTGTTAGCTATCTCTGGAGGATGACTTTCTAAAACATTTATATATGGTTGAGACAAGGGTTTTCTACCATCAGGCTTCAAATATTTCAGCAATATGTTTAAAGTTGAATTCTCGGTTATCTCTTATCATTACCAATGAAATTCAAAACATTTCATCAAAAGAGATTACTTTTCATTTATTGTCAAATCTTGATATAATGATTTATTAATATCCACAAATGATATGGATAAACTCATATACATATTACAAACTAATAATAACAAATACTGCTTATTTTGTGCTTTTTAGGTAAAGCAGAGTAGTAAAAGGATTAAAAGATCCAACAAATACAGAAATTATGGTACAAGCTATCAAACAGATGTATCAGAAATAACATTATAGGAAAGGACCACAATCCAAGTGATATTTACAAAATTTTCATAATTTACATAATATATGACATTATTTACAAGTGTACAGAACAAAAATATACATTTCACAAATCATTCATAAATCTTGAGCAGCTTTATTCAAATTCTCAACAACTAGGGGGTCCACGATGTGATGGATAGCAATTGGAAGGACCTCTTTTAGTTTCTTCTCTTTCTTTCTCATTTTGTCTTCATCATCAATAGTCTTGATGTTGGCCTTCAAAGCACGATTGAAGGCCTTGTTTGCACCTTCAAGGGTTTTATTTCCTTTTTTAAATCAGTGATGCGCTTTAAAAGAAGATGCTTATTGTGTTCTAGCTTTTGAATCTTAGCCGCATATTCATTTATGCATTGAGAGTATCTTACTTTTTGCTGCTCTTCAAAATACTTCATAATTTCAAATTTAACTTTTCTACACCATTCCTCCACTACCTTTTCGTCTAAGCATGGTGGAGGATTTGTCATAGTGGGAAACTTCTGCGTAGTAAGGGAAGTGGACCTAGTAGATTTTGCGACGGATGAAATAGAAGGGGAAATTGGCAAATCAACGCTCGAGATGTTATTCCCCATAATGAACTCTAAAGATTCACATTGAGCCTGACTATCCTTTAATTTCATCTCCAAGTCGCTTATCTGTTGGAAGAGTTCTGACATTATATGATCAAAGTCGATTGACGGATTTGACTTGACATGACGCTTCAATGAGAAAATAGCTTCACTTTTGCTCTTAACATCTGCTTCTGAGTTGGCAATCTGATTGTTGAGATTCCCGATAATTGTTTTCTCAAGCAAAAATCTTCTATACCATTTTGAGGCTTCCGTGTTATCTTGAAAACGAACGGATAAGGTATCGTCGAGAAGCCTTTTCTTTTCAAGATCCGCTAACAACCTGTCTTTGATATTGATAACGCGTGATGCCGAATCTAATGAGAGCGGCATCGCAGATAACTGTAACTCCTATTTAAACAAAAATAAAAAGAAAAGAAAGTCAAGACTTAAGTAATTAATCTCTTTATTAAAAGCGATAAGAGATTACAACTCAAGTAACAATGAAACTAAAAAGTACAACTAGACATCTACTTTACATCTAAAGTTGGAAAATTGCATTTCTAACTTTATTCAATGAATTAGCAGAAAGAATAAATGTCGAGTCAAAAGGAACATTAAGCCCTTCCAGAGTAATAACTGGAGGATATTTACTGTAGTCCCATTCCCCAGCAGAAGGACTATCACGACCACATATTAGTTTGGTTTGATATGTCCGGATCTCTTTGAGTAGCTTTTCCTTTTCTTCACTAAGAAAATCGAAGCGAAGCGAGGATGTTCCATATAAAAAATTTGTAAATCTCTAAGGAAAAAATATCTGGCAAGTTTTGAAGATTTTAAAATTGATGCCTTTTCGAGATAATCTCTTCTTAATTTAACATACTGGCTTAGATAATCTCTAGAGACAAAATTTCCTGAGGGACATTCACTCTATGATCACATAATAAAATGTAGCTAAGTACAAAAGAAAAACTGAAACAGACATTCACAAATCAATATTATTACATAATGACGACTATTCATCTGGTTTATACAAAATTGACTTTGAAAATAATTCTGAAATAAATTTGTCTTTATAATATTTAAGTTTATCAAAGGACAAGACTTGGGGAATTGATCTGACTCACGACAAGTTCCAGTTTGCTCCAAGGTGCGGGTTAGATCCAAGTTCGTCCTAGTATCTTTTATGTAGACGCCTAAGCAGACCCCCACTAAAATCCCCTAAGTATGAGAAGTCAACGGTTGGGTGTCTACAATAGGCATTATATAGAAAATCCACTAAAATATTTCTTTCCTCGATCAACATCCAAAAAAGTGTGATCAATTTCCGATTCTCTTTAAGAAGACCGCCATATCGAAGGTGCGCCCTCCTCAATCATGGGGAAGCTTCTTGATGTTTAAAGGATGCTAACACTGCCACACTTCTTTTAAGTCTATGATATTTATCGGGGAGAATGTCGTGCTCCTTCAATTGTTTATCTAACTCCCTATATAAACTATTTATTTCCGCTTGTTTTCTTTCAAGCTTGGTTTTATAGGGGTGAACGGATTTCCTTCTTATCTAAAATAAATGATTTAAACTATTACTATCTTCGAAGTGAAAGATGTTTAAAAAGAATATCTCATACCTAAGAAATAAGAATTGACGCTTGAGAAGCCTGCTCCTTCTTTTTTGATTCTTCAACGTTAATATAAGCAGGCTCCTCCTGGGGATTTGAAGGCGTAGGGGGTTCAAGCAGGCTTGCTTCATGAATAGACGGATACTTTTCAGAGGCCCTTGTATTATCATCTCCATCTTTTTCAGAAGCTAAAGTTTGGCCATCTTTGTTGCCGCCCGAACCTTGACCTTCGTCGATGTTATCATCATCGTTATCATCATCATTAATATCATCATCATCGCTGCCCTCTTCTTCGACGACCTCATCTTTTTCATCTTCATCTTCGGAGTCGGATTCGACTTTGAAGGAAGGAACTTCAAAGGAAAGAATTTTGGAAGCATTGACCTCCTCTCTTTCGGCAATTTCAGTCCCCTGCTCCATCTTTTTGATTTTATCCATGACTTTGTCGACAAGAGCAAGGTCGAGCGAGGGAAAGTTCAAATCTGGGCATTTCTTAGCGTTATCAGCATAGGCGAGCATCAAAGCGGCCTCGAAAGATTTCATAATAATGTCTTCAAGATAAGAATTAAGAAATTGTGACACTCGTCGCTTTGCATCGGAATGGTGTCGATAGCCAGTTTTAAGGAAGCTTTATTCCTTTTCAGCTTTTCCTTTAAGGAGGATTATTTAGGTGCCATTCGTGCCTTTTCCTCTTCAGACTCTTTTAGAGTCATTGTCAATGCTAAGTTTTCAGCAGCGAGGAGTTGGCGACCTTTCCTCTCCTCCAAAATAATAAACTCTGACTGGGCGAGAGAAGCCCTCAATCGCTCCAATTCAATTGCAGCCTCGTTCTTCTCCGTAGATAAGGAGGAAACCTGATTGTTCAAGTCAGAAATTTCCTCTCGAAGCTTAAATGATTCGGCAAAGGACTTTGATGAACTTTCATGCAACAAAAACCAACCCTTGGAAATCTGAAAGAAAAAAGTACAATATAAGTAAAAAACTTAAGGAAAAACAGAAGCAATAAAGTTAAGTGACGTAAAACATACCAAGAGTTGTTGTTATAGAAGAGACCGATAGTGACCCGCCAAATCAGAAACAGAAGACAATGGATGAATTGAAGCAAAAGATGATGAGTTTAAGATCGATTGGACCATCTTTTCAAAGTCGCTCGAAGGCATTAGAGATGGTGGTCCAGGTGGATTCAGTCCTTGAGAAGGGGTCGAAGTCCCCAAATCGTTTTGCATCTGCTCAATCACACTTGGAGGGCTGGAGATGACGATGTGAGAAAGTGGATCAACCTTTGTTGGAGTCTCCTTAGGTTGATCGCAAGAAGCTTTGATGATCGAACTTTCTAGGGATCTTTCGGTATCAACAAATTCCCCTTCGACCAATGGTGGAGAATCAGGAACTTCGACAATTTTGGCCCTCTTCGGAGATGGTTTCACCACAGTCGTTTTACCTAATTTTATTTTTGCGGCCATCTTCGATCTACCAATGGCTTGGGAGAAAGATGATGCACGAGAAGTTGAAGAAGGAAGAGCCGGATCACTTGTTGGTTTTTCAATCTGAGGAGCAGTTGAAGAAAATTCAAATGAATTATAAGTTATAAAGTAATTTAAGAAACAACGTGGCAATCAACAACAAGTATAGCATTTAAACTTACTGGAGTGATCAGGGCATATAGGTGACATTGGGGAGAAGTTTGTTAGATCTCCCAAAGAAAGCATTTTCTTCGGGATGTATGTTGGACCAAAGGAGGTTGGCTAAGAATCGTTTGACCCGCAGGCAAGAGATAGTGCTTTTGTAAGTTTGTGGGGTTCAGCAGGGTCAATCTGTTTCCAATCTTAGTAGAAACGGCGATCATCAATTTTACAGTCTTCTGATCTTCTTCATTCGGCTCTTTAGCAAAAGCACCTGACAAAAAGCATAGGTCAACAAAGGAAAAATAGATAAATGAGCAGATAAATTCACTGTAAAATAAAAGGAGAGAAGAAAATTCAAAAAAATGAGGCGATAAAAACTTACTCTAGATCTAAATTTTTGATTGTTGGAAAAGCTTATTTGAGAGTTTGAGAATTTTGATTTTGCTCGAAGTTAATTTTGGTTTCAAATAAATTAAGGAGAAAAAGAGGAGAGCTCGGTTTATAAGAAAAGTCAGCAGAGATAGCAGACCACCTGATCAAATTTAAATGAATGGCCCAGATTCACGCTGGAATATGAAAAGGCGGGAAACATTAAGGGTTTCGAGATGATTGACTTGGAAAGTCAAGGGCATCCCTTCGTGAGGGTGGGGGGCCAAATGTTACTACCAAATATCCTTTCGGCCTTCTTGAAACCTGATTGAGTAGAAGACAAAGAAGAACAAGAGGAGGTGGCCCCAGCAAGACCTTTCGAAGGAGTCGAATGGATGCTACAACCAAAGACTAGAAGTATCACAACCTTTTGAAGGGATCGAAAGGGTCGAAAGCACCCTTCCTCTTTAGTGTTCTCCTTTCGGAGCAGGTGCTTCCGCATGTATGAAGACCTTTCGATTGAGTTAAAGCAACACCTTTCGAAGACGAGAAATGACAATCCTACATATGTGCGCCAATCCTTTCGAAACCAAAAGTTTTGTCTTCATTCGAACCATTTAGAAACATGCCTTGGTCAGAACAACCCTTTTGAAAGCATAAGTAAGCCTTTCGAACCGGTCGAAGCTTTTAACATCCAGGGAAAGTTCGCATCAGTTCACAAGCATACATTTAGAAGTTACTCACAGCGTCGAAACCATCAACATTTCAACACCTTGGTAACACCTGGAAACTACCTATCGTCAGAGTTGAAAGCTCTTACCTTTTATTTCTTGTGACAACAAAGCAACATAGAGAAGAAAATGCGCAATCACCCCTTTCGACGAAGATGAAGGCATTCAAACCCGTTCGAAAGAATCGCAGAGGGATGCGCAAGTGTCGAAGGAGTCAAAAGTTATCTGTAGCCACTTCTCGACCAGGTCAAAAGCACTGGGTCGGAAGGTGCCAACCCACATCTATAAATAAGACCCAAGGGGTCTGTTTTAGGGGATCGAAATTTGTTCATTTTATACTTGTATTTTCTTAATTCTTCAAAGTTGTAAACCCTAATTTGTAAATAAAATTGGGGAAAATTGTTCTGTAAAGGCTTCGTTGAATTAATAAAGGGAAGATTTCAATATTCTTGATTATATAGTTGTTTTGAAGGCTTTTATTTGGATTTAACTGTATTTTACAGGTATTGACCTCATCGAAAGGCACCTTTCGAGTGAGTCATAACCCCTGCTTTCTCAAGTAATCCAACTCCTTAACTATAAATCACCATTCATCAATCATTCGCCTTTAGCGAGTCAGAATCTTAACCCATGCTGGTTTTACCTAGATTCCAGAACCAAACCTAAGTCACTAACTAACCTAGCTTTCGACAAGGTCGAAACTCACTAAACCAAACCTTTCCCTTGAATCCTTTAAGCCATCCTCTAGTGTTCTACAACCGTTTCGAAAGGAAGGTTTCAAAAGGATAATCAAACTACTCTAATTGGCTTGAAAGATCATAAAGGAGGGAATTTAAGTGTTTCGACTTGGTTGAAAGGTCGGTAAAGGAAGGTTTTCACAATAGAAATTTGGTCGGAAGGGAGTATTGAAGGGAATATCCACATCCTTTCTTCCTCTACTCAACCAAAGGAAATCTAAAGGACTAAACTTTTCCTAAAAATCAACTTTGGGGTGCTGACAAGTTTTCTTGTTAACAGAAAAGTCTACTAGTGAAAAGCTCAGGATGAGAGATACTCATTTTTTCTTCAGTTTCCCGTGTGCTTTCTGCTGGGTTGTCTTTCCATTGTACTTGGACTAGCCTAATTCCTTTGTTGTGAAGCTTCCTAGTTCTGTGCTCTACAATGCATGTAGCGACACATGATGCTATTAGCTCCGTCTCAATATCCCCCTACTAAGCAGGCTCTACCACAACGGTTGTGTCATGAAGCCATTTCCTCAAATGTGAGACGTAAAAAACGTCATGGACTCCTACCAATCTATTTGGTAGCTCCACGTGATAAGCAAGTCTTCCAATCTTTTCCAAAACTCGAAAGGCCCAACAAATCTTGGTGCCAATTTCTCAGACTTACCAAACCTTACGACTTTTCTAAGAAGAGAGACTTTGATAAATACTAAATCTCCAACCTCAAACTCTAACTCTTTCCTTCTCTTTTCGACGTAGGATTTCTGACGGTCTTGCGTTGCCTTTATACTTTCCCTGATCAACTCTACTTTTTCCAAAGTATTGCGAATCAAATCTGGTCCGAGTAGAATTTTGTCGGTAGTTTCACACCAACAATTTTGCGATTTACATGACCTCCCATAAAGCACTTCAAAGGGGGCCATACCAATCATCGCTTGATAACAATTATCATACACGAACTCAACTAATAGTAGATGATGCTCCTAGTATCCTTCAAAGTCCTAGATGCAAGCCCTCAACAAGTCTTCCAAAATTCTATTCACTCTTTCTGTTTGACCATCGGTATGTGGATGGTAAGCACCGCTAAGATTCAACGAAGTTCCCAAAGCTACCTGCAAACTCCTCCAAAACTTGTTAGTGAATAAGAGGCCCCAATCACTAACAATGCTCATCGGAACCATCTTCTTAATATAAATCTGTGCTAGAGACACTACGGTCCTATTGTTCCTAAAAGGAATAAAATGGACACTCTTAGTGAGTCTATCTATAACAACCCAAATAGCTATATATCTTGTCTCCTCTGAGGTTAATGGTCATATTAAGTGGTGACACCCTACGAGTACTTCCTCTAACGTAATGTCAATCATTGGGACACAAAGGCGTCCATTCCATCTTAAACGTTCGTTCTCGTTAACTGCATATCGATTGATGTGGGGAAAAAGTTCTCCTCTTCTCAACTTACCCAGAATCTCCACTATCCTCTCATCCTTCTTTTGCTTAAGCCCAATGCGGTCCATCAAAGTCGGCCTAAGCTCCATCACTGCCAAAAAACCTTGGATGAGTTCTGTTGGCGGTTGAAAGTTGAAATTTGAGAGGAATTCCAACTGCCTCCATTCATATATAGCACATAAGGTAGCATGCCTCCGACTAAGGGCGTCGGCGACGACGTTCCCTTTTCCGGGGGTATGTTGTATACCCAAGTCGAATGATGCTATATACTACATCCAACTTTGCTGCCTAAGGTTTAAATCTTTTTGGGAAAATAAGTATTTGAGTGATTTATGGTCAGTGAACAACTCAATCTTTTCTCCCAAAAGATAGTGCCTCCACATCATCATGGCAAAGACAATAGCTGCCAACTTTCAAGTCGTGAATTGGGTATCTCTTCTTATGGTCTAGTTGCCTACTAGCATAAGCTACTACCATTCCTTCTTGCATGATAATTGCACCTAGTTCTGTGCTGCATGCATCTGTGAAAACTGTAAAAGGCTTTGTCCCATCGGGAATGGTAAGCATAGGTGCACTTATCAATAGTTCCTTAAGTTTCTTGAACGCTTCAGTGCATTTATCATCCCAAGTAAAGACTGGTTTCTTCTTAGTCAAGCGGGTTAAAGGAACTACTATTTTTGCAAAGTCCTTTATGAACTTCCTATAATAGCCTGCTAACCCGAGAAAGCTCTAAACTTCCACTGCATTCTTTAGAACTCTCCGCTTTTAAATAGCTTCCACTTTTGCGGGGTCCATCGCTAATCCATGCTCAGAAACGATGTATCCTAGAAACTTTATCTTCTTCTTCCAAAAGTGGCATTTTGCAAATTTGGCTCTAAGTTGGTGTCCTCTCAAGGTCCCTAGTATCCCTTAAGTGATTATCATACTCTCCTTCACTCTTGGAGAATACTAAAATATCATCAACAAACACTACGATGAACTTATTAAGTTGTCCCCTAAATACTCTACTCATCAAATCTACAAAGTATGCAGGGGAATTCATCAATCTGAAAGGCATTACCTCCCACTCATAGAGTGCATCCGGTATGCAAAATGTGGTCTTTGACTTGTTATCCTCTGCAATCCTCAACTGATGAAATCCAGTTGCCAAGTCCAATTGGAAGAAAAATTTGGCTCCCACGGGTTGATCGAACAAGTCGTCTATCCTATGCATGAGATAAATATTCTTCCTTGTCTACTTGTTAAGTTCCCTATTGTTGACGCATAGTCTCAATGAGCCATCAACCTTAGTGGTGAAAACAACAGGGGAGTCCTATTCCAAAGTACTCATCGGCTGAATCCTTTCTGCAACAGATTCAAGATTTGCTTATCCAACTCACGTCTTTCTTTGGAGGCATGTGTCTTAATGGAAGAGAAACTGGCCTAGCATCCTTCTCCAAATCAATTCTAAACTCGATCTCCGTTTAGGGTGGGAGACCTGAGGCTTCCTCAAAGACATCGGGAAATTATTGGACTATGGGCATGGATGAAAGCTCAATATAGGATAGGCTCAACGAGTACAAATAACTTGACTCGATTGAGTCTTGAGGTGTAGAGTGGACCTCTAAGTCTTGCCATCTACAACTCTTTAATCGTGTAACTCTCCTATCACAATCTAAAATTATCCCATAGTATGATAACCAATCCATTTCGAAGATAATTCCATACCCCTCAAAATTTAGAACATACACATTACATATGAAATCAACATCACATATGTCCGCAACTAAGTCTTTGCAAATTAAAGAGAGATGTGTCGACCCCCAATAGGATTAGAGACTACTATTGGGCTGGTGACATATTGGGTTTGAAGATTTAAGGAGTTTACTACATTCCTAGCTATAAAGGAATGCAATTCCCTAGAATCAAATTGGGTACGAACTGTATCCCCAAAAATAAGAGTTATACCTTCTATTTATGACTTCCTTTGGTCTTTAGAGGGTGGTCTACTCAACATAGGGGCAGCCTCAATGGCGTAGGCTTGTCCACCCAGCCCTTTCTTTACCAGCTTCGGACATTGGTTCTTTAGGTGCCCTTCCTCGTGGCAGTGATAACACTTTCCCTTAAAAGCTTCCTTCATCAGCTCACCCTACAATGTTTGGCTACATGACCCTTCTTTTGACATCTCTTACACACCTTACTCTCTTTCTTGAACTTTCCTTTTGACTTTTTATTCGCCCAAAACTTCCCCTTCTTGGTTTGATTTTGAGTAAGTCATGCCTTCTTCTTTTCCATCTCCTTTTCTTCCTCACCAACCATCTACGGTAAAGCCATCTCAACTAATGTCTCATATGTAGCAGGTACTTGAGTTAACAATAATTCTTTAGGTGAGGAGTTTAGGCCCTTCACAAACTTCATGGCCTTTTTCATAGGTGTATAGATCAAGCTTATCTCAAACTTAGCCAACTCTTTAAACCTACTAATGTACTCATTTAAAGTGGAGTCTCCTTGCTTAAGCTATATAAATTTGTTTAGTTGTAAACTTACTTCTATCCTTGACATAAACCTTGACTCGAATATGTCCTTAAATTCATCCTGAGTGGAAATCCTACTAACATTCTCCTCAGCTACAATACTCCACTAATCTCAGGCTTCTCCCTTGAGGTGCTAAGCTGCCATTCTCCTCTTCAGCCGATCCTTCCAACCGAGCTCCTGAAATATCTTCTTGTAGTCATTTATCCAACTCATTGACTCCACAATATCCTCTATTCCAGAATATACTCTTCCTCCCATATTAAGAAAGTCCTTACACATCTTTGGAAAGTCAACGGGAAGGGGTGCTGCGTCGGCAGGTTGGGCAGTGGGTGCCGCCAGTGTAGCTTAAGGAGTAGGGACTTCACCTACTTGCCTGAGGTATTGTTTAAACCATTCGAGCATCCCTCAAATGGTGGGTCTTTACCAGGTAGGGTTTCCAGCCTCGGAAGAAGAATGATTATCAACCGTATAAACTATCTATGGGTTGAGCTTTTAGTTATAACTTCCTAAGATAGTATTACATGCTGAAAGAAATATTTTCCTGGTGTGTGTGTATGTTAAAAAATAATATATATATATATATATAGTAGGGATTTTTGAAAAATATTTTCAAAAATAACAAATACGCCACTCATACGTGTACTTGTTCCAGTTGATCGGGTAACCTAGACTATGTTAGCAAATGTAACAGTCACCCTTAAATGGTGGTAGCTACAAACGGTAATCCTAGACACACTGGTTTTACGGCCCAGCCTCTCGACTTCCTAAGCCAGTCCACTGATCGCCTATCCAACCCACATTGTTGGGACGTGTAGGGGTAAGAGACAAAGCTTTGCCACAATTCAAAATGCGAGAACCCCTTATCATGATGCATCTACATGCAACCAGGTCTAGTGAATAGGAAATCTCGAGCCTTTCTATATCAGTACTTGAGCAGTGTAATTTAAATAAGGAGATGTCTTTCACATATTAAACTATATTCAAAACCATTTAATACTTCATATAAAGGAAAGAGGGGGCCCTCAAATAACCATTTAATACCTTCAATCCCCGAAGAAGGTTTTCCCATAATCAATAAACCATAACCATCGTTATTAACGTCTACCAATGCGAGAGATAGAACACAAGCCACTTAATACATTTTAATGGAAAATAGGCAGGCTCTAACCATTTAAGACCTCAATTGAGGTAGGCTCCAATCATTTAATACCTATTCCCAAGATGGACTCCACACAAGTCTCTATCTAGTTGACATTGAACAGAAATCTCTTCGAACAATTAATACTTCAATTGAAGCGGACCTTTCCGAGATATCCTCAATCGTGCTTAAACCCAATCCCGACCATTTAATACTTTATATAAGGGAAAGAGGTAGGCCCTCAAACAACCACTTAATATCTTCAATTCCCCCAAGTAGGTCCTTCATATTATGACCCGTACCCCATGAAGATGTCTCACATTAGTCCGACTATTCGTAAGAACTGGTAGCCAGATTAGCTGGGCATATTTACTCTACAGAATTAGGACTAACCTCCCATGATCCGTAGTTACTTATTATAGGGGTTGTCTCACATCAGTCCCAAAATCACACCGCTGGTAGCCAGATTAGCTGGGTAGACTTCTGTATGCTTTTGACTGACCTCACATCCCTATAACTTAGTCATATTTCATAACACTCTCTAAGTATATTATCACACATCACACCGTATTCATTATTTAGGCCATGTAAGAAATCTTTCTTATTTCGCCTAATTAATTACTTTCCTAAGGGGGATTTAAATGACAATTATTAACTTAATTAACTACGCAATTAATACGTTACAATTGTACGTTATTTATGCTAGTATGTATACATACATACATACATACATACATATATATATAAGTGCACATTTATTAATTTCTAGGCATGTAGAGATTATGCCGTAAACTAACGTTCAAATGTCAAGTCTTCTAATGTTATACAAGTCTCATTTTCAATAGCATTTTTACCATAAATTCAATATTCTAAAATCAAATCAATAGACTTGTACTTCAAATCCAGCTCTAACTTACTTTATATTAAAACAATGGAATAAAATAATAATAATGGAAACTTACAATTTAATTAACACTCTATTAAAGTCCATTTTACATGAAATTAGACAAGGGAATTTCTATAAAAACAGGCAGTGCAAACTACAAATAAGAATTCGTGCCTTACACACTATTTCTTAATCAAATCCATTAATCAAATCAAAAGAAAAAAAAGTGGATTAAAGGGTAAAACCATATATTGAAAATCCACAAAAACTCCATTATTTTAATACAAAATAATTAATATTCCAACCTAAGAATTGACAATTCGCTTTGGGGGAATTTTAGGGATTTTTAATGTGACGTTTTCGTAATCCAAAACTCCCCAAGGCATATATCAAATCCAAATTACACTATTCAATTACTAAAATAGAAAAGCTAAGATTTCCACTCATAGAGGTACTTAGCTTTGCTTTCTCTTGGATTTGACACGTCTTCAATTAACCCTTTCAGATCTTTTTTTGGATATATACAGCAAGAGATTTGTATATATGTTAGATTCAGAAAATTAGAGGTTTGAAGGAGAAGAGGTTGAGAAAATAAAAATTAAACAAAAATAGATATATATGATTTCTTACCTGAAATCCAAATGGATTTTTCTGAATTTACAAAGAGACGAACTAATAGAGCATCGCTAATGTTCCCAAAAAATTGTGTGAATAAAAGTGAGGGGTCTAGGCCCTTATTTATAGAACCGTAGGATTTAAGTCGGTTTAAAATTATAAAATCCAGAACGTTCATTGCTAAAAATTCTAGTCGCCACCTTGTATCCACCGGTTGACCGCCCCTACCATCGGTCGACTGCTAGCGGTCGACTGGTCATGGGTCAGGCGTCGACCGGTGCTATTTTAAGAACGTTGATTTTGATTTTGCCGTTGTTTAATTTATTATCATCCTTAATTGCAATTTAACGTTAATGTTATTTTTAACGTTTACTTAACCCCTAAGTATAATTACCGTTAACCTTTTTGAAATTCAAATTTGGGAATTAATTATTTATTTGAATTTTAATTCTATTAAATTATTCTAAACCCAAAAACTGCAAATGTTCATAACTTCTTCGTTTGAGCTCCGTTTTCAGCTTATTATATATGGAATTTGATTAGAATTTCACCACGAACGCAACGACATAACTTTCATGGTCAAATTTCAACTTTTGAAATTTTTTAATTTTTACCTCTATCTTTTTTAAATTCATTTATCCTATCTATTTTTTTATGGTTGATTTTACGGGGTGTTACATGGATCGAGCGTATAAATGACCACAAGACCAACTGAGTCAACTCTCACTTTAAACTTGATGGTCTATTTATTCCATACCTACTTTTCTTACCCTCTATTTGACCTCACATTTCCCGTTATTCAGTCCGGTTGGTTCATAAACAAATGGTGAAGTTGGTTCGACAAAGAATGTTATTTTCACGACCTACGATTTTACGGGAGCTTCTAGTTGGATACTAACAGAGTGGTTCTACCTCTTCCTAGACTGTGCATGTGTATTTTTACAATTCTAAATTGTGATTGTAATAGTATTCATAATCGTGAAATACTAATCATAAAATGTTTGTGTTATGTTAACTAAATATTAATTATGCATTATTGTTTGTTATATAAAAAAGTTACATTTGTGTTCCTAGTGGATGTTCTAAGTGCATTACTCAGTTTTCAACACACAGCCTTAGACAACCATTGAAGTGGTTTTTTGCTATTTAAGAACTAATGATCGATGGCTGGCTTCAGTGAAATAAAAGGATCAGCTATTAAAATAAAAATGTTACAACATTTTAGCGGTAATAAATGCCAAAGAGAAGCGGTAAAGTTCAAAAGCAACTACAGTAAAGTAAGAGACATAAAAATTTGTAGTGGTTCAGGAAAAAATCCTATATCCATTATTGCTGCTTTTCTAATTCAAAGTATTTCCAATGATACAAAGTTGTTGTGGTAGCTATTAATGAGTTTTACATATTTCTCTCTAGGCTAGAAAAGTGCACTTTAGTCTTAGTATCTAAATTATTACTTGTCTATTTGTTGAGGGATTCACATATATTTGTAATAATTTTGCTTCTTGGTTACTAGTGATAGCTTTTGTGGTGGATTGTTGACTTAGTAGATTAGAGGGTTATGACCGAGACACTTGTTCCAATCTAGTTATATGTTAATTTTATTGGATTGATAATGCATTATCTATCGATGGCTATCGATTTATCCTGAAGCTTGGCCCGGTGTTGGCATGTGTCATCCTTGAATGACAAAGATTACATAGTTCCTCTAAGGCTCTTGCTTCTCGGTTGATCTTCCTCGCCTTTTGAAGTACCTATATTATTTGAATAACATCTCCCTTGGATCTCGACATTTGATCTTCTGCAATTATTTGTTATTCAATTGAAATAATGATAATTCATGCCTTTAACATTTAATACCTTCGACTATTGATTTTTCATCATTTATATGGTAAATTATCGAATAACAGTACGTAATTCCTTCGACATTTTGGCTATAAGAACATTTTTGCCTTTAAGTTTTTTTAACGAGTATTTCTATTTTTAATACTTTAATGCCAAAAATATTATCATGCAGTATATTGCTAAATACTCTTTGTAAACTATGATGTAACAATTATACTAAGGAGTTAGACTAGTGCAGATATAATGTGTCGTATGAGCTATTATGTAATTTGATTATATAACTTAATTTTACAATGAACCATGTTCAAAATAAAGTAAGCTTTTGGTTTTATTTTCTATTTGTATGTATCGTTTTTAAGTACATTAAATATATACAAGTAGAAAATCCTTAAAAAAAGTATTTAATAGATTGTAGTTACAAAAGTGTTTGTAATCACGAGTATTAAATCGTACAAATAAATACTTTCCCTTAGATGTTCCTAGTTAAGATATATCGAGAAAGAGATATCGATACATCTATAGAGACTAGTGTATGTAATGATCTGCATGTGATGGACAATGAATTACTCATGACCATTGTAGGCACCAAGGGGTAAACTACATGTGGTTGTTTGGTACAATTACTGAACAATCCACCAAGAATCCTTAATAGGTTAATTATAATATCAAATATAGATATCATGTGACGAACTGCAATAGTATTTTGACTTGAGAATACCGTGAATCTTAAGTGTAAACTATACTTTGATTATGGTTAATCACATGACAACAATGATTGTGTTGAGACCATAGTTGGGTATAAGTTGAACCACTTGAAGTGAAACACTTTTTAAGAGAGGATTCATCTCCTTCGAATAGAAGGTTAGTATCATCGTAATTGGTAGTTAACTAAAGTCAATGTCTTTGGCCGACACAAATCGGTTAAGGATAAATGTCATCGGATTAAACGATGAATTTTAAAGTTGAACTCTACAATAAACTATTGATATTATTAGAGTTTTAACTATTGAATATGCTCTAAATACCAGTGTGATATAATGATGACGAAGAGAAAACATGCACAATATATTGTTTCTTTAGGGCGTCACCTTAAAAAATAAGAAGTTGGATTTCACCTAGATAATCTATAAGCAACTGAATTCATGTATACTATTGTGCTTCAAAAAAGTCGATACAAACTTTAATATTTTAATTGTTTATATGTTACCAATGGATGTGTTCACACATGAGAGTCACACAACTTTAACTCTCAATTTCAACCGAAAATAATTTAATGAAATAAATCATAAAAGTTATAAGATATCATGGAGAAATTAATATAATTTCTATACTAACTTATTCACTATTTTGTTAATATTATTAGAGAGCTAAAAATTGATAAATAAAATATATGACCGTTATATATTTATTTAATTATCTATATCAACCTAGAATAATATTTATTAAATAATAAATATTGAATGGTAATTGAAATTATTAATATTTATTAATACTTAGAGGACTAGTTATATTGATAATAGTTAAGCGGTTTGTTATTTTACTGGGTTGATAGAATTAACTAATAAATAAAACTTAACATGTAGAAATGTACTAAGAAGATACTTTTGTAACATTTGACATTATAAATAAACACATAGAGCCTCAATTTAAGCTATATAATTTTAATTTCTCTCCATTTTAATTATATTTTAATGGTGGACTTTGCAACTCCATTATAAGTCAAGAAATATTATAGATGTTATTGACGACTTTGGAGTACCAAGTAAATCATATTTTTATTATTACTTCTTAATAAATATACTTGTATTTATTATTCAAATGATAAGATCTTTTAAACTTATATGTATATATGTATTTTAATTTGATTTTATATTTGAAAATTGATTTAATAATAAAGGGAAATTTTTCTCTATTTTTCATAACCGTGCACATGATCCACATCGCCACCATGATCACCTAACGTCATCGGAGCCCTTACTGACAATAGAAATTCACTCGGTGTGAGGAGATGGAACTAATACCAAAGCATCGATAAGTGCAATCAAGTGCGGCGACGTTGAAGTATAATTTTGGTTTTTGATGATTGACTTCGAGTGTAGGTTAAATGGCATGGGAAGGATCATCACAACGAGAGGAGTCTAACAGTAGTGGTTTCATCTCGTTCGATGAACTAGAGCAGCTAGAATAATAGGGCAAGCAACATTGAATCATGCGACTAGGTTATAGATTGAAGAGAGATAACTTTTTTCTTTAGTACTTGAGAAATTATACATTACATTTATCCCATGTACTTTTGAATGAGTATATCTTTCACATACAAAGTCCTTTCTACACACAACTTCCCACCGTTAGGTTCATATTGAAATTCTAAAAGTGCCGGCATTATTTCATATAGATAATTAGACTTTAAAAGATGAACCCATTATTCAAATAATAATATAATAACATTTATTATTAGAAATTAATGTAATACAATATTATTCTTATGAATGACAACTACCTCAATTGGTAAGTGGTATGACGTTTTAAAACGAGGTTTTAGAGGTCATGGGTTTGAACATCCAAGGCATCAAAATGAGTGCTCCGCTTGAATAAAGTATTACTTATATTCTTAAAAATAGGATTTTGTTCGTTTCTTAAAAAATATTATTCATTTTTTAATGAAATATAAAGTATTTATATGTTAAATTTTATATACAATGCATTTATAATTAATACTTATGTATTCACGTATTTTATTTATGATAGCATACACACTCCCTTCATCTGTTAAATAGTAATGCAATAAATAAACATATATCTCATTTATTAGTTAATGAGCATATTATGTCCATGAGATATTTTAAAATTGAAATATATAAATTACTTCAGACAAAAATATAGTTTCAAATAAAATTACAATAATTAAAAGTCAAATATAAAATGAAAATTTAAAACTTAAAATATGAACTCAAATCACATCATTAACGTTATATATGATTTAGTGTAAACCATGAATTAAATGGAGTAATTTTGACAAACATTATATCGTAGACAGAGAACTCAACACCACTTCTTCTTTTATCAGTGTAGCCCCTCTATCTGTCCTAGGTAGTTTTCATTCTTTTTCGAATGATTTTAAATATCTTCGAGGTCTCCCTAATAATATCTGGCCCTAATATCGGTTTCTCATCCTCTTCCCACCAACATGAAGGGGTATTTCATGGTTAGTTGTATAATTCCTCAAACGGTGCCATACCAGTGCTTAAGTGATAACTATTGTTGTATGTGAACTCCACTAAAAGCAAATCATCATCCCACATGCCCTCAAAGTTAAGTATGCGAGCTCGTAAAAGATCCTCTAGAATACTATTCAGTCTCTCGGTCTGTCCTCAATGTGTGGGTGATAAGCTTCCTGAAATGCAACTCTTTCCCCAACGCCTCTTGTAAGCTTCTCCAAAATCTGCTCATTAATAATAGGCCTTGATCGCTTACAATGCTCTTTGGTACACTGTGGAATGATACTAACCATTTCAAATACAACTCAACCAGTTTTTGATGTCGTTCTGGATGACTTTATGGGTATGAATCAAGCACTCTTCATTAGTCTATCAACTATGACCTAATGCTATTATACCCTCCTCTATTCCTCGACAATCCATCAATGAAATCCATCAATACCCCTTCCCACTTCCATTAGGTAATTTCAATCGGTTGGAGCAACCCACTTGGCTTTTTCTGCTTAACCTGTACTAACATGCAATTCATACACTTCGATACGAATGCCCTAACATCCTTCTTCATCCCTTCCTAATAAAATATTTGCTTCAAATCTCGATACAGTTTATTGCCTCTGTGATCTATAATTGATCTTAAAGGATGGCACTCTCGTAGCAGCTCATTCCTAAGTCCATCAACATCATGTACAAATAGTCTACCATCCTTACGGAATCAATCATCTAGGTCGAGTCAACCTGCTTTATCTCCTTAGACTTTACTCCTATCTCTATTTTAGCAATGATCTCTGCTAGTCTAGAATTTACACATACATACTATACACAGATTTGAAAACCAAAATATATAATAAGTATGCTCTCACATATATCTCTTGATCCATTCTAGAGTGATATCTTCTACTCTATCTCCGGTGAATCCAAGTATCAACTTAGGTCAATCGTTCGACCTAAGCTTTGGTACCAAATTGAATAACCACCCTACACCTCTAGTACACAAATGCCATAAACAGTGCACTATAATGGTACCCAACCAATTTAGAGTGATGATCAAGCGTAAAGTAATAGCAATCCAAAGCACAACCTACATATATCTCATACTGTATATGACAAAATATAATAACCAACATAGATATAAAAATAGACGAGGCAATAATATAACTAAATAGTAAAATAGAATAAAAGTGCAGTAGGGCCATAGAGTTAAACAAAATAAAATGCAATAGAGTTTATACATATGAATAAACTCCAAACAAAAACTATCCCTGCAAAATAAAGAAGTACTAGTATAGCTTCATAGTACTTTAAACTAGAAATATCAACAATACCTTTAAAAATAGATATATGAAGCACTAGCCACCTACTCATCCTCCGCATAGTTCCATGCGCTATCTCATACCTTCTATATCCAATCCAATCATTTAAAGGGTACCCAAGATGATAAGAAGCAAGGAAAATAATCTCTGGTCAGACAAGTCTGGTATGAATGGTCTATCATTTTAAAATAGATATAAAACATGGTAATATCATAAAATATAATTATGTAGAATCGTACATGTCATGTCCCTGTTCCCAACAAGTTAGCACATAACATCGACATATGCTTATCTACTATCATCATCATATGGGTGTACTACTACTCTAAGCACATTTTAGGCTATCTAGGTATACAACTCGATAATACCCACATCATGTGACATCCTATAGAAAATACGACAAACATTACAACCCTCAAGCAACCTTATAATTTTCACTCAAGTACAGTTGGACATAAGATAACTAATATGATCACATCTTTCGACCAGAGACTACTCAACATCTCTGTTCCATACATGCTTGAACCCTAACCACATCACATAGTCAGGAACTGGATCACATCACACAATCCAGGGTAAAAGGGTCGCTTCGTACAATCCAGGATAAACATATCACTTTGCATAATTTGGGCGAGTCTCCTCACCTTCATTACGAGCACAAAAATCAAAACCTCTAAGTTATCAATGGTCCCTTAGCACACATCCTAATAGTAGAACCCCTCGTTCGTTTAACTGCACAAGTTTTCCTTGTTCGAACTTGCCTCCTTCGATCATCACTATATGCTATGAACACTTCCTCTTGAAGTGTTTGATCCAAACAACTCACACCATCGAGTCACCAAAGTTTTAAAAATTTCCCAAGTTGCCCCACAAAAGACTCGGAGTCGCTTCATGTAAACCCCCAGGTCACCCTAAGCCAAGCTCGTAGTAGCCCTTGAGTAGCACCATTATTCACCTACGTCCCTTCACTATGGCTAGATCGATTGGCTTTCATAAATAACTTGCAAATCTTCCGTTGCTTGGTAGAGTAGTCGATCCAAGAACTCCCCAAAGCTCACCGCATATTTCCCCAAATGCTTGATCGATCGGTGCCAATTGATATCAATCGACCTCGATTGATTATGGATTATACTTAACTAAAATTTTCTAAATACTTTCCATCTTGCATTGATCTTGAGTTGTTCCGAAGTCTTTTCTGTATTTCTTAGCTCAAATCTTGAAATAGATTCCATTTTCCTATTTAGCTGCACTTCTTAAACATGGATCGATCGGTGCCCAAGATTTTTCTATGTCTCCCCATCTAAAGCCCAAAATAATTGTCGCGTTACCCATCAATTGACTCGAAGTCGCCATCCAATCCAACTCAATGCACCCACATCAACCAAATCGATCGGTATCGTCCCATTAAGGTAGGTCAGTATCGACCGATAATGACTTAGCCAAATTTTGGCTAGCCATTTTTTGGTCCTTTTGCATTAATCATCATCTAAATTTCTCCAAAAATGTACATCGATATGTTATTACCTAATCTAATCATACAGACAATGTACAATAACCAAACAAGCATTATATCTATATAATACAAGCATCTTATCACACATATCCTAATCTAACATCTATATCACACATCAATGTATGGATTCATCTCCTTCGAATAGAAGGTTAGTATCATCGTAATTGGTAGTTAACTAAAGTCAATGTCTTTGGCCGACACAAATCGGTTAAGGATAAATGTCATCGGATTAAACGATGAATTTTAAAGTTGAGCCCTACAATAAACTATTGATATTATTAGAGTTTTAACTATTGAATATGCTCCAAATATTAGTGTGATATAATGATGACGAAGAGAAAACATGCACAATATATTGTTTCTTTAGGGCGTCACCTTAAAAAATAAGAAGTTGGATTTCACCTAGATAATCTATAAGCAACTGAATTCATGTATACTATTGTGCTTCAAAAAAGTCGATACAAACTTTAATATTTTAATTGTTTAAATGTTACCAATGGATGTGTTCACACATGAGAGTCACACAACTTTAACTCTCAATTTCAACCGAAAATAATTTAATGAAATAAATCATAAAAGTTATAAGATATCATGGAGAAATTAATATAATTTCTATACTAACTTATTCACTATTTTGTTAATATTATTAGAGAGCTAAAAATTGATAAATAAAATATATGACCGTTATATATTTATTTAATTATCTATATCAACCTAGAATAATATTTATTAAATAATAAATATTGAATGGTAATTGAAATTATTAATATTTATTAATACTTAGAGGACTAGTTATATTGATAATAGTTAAGCGGTTTGTTATTTTACTGGGTTGATAGAATTAACTAATAAATAAAACTTAACATGTAGAAATGTACTAAGAAGATACTTTTGTAACATTTGACATTATAAATAAACACATAGAGCCTCAATTTAAGCTATATAATTTTAATTTCTCTCCATTTTAATTATATTTTAATGGTGGACTTTGCAACTCCATTATAAGTCAAGAAATATTATAGATGTTATTGACGACTTTGGAGTACCAAGTAAATCATATTTTTATTATTACTCCTTAATAAATATACTTGTATTTATTATTTAAATGATGAGATCTTTTAAACTTATATGTATATACGTATTTTAATTTGATTTTATATTTGAAAATTGATTTAATAATAAAGGGAAATTTTTCTCTATTTTTCATAACCATGCACATGATCCACATCGCCACCATGATCACCTAACGTCATCAGAGCCCTTACTGACAATAGAAATTCACTCGGTGTGAGGAGATGGAACTAATACCAAAGCATCGATAAGTGCAATCAAGTGCGGCAACGTTGAAGTATAATTTTGGTTTTTGATGATTGACTTCAAGTGTAGGTTAAATGGCATGGGAAGGATCATCACAACGAGAGGAGTCTAACAGTAGTGGTTTCATCTCGTCCGATGAACTAGAGCAGCTAGAATAATAGGGCAAGCAACATTGAATCATGCGACTAGGTTAAAGATTGAAGAGAGATAACTTTTTTCGAATGCGTATATATTTCACATACAAAGTCCTTTCTACACACAACTTCCCACCGTTAGGTTCATATTGAAATTCTAAAAGTGCCGGCATTATTTCATATAGATAATTAGACTTTAAAAGATGAACCTATTATTCAAATAATAATATAATAACATTTATAATTAGAAATTAATGTAATACAATATTATTCTTATGAATGACAACTACCTCAATTGGTAAGTGGTATGACGTTTTAAAACGAGGTTTTAGAGGTCATGGGTTTGAACATCCAAGGCATCAGAATGAGTGCTCCGCTTGAATAAAGTATTACTTATATTCTTAAAAATAGGATTTTGTTCGTTTCTTAAAAAATATTATTCATTTTTTAATGAAATATAAAGTATTTATATGTTAAATTTTATATACAATGCATTTATAATTAATACTTATGTATTCACGTATTTTATTTATGATAGCATACACACTCCCTTCATCTGTTAAATAGTAATGCAATAAATAAACATATATCTCATTTATTAGTTAATGAGCATATTATGTCCATGAGATATTTTAAAATTGAAATATATAAATTACTTCAGACAAAAATATAGTTTCAAATAAAATTACAAAAATTAAAAGTCAAATTTAAAATGAAAATTTAAAACTTAAAATATGAACTCAAATCACATCATTAACGTTATATATGATTTAGTGTAAACCATGAATTAAATGGAGTAATTTTGACAAACATTATATCGTAGACAGAGAACTCAACACCACTTCTTCTTTTATCAGTGTAGCCCCTCTATCTGTCCTATGTAGTTTTCATTCTTTTTCGAATGATTTTAATTATCTTCGAGGTCTCCCTAATAATATCTGGCCCTAATATCGGTTTCTCATCCGCTTCCCACCAACATGAAGGGGTATTTCATGGTTAGTTGTATAATTCCTCAAACGGTGCCATACCAGTGCTCAAGTGATAACTATTGTTGTATGTGAACTCCACTAAATGCAAATCATCATCCCACATGCCCTCAAAGTTAAGTATGCGAGCTCGTAAAAGATCCTCTAGAATACTATTCAGTCTCTCGGTCTGTCCTCAATGTGTGGGTAATAAGCTTCCTGAAATGCAACTCTTTCCCCAACGCCTCTTGTAAGCTTCTCCAAAAACTGCTCGTTAATAATAGGCCTTGATCGCTTACAATGCTCTTTGGTACACTGTGGAATGATACTAACCATTTCAAATACAACTCAACCAGTTTTTGATGTCGTTCTGGATGACTTTATGGGTATGAATCAAGCACTCTTCATTAGTCTATCAACTATGACCTAATGCTATTATACCCTCCTCTAGTCCTCGACAATCCATCAATGAAATCCATCAATACCCATTCCCACTTCCATTAGGTAATTTCAATCGGTTGGAGCAACCTACTTGGCTTTTTCTGCTTAACCTGTACTAACATGCAATTCATACACTTCGATACGAATGCCCTAACATCCTTCTTCATCCCTTCCCAATAAAATATTTGCTTCAAATCTCGATATAGTTTATTGCCTCTGTGATCTATAATTGATCTCAAAGGATGGCACTCTCGTAGCAGCTCATTCCTAAGTCCATCAACATCATGTAAAAATAGTCTACCATCCTTACGGAATCAATCATCTAGGTCGAGTCAACCTGCTTTATCTCCTTAGACTTTACTCCTACCTCTATTTTAGCAATGATCTCTGCTAGTCTAGACTTTACACATACATACTATACACAGATTTGAAAACCAAAATATATAATAAGTATGCTCTCACATATATCTCTTGATCCATTCTAGAGTGATATCTTCTACTCTATCTCCGGTGAATCCAAGTATCAACTTAGGTCAATCGTTCGACCTAAGCTTTGGTACCAAATTGAATAACCACCCTACACCTCCAGTACACAAATGCCATAAACAGTGCACTATAATGGTACCCAACCAATTTAGAGTGATGATCAAGCGTAAAGTAATAGCAATCCAAAGCACAACCTATCATATATCTCATACTGTATATGACAAAATATAATAACCAACATAGATATAAAAATAGACGAGGCAATAATATAACTAAATAGTAAAATAGAATAAAAGTGCAGTAGGGCCATAGAGTTAAACAAAATAAAATGCAATAGAGTTTATACATATGAATAAACTCCAAACAAAAACTATCCCTGCAAAATAAAGAAGTACTAGTAGAGCTCCATAGTACTCTAAACTAGAAATATCAACAATACCTTTAAAAATAGATATATGAAGCACTAGCCACCTACTCATCCTCCGCATAGCTCCATGCGCTATCTCATACCTTCTATATCCAATCCAATCATTTAAAGGGTACCCGAGATGATAAGAAGCAAGGAAAATAATCTCTGGTCAGACAAGTCTGGTATGAATGGTCTATCATTTTAAAATAGATATAAAACATGGTAATATCGTAAAATATAATTATGTAGAATCGTACATGTCATGTCCCTGTTCCCAACAAGTTAGCACATAACATCGACATATGCTTATCTACTATCATCATCATATGGGTGTACTACTACTCTAAGCACATTTTAGGCTATCTGGGTATACAACTCAATAATACCCACATCATGTGACATCCTATAGAAAATACGACAAACATTACAACCCTCAAGCAACCTTATAATTTTCACTCAAGTACAGTTGGACATAAGATAACTCATATGATCACATCTTTCGACCAGAGATTACTCAACATCTCTGTTCCATACATGCTTGAACCCTAACCACATCACATAGTCAGGAACTGGATCACATCACACAATCCAGGGTAAAAGGGTCGCTTTGCACAATCCAGGATAAACATATCACTTTGCATAATTTGGGCGAGTCTCCTCACCTTCATTACGAGCACAAAAATCAAAACCTCTAAGTTATCAATGGTCCCTTAGCACACATCCTAATAGTAGAACCCCTCGTCCGTTTAACTGCACAAGTTTTCCTTGTTCGAACTTGCCTCCTTCGATCATCACTATATGCTATGAACACTTCCTCTTGAAGTGTTTGATCCAAACAACTCACACCATCGAGTCACCAAAGTTTTAAAAAATTTCCAAGTTGCCCTACAAAAGACTCGGAGTCGCTTCATGTAAACCCCCAGGTCACCCTAAGCCAAGCTCGTAGTAGCCCTTGAGTAGCACCATTATTCACCTACGTCCCTTCACTATGGCTAGATCGATTGGCTTTCATAAATAACTTGCAAATCTTCCGTTGCTTGGTAGAGTAGTCGATCCAAGAACTCCCCAAAGCTCACCGCATATTTCCCCAAATGCTTGATCGATCGGTGCCAATTGATATCAATCGACCTCGATTGATTATGGATTATACTTAACTAAAATTTTCTAAATACTTCCCATCTTGCATTGATCTTGAGTTGTTCCGAAGTCTTTTCTGTATTTCTTAGCTCAAATCTTGAAATAGATTCCATTTTCCTATTTAGCTGCACTTCTTAAACATGGATCGATCGGTGCCCAAGATTTTTCTATGTCTCCCCATCTAAAGCCCAAAATAATTGTCGCGTTACCCATCAATTGACTCGAAGTCGCCATCCAATCCAACTCAATGCACCCACATCAACCAAATCGATCGGTATCGTCCCATTAAGGTAGGTCAGTATCGACCGATAATGACTTAGCCAAATTTTGGCTAGCCATTTTTTGGTCCTTTTGCATTAATCATCATCTAAATTTCTCCAAAAATGTACATCGATATGTTATTACCTAATCTAATCATACAGACAATGTACAATAACCAAACAAGCATTATATCTATATAATACAAGCATCTTATCACACATATCCTAATCTAACATCTATATCACACATCAATGTATGGATTTACATGAAAAATCAACTTTAGAGCATTTAAATTCGTTTATAAAACATTTATGAATCCAAATCAGCCAAAGATCTCAGTTTTAAATTAAAAAGGGTTTTTTAAACATATTTTGATATAATTAAAATTGTTTAAAAGGATGTGAGATGATAGACCACTCACCTATCGATGTATAATCTCCTAATTTCACCAAAAACAAAATAGATCTAGTCCTTATAGTAGTTGCATGAATCCCAATGCACCTAATTTCAAGATTATTTGATCCACTTATTAATCTCTCTTTAATTGCTTAATTAAACTTGTTTAAATGAATATTAGAGATGGTATTGATAATAAGAGGTTTAATGGAGGTTAAAAAATGTTTTAGGAAGAAGAGAAGTGATTAGTGGTTGTTGGAGGTGCTGTAATTAACCCTAATCCCAAATCATTAGCAGGCCAAATTATGAGCTTGGGTTAATTAACCACTTGGCTATAAAATTTCTAACTTAAAAGGTCATATATCATAAATTTTAAAGCCAAACCCAACCGTGACCACTCTACGGAATGAGAAACCATCAATTCTTTCATTTGGAAATGGTTTTAGGACCTAATTTAGCTTCTATCAGAGGTTATAGGTCTCATAATTTTTTAGGGTTAAAACTGTCTAAAATTTATTCTAAAGGTCAAAAATATTGATACTCAACATTTCCCAAAGTTATAGCCTAATCGACCCAATTTGGTAGTGAAAATAATATTTTTATGATTCGTTGATACGTAAAAATGTGGATCGTTACAATATGGCTTAATCTATGATTCCTATAGCAATTGTTAAATATTTTAAATGCTTATGTAATTTACATTAATAGAATATCACTATTGTAATGAAAACATATACTGCGATCGAAATACCAAAAATAGATTTCTTTTTATAACAAACATTCCTAATATGTATACTAAAACAAAGTTGCATCTATTTTCAACCAAATGGAAAACGATTATTATTTCATAAATAATATTCATGAAAGCAATGTTTAAAATTTGATATGTCCACTAGTAACTGTTATATGGTATGCTCCTACTATTTCTACTGTTACAACTGCAACATTAGAAACATGATATTTCATTCGATCATTTACCGTGGCTATTTATTTCTTCTATTGTAACTAATTTACAACCGAGTGTTTCTGGTCACGTATCTTAAAGTCAATATAGAACACTTTTCTATATGAAAAACACATTTGGAGTAGAAATCATATTTCTTGATCCTTACTAAGAATCTACAAAAAAAATTATACGATTCTTTTTCCGATGTCTCTTCGTGAACCAAAGGTGACTGTTTCCCTCCCACCACAACCATGCTCATATTACTTCCACTCTTAGACTTCTTCTTTCTCTTTTAAAAAGTCGGACCTTTCAAAAAAGAAATTATTTGCTACAAGATTGCACCTAATTCCTTTTCAAAAATGCATTCACTCATATGTTGTTAATCTATAAACAATTTTGTCAATTACATTATCTCTGCAAATTTACTAATATGGATTATTATAATATTACATGTTACTATACTTATTAAAATGATTTATTATATTTTTCTAATAAGGTTACCACTAGATTTTACATCTCTTAGAAACCCTTAAGGGGATGTGTAGATTTTATAAACTCCTCTATCGAGTGTTAGGTGCCCTTTATCATGTTATTAACCGTACATACTTTTTTCCTAATCATCGTTATGACCTTGAGGGTACTCAAAAAGTCATAAAGGACATTAGATACTCATGAGCCATTATTTTAGGATTATCTAAGTATAACTTTGTAACCCTTGAGGATGCTCAACAAAATTACAAAATGTCCTTGGCATCTGGGGACAAAATACCAAATGTAACGAACGCGATTTTTCGTCGCTCGAAAATCGACATTAATACATTCACTGTATCAACTGCCGAGCAATCGAATGACGGAAAACCGAATTGTTATGAAGAAAAAGAAGAGGTAGAAGAAGACAGAAGGAAAAGAAAGAAGAAACAACAGAAAACACAGAACAATATCAGAATCTGACATATCGCAGCGGAACAACATATAATAGATAAATGAATAATCTTTAAAACAAAGAACTATATCATTTATACATTACATCATCATCAGAGAGTACAACAATAATATACAACACAACTGGACAGTTATACAAACTTGTCCTCATACAGAATACACAGCGGAATAATACATAGTATTGATGATACGTCTTGCCATCCAGCTCGCCACTAAGCTCCACAACATCTCCTGAATCCAGAATGATCTGATAACCTGACTCTAGACTGCCCGTGTGGAAAATGATGGGCACCCAGAGTTTAGGAAGGGAACAATAAACTCCAGGTCAGTCATGGTGACTGGTGTGAGAACTTAAAAACAATTTATCTTTAAAACAACAACAATAGAATTTTAACATTGAAACCCGCAATGCTTTTGGAAAATGAAACTACCATAAGACCTCCCGCCACACACACAATGCAAACGCAGAATTGGAGAAGATTTCTTCTTATGATAATCAAACATGCTTACTACGCAAAATCATTTGATTTTATTATTATTAGTGCATAGTGAAGAAAACATTTAGAAAGTATAATATTAATCTTAGCCAGCATAGGCATTTCACGTTATGCCTACTATAGCTACTATGTTCAATAGCAGGTTACCGCCACATTCCATAGCAGGTTATACAATTGCAATCGTAAAGGTTCGTATTGTTTCTTTGGATTTCCAACAAATGGTCAGGCTAAGGAACTTCCTTTCCTACTACCGAATGGGATCGCCTCTGGTTGGACGTCCCGAGAGACAAACTGCTCTCTGCCAAACAAAGCCGGGTTACCCCTGTAACTAGGTAACTCACGAATATGTCATCCCCCGGTCCTTTGGGACCTTTATCCGAGCGCTCGGTAACCACATCACACATAATAAATAAGGTGTGTCCACATGAGTAAGTATTTGGGCTCCATACCATGATACCACCCCTTTCCAGAAGGAAATGACATACCCTAAAGGGCGCGACCCTCATAACCTTGCCGCAACATTCCTGTTTTGACCATTTCCGGTTTGTTGAGGCTCTGATGAAGTCTCGTCCATAAAGCTATGCTTTGGGTCAAACAAATGATCAAAGTAATGATCACAAAGATAAATGATCATATCACAAATGATCAAACAATGATCATTTCACAGCAACACTCAGCATGTCACATTACCAAATTAGGAATATATCGCTGATAATCTTCAACTACATAACCTCTGAGCTCGTACGTCTCAGAGAAGGGTGTTAAGCTAAGAGAATAAATTCTCCGCCACCAACAGAAATGTATTTGAAAGAAATCAGCTTTACATCTCAAAATGTAATGTCAGACATGTAACCATACAAGTCTGTTCCGGGTTCGAACAGAACCGAAGGCACTTCCAAAGAAGCCCTTGTAATCCGGATATTCACAATCCCGATAAAACTTCCCATCACAAAGGAAATCTCTATACCGTAGCTAACGGTGCAGAGACAATCGATAGGTCATCCTATCGTTTTCACAAATACCCGATCTTCACCACCGGTCTTCAATACGATCCATATCGTCGTATCACAAATTCGGAATGGGTTATACGACACAAAGGTCCTTTCCCGGCTAACCCGAATAGTGAGCGCTTATTCAAAAATAAGTGTGGCACTCAAATTCAAGCAAATCACAACAAATACCCATTCAAGGTAATTATTGATAGTCGGTTATTTAACTATCAATAGGTCTGCACAGCATCATCAGATTCCAAATAATTTTCCAAATTATTTATCTTCCAAAAATATCTTTACAAGATATATAATTTCCACACTTCAACTATTTGAAAACAATTTCAAATCAATTTTCACATTTCAATTTATCTTTGAAGATAAAATCTCAAAACATTTCACTTCATATTGGAAAAACATTTCCATACTTATTTAACAATAAGTAATTCACAAATCTATTTATTTTCAGCATTTGAAAATATTCAATATACTTAAATCACAGTTAAGTATATATTTCATTCTTTAAGGAAATCATTTTCTTCAACACCATTTTATTTGAGTCAAAACGAATGTTACGTAAAACAATGTTACGACAACTCAAAATTACTAGTATAAGGATTCAAAATTAAGATAGATATATAATCCTAATACTATATAAAACATTTCCTTTCGGAAACCATTTACTATAACAACAGTGTTATAGTCCACCATTTCCTTATTCCTCGAAACGTCTATTTCAACAATAAATGTTGAAATCTATGTTTTCGATACTTAACACGTTTTAAAACATCTTTTTAAAACAATTACTTCATTTCGTAATATCACTTCTCCAAAACATATCCATTTTATCTAATAATATATTCACTGTCCAAAATCGTGAATATGCTTTATTTACCCAATTCAATATTTCTACACATTTATTAAAAGATTATCCATCGTCTAAAATCATGGATATAATTCCTTTAATTAACTTCTAAAATTCACTTATCAAAATAAGTGATTTCGGATTTATAAACAACGTTTATAAATCACATTTATATTTTATAACAATTTCAACTTATAAAAATCATTTTATTCGCAAATTCTATTTATATCCTCTTTAAGTGCCAAAATCTAATTTATAAGTAAATTACTTATAAATCTTTTATTTTACAACATCTATTAATTTTATAACTTCACATTATAAATCTATTAATTTCATTCACATATGAAATCCATTTATACTTCCTTTTAACACTTATAAAAACTCATTTTATAATTCCAATATTTTAATTTATAAATATCACTTTTATAAATCTTTTATATAAACCGTTTATAATTATTCCAAAAATCTCAATTTAAATAAACCAATTTTATAAAACGTATACTTTCAAAAATCACTTTAAAAATCCCTTTAAAATCAAAATCGTTATCTTAAACTTTAAAAATGGATCCGATGATGCAACAGCACCAAATAGTCAATCACAGCATCCAAACATCATATATCATCATATGATAACAGAATATACAACAATATCTGTAAATAAATCACTACGGTGAGGAATCCAGTCGGATCCCTCCAACCTGTTTCCCTGCATCCACAGATGTTAGCACAATACCAATTTCACGTCAATGTGAAATTATCGCGGGATATGGGATTTATAAATATTATCCGCTATTATGCGGTGCAATAGGGTCTCATCCGCTATACAATGCGGGAAATCAACTCCAATATATATATATTCCAATATATATATATATATATTGCTATATACATATATAATACCAATTCCACTTCAATGTGAAATTATCGCGGTATATGTTTTTAATAAATAACCTCCGCTTAATAACGGCGTATAATGTCTATTTATCACAATAAATAGCAATCATCATTCAATTCATCATAATCAGCACTATCAAAATTTTTAAATCTCAATTATTTAAAATTTAAATCGAAACAAAACATTCGATTGAGTGAGGAGTTCTCACCTTTGCTTTTAAAACGGTTGCAGCGTTTTATTTCAAATAAAATTAAACGTGCGTTTAATTTTACCCGAAATTTTTACTGACTCCAATCAACTCCAAACTAGCTCCATTGCGTAGTGCTCGTCCATACGATTCCAACGCAATTCGTTTCGTGCGTTTACCTCGTATGAAGAAGTTATGATATTTTAAAGATTACATGAATTTAAATATACAATTTCAGCTTTTAATTTTGTTTTCTAACCCTTAAACGAATCTGGGCCGTCCATCTCTCCAACATCAGATCTGAGCCGCCCCTATCATCTTCTCCCCCCCTTCGTTCAAATGCCGATCCAAACAACCCATAGCCGCCACCAAACTTTGAATTATTGCCACCACCACCGACCACTACACGACGATCGGGCTACGCCGTTTCGAAGGCCACGACGAACCCCACCCACGGCTGGAGCATCATGGAGCTCGGCCCTGTCTTTAGCCTCGAAAAATGTGAAAACACAGCAGGTTCGAGCTCGATTTCCCGTTGCTCCGTTTTCGATCATCTCCGTATGGATTTGAAGCTCTCATCGTCCTCTACAACTTTGTAGTTGACGACTTTTGCTAATTGTTTGTAGATTTGGAGATAATAGAGGAGGAAGTTTCGAAATTTCGTGGCCATTGAAAAACAAATGGCGGCTGGAAGAAATGAATTAGGGTTTTGCTTGTTAACGTGTATATATATACGTATATATATAATAATATTAAATTCATTTTAAAACGCGATTTTTCAAAGTGGTTTAAATTCATATAAAACACATTTATAATACCTTTAATCAAAATTCCAATCATTGAATTCAATCCCAAATATTGAATTCAAATTTAAGTCAAATTATTTAAATTTCAAAACTTAATCAAGTTATTCGAAAATAAGACTTATCTTTGAAATTCCATTTCAAAAGCTTTTCACTTTAAACCCACATTTCCAATCTCAAAATCAATTGAAATTAAAATTTCAATTTCAAAAACATCAAATTTAAATCATCTGTGACTTAACCAATTTCCTCATGGAATCCATATTTATGTGTGTAAAAGTGTAGTCCAGGGGTTTAACACAATAGTGCAACACAATGAATCATCACAGATATATCGATAAGCGGTATAATCGATAACGCTTATCTTCATTCACAGATTCATAGATAAAATAAATTTATCAGTCACAAAGATTCACTATTACAATTCGATGTGGGTTTCGGATAACCAACTGGAATCCGACTCCCTGTCGCATCGAAATTCAAGTGCCATTTTACGGGCCAAGGGTTTTCATATTCACATAGTAATATATCACAGAAACAGAAATCACAGCTCAGCACAAAGTAATTCATATCACAAAGCATCATATATCAGGGATATCAAACAATCAAGTCATCCAATAAAATCCAAATATTCATAAGCAAGATCAGTTAATTATCTGATTTATTCAAATTAGATTAATTACTTATGAATTTCTAATCCTGGTTAATCAACATCGATAAATTACAAATTATTTTGATTAATTATTCTTTAATCATTTATTTATTTAACCATTAATAATAAATTAATTAACTTTTAATTATTATTATCAACCTTTACTTATTTATAACTCAATTATTTATTTTACTTTAATATTTATTGTCTTATATTTAATTTATAAATTCAAATTTACTCATATATACTCGTATACATATATATTCACATATAAAATATTTTCTATATTTTTTAAATTTAAATGATTTATACAGAATTTATCTGTATTCGGGGAAACTCGCAATCAATAAATCCATTTATAATTAATTTTACAAATTTTTATTCAAAAATTCATTTAATTATCAATCTAAATGTAATTAAAATTCAGGGTCGTTACAGACTTCCCCCCTTAAAAGAATTTCGTCCTCGAAATTGCCAAGGAAGACACAAAGATAGATGAAGAATAATTCATCAACTCAAACTGAATATCTATTCTGCATTTGGCTTACCAAATCAGAATATCAAGAATAGATACAGGAACGAATCTATTTAACAATCAACAAAATATTTGGGTTATCCCGATGTACGAAATATGCAGTGGCATCGGTTAGTTCGAAGGAATAACTAACCATTCGTAGAATATATCCGGATCCAAAGAATAGATAGATATATCGATACAATTTCAATATTTTCTTTAGTTTAGAACTAAAGTATACCTATCAACCATAGCAACCAAAGCAAACAATTCATCCAAACAAATAATTCTGACTGACTTATTTGGAATTTACGTCCCATTTTTAATATATCGAATCTTCTTTCTGGATCTACCAGAAACTATTGAAGAATTGAGAAAAGATGATGAACAAAAGAGACTGATAGAGAAAAGATTGTTTCTTTGGATTTCCAACAAATGGTCAGGCTAAGAAACTTCCTTTTCTACTGCCGAATGGGATCGCCTCTGGCTGGACGTCCCGAGAGACAAACTGCTCTCTGCCAACACAAGGCCGGGTTACCCCTGTACCAGGTAACTCACGAATATGCTTGAGGATGCTTGACAACCATAAGTATGTATAGTACGTTATATATACTGTAAATTATAGAGGGTAACATTATTTTAGATTCATAATCTCAAAAAAATAATAATAATGAGTATTATCGTCTATAAGGAATAATAAATATTCACACCACTTAATGATATCATTTCCATTTTATATGTACATACAATTATATACATATTTATTTATTACTTATAACTATAATGGGTTGTATTTCAATTTGAACTTTTAAAATCATATCATTTTTATTTCATATACATTATATAAGATTCTCTTATTTAATTATAACATTTGTTATATATAAATCCTACATTTATGTATTTATATATTATTAATTAAAACTTTAACTAATTTTACAACTCAATTGTGACATTTTATAGACTGTAACATTTATAGTTTATATTATAATTTAAAATTATATAGAATTTGTTCATATATAAATTTTATAATTTTTAATTTAAAAAAATTCAAATATATTTATTTATAACCTTTTATAAATTTAAATCTAAACAACTTATAATTTATCAATTTATACTTTTTATGAAAATGAATTTAAAACCATTTTAATTTATCCTTGACCTTTATAAATTTGAATCTGAATTTAAATTAATTTATTTGTAATTTTTATGAATACAAATTTTAAAGAATTTAAATTTATTCATAGTCCTTATAAATTTTAATTTTAAATTTAACCAATTTTAATATCAAATTTTATGTAGCATTCATAATAACATAATATGGCTTTGATACCATTGTTGTTTCAAATGCATTGGGCAGTAGGGTAAAAATGGAAAATATCAAAAAAATTATTTTAATTTAATATGCGCTAGATATTTTATAATGTTATTATGAATAATATTGTTGACATTAATCATATTTCATGTTTTAGTGGAAGTGTTAATTTGAATTTAAAGCTATATTATTTTAACATGAATGACATTTATTCAAAAGTAAGATTTTAAAATAATTTCACAATTAGTTTGTATAATGTTTAAATAATAATATTATATATAAAGTACTATACTTAAAAAAATTTATTTTATTTTTAGTTTAAATAATTTTTAATTAACTATAATGCTAAATAAATTATGTGATAAACACCTACAAATTTATATACATAATTCATGTTTTATTTAGTTTGAATATCAAAAACTCGGATTGTACACAACATCCTAATTTAGTGTATATTATAGAGTTAAATAATATCAGTGCGTATAAAATTTTAACACGAACCCAACAGCGAAAGTTGTGCGCAAAATGGTTCTTGTATGCACGAGTTATGAAGGTCATAATTTAAAGGATATTTTTAAGAAAATAGTAGAATTATGTTAATATAAGCCTTGCTAAAAAAACTGTGTAAATATTAAAAATCCCAAGGATTTAATAGATGGATTGCCCAAACCTAGCCGTCGTTGATAACTTCTTCATTGAATTGATCTCGTTGCCACAAATCATCAGAAGTAAAGCAACCACACCACCTTGCTCCCCTCGCCAAGACCAAACCAGTGATATCCATGAATTTTCCACTGATGCACTATATAGAAAAATCTAGTTAAACAAATTTCTCAATTTTCTACCGACTTTCGCCATTCGAACTTGTCAAAGTGGTTGGTGTTGGTGCTGAGATCTATCATGCTTCACGTAGATTGATTAACGCCTTTGTTGTGGCCCGACGATGACATTTATAAGAAATAGAGATGATTGAAGAGGCTTTGGTCGTAATGAATGGTATCCCTATTGACTTATCAATAATTTTAATTGTCAATCTTCCTGCAATCCTTTTATAGAATCGACAAACTTTCAGATGAAAGTTTTTCATCTTGTGGAGATGAATAGTTTGACATCTTATGTAATGACCCACCTTTTCGATCCTTAAAAGTCGACACTAATACATCCATGGTATTCACGTGCCAAGCATCCAAATGCTAGAAAGATAGATTGTTGGGGGAAAGAGAAAGAAAAGGACAGAAAAGAATCTCACATCGTGACGAGTAATTTATAATATACAACAGATCTTTACAAATAGAAAATGACTTTAATATACATATGTAAGTCAGAGTACAATACTAATCCATCATCAACCTGGATAGTTATAACAACCTGTCCTTACAATTGCTGATAACTATAATAAGAAAAAACAGTGGAAGATAAAAGAAAATACTGAAGTACATCTTGAAGGCATCCAACTCGTCTCCTAAAAGCTTCAAAGTATCCAGCTAAATATTGAAAATATGCTTGGGCTGACCCGAGCATTATAAGAAAACAATGTCTGGATTAGTCTGGTAAAACCAGCGTGAGAAACACAACCAAATGGATTCTTAATGTTTTATAAAACATATCAAAATAAAGATATTTCATAAGACTACGTCACATATAAAAACGGACGGGTTTTAACCTCACAATAACCAAACCATTTTTATTATAAAATCCATTGATATTATAGTAGTGTCTAAATGAGAAAATAAATATAGAAAATAGTTGAATTCTTGCATCTCATATTTCAACATAATTGGCACAACTAAGTCCGTAAAGGCACGTATTGGAGATTGGATTTCCATCAATGAAAAGGCAATCTACCGCTACCAAAGTACACTTCTAGAAAAATGTATCGAGGCCAAACGTATCGACCCCTATGAATCAGAGTCGGCCTGCCCTCTAACATGACAAGCCAGATTACATCATCCCTCGGTTACCAGCTATGGAAACCTATTCCAGACCCTAGCCCCACCCGTGCGCACATACCAAAACTGTAATTTTCGATTCTAGATCGAGGAATGATGCTCCTAATAGTAGCGAACCACATAGCTCTGAAGCATATCCCCTATTTTAGCAATTTCCATTTAGAATGCTAACACTACCTTCTGGTCACCAATGCAATGCTAGCATTCATCTATACAAGTTGTTCAGGATAACAACAAATCGAAGGCACAACTTCTACCACATCCATTTTGGAATCACCCTCAGGATTAGTAACAAGTAGCCCATGCACTTCAAAGAGCTCCGTTTCCGATTCCATCATCTTCAAGATGCCTTCAATTCAAATGCTTAAGCCCGGTCGAAGTGGTTTTCAGATAACATATCTGATCCCGGTCCGAACCGACAATCAATAATTTTCGGTAAACTCAACTCCAGTTCTTTTGGAAATAAACAGACAAATGCATAAGAGCAGAGAGCACCTCCTAACCATTTAAGTAGACAGATCTCCTTATTATTTGTCCTAGAAGAACATGAGGAGTTATATACGTACAATAGTATCATCTAAGATAACTGTACTCTATAATTCCCATGTTTCCTCTAGATATTTCCAAAGTTAAAAAGGGTCAATATTTTGATAGTCGGTTATTTAACTATCAAATAAACACACATCAATCACTGGTTTAATTTTCCATGGAAACCACTAAGCCTCATTTAATTAATCTTCCGTTAATTAAATCTCTTAAATTATTTATCAAATTATTCATAAACTTATCTCACTGGTATAAGTATATTCACAAACCATTTAAGAAAAATTTCTTATTCCAAAATCAAATTAAACGGGTCAAACAAATGTTATTGAGAACATTGTTTACTATAAACCAAATCACTTATCCTTCAGTGTTACTTATGGAAAGAGCATTTCCATACCACCATAATTAAGAGGGATTATTTATTTATTCATAAGCTTGCCTTAAATTCAAACTAAATCGTTTATGGAAATGATATTTGAATCCATAAGTTCCATATACAATTCAGTTAAACAAGGTTCTATAAAACTCATCTCTTATTCAATTTTAAAATCTCTTCCCAATTATAAACCCTTTTACTTGATTCTCTTTACTAAGTAAAACCCCTTTTATAAAACAAACTTATTAGCTTTAAACCCCTTTTATAAAACAATATTATTATTAAAGCATATTCTTAAGTTAATTAAATTAACTGAAACTCCATTTTAACGAACGGGGTTATCGACCCTCGAAAATCGACACTAATACGTCCGCTGTGTAAAATGCCGAGCAGCCGAGTGCCGGAAATACCAGTTCATTAGGGGTGAAGAAGAAAATGGTAGAAGAAAATAGAACACAACAACACAGAATCTCACAATCGCAGTGGAACAAAATATAATATATGATAACAGATTTTCATAGAAAAGAATATGAAACTGTTTAATACATACAATCATCAGAATACAACAATCACTACATCAAATCAGGACAGTTATAATAACCTGTCCTCATACAGAGGAAAATATTTATCAAGTACAGAAGTATGTCTAAACTCCTCCAGCTCGTCTCCTGGGCTCCATAGCATTCTAATCTGAATCTGTAATACTTGGTCTGACCCGAGAATTATAAAAAAATAACACCCAAGTCAGTCTGGAAAACAAGCGTGAGAAAACACACTCAATTTGAATTATTACTATATTCTTTTCAAAACCCTTTGAAAGCAAAGGTATCTCATAAGACCACGCCACACATAAACACGACGGGTTTTTACCTTACGATAACCGAAACATTTTTATCAATTCTGTCCGGTATTATAATAGTGTCAAAACCAAGTAAATAGGAAATAGCTGAAATGCTTGCATCTCACGTTTCAGCATAGTGGGGAACAATCAAAACCGTACGGCGCTTATTGGAGATTGGATTCCATGCAATGACTAGGCACTGGGGTACCACCTATCACGGTACAGTTCTAGAAGCATGTATCGAGGACCTCGCTGGGATCCCCTGCAACACAAGACCGGCCCTATCCGTAACCTGGATAGAACCGAATATGTTATCACCCCAGGTGTTCCCACCCTTACCGAGAGCTCTTTCGCATGCACCATATCCACATAATATAATATATCCGAGGTTATCTAGAAAGGTGATAACATACTCTAATTGGGTATGACCCACTTAGCCTTACTGCATACCCTCGATTTTCAGCCATTCCGGTTGATGAGGCTAGAGGCTACGATTACCTTTCAATAAAAATTTCACTTAGAATGCTCATCGTCCTCCCAATGACGATGTTCTGCTAGCATTGATCCATACAAGTTGTCCTAGGTCTGGACAAACCGAATCACCGTCTTCATCATCTTCAAGGTATTCATTTGTAACGTTCAAACCGGATCGAAGTGGTTTTCGGATAATTAAATCCGATCCCGGCCTCTTTGAAACGATTAACGAAATTGGGCAATTATTGATAGTCAGTTATTAACTATCTGTACACATTCAAAAGCAGACATCAGGCCTTATTTCAGGCTTTTCCAAAATTTATTTCAAAATATCTTTATAAGATATTACTTCCAGTACTTCAACATTTGAAAATAATTTTCAAATCCTTATATTTTCAACGGAATATTTCCACCCCTTCCCGATACTTAGAATATTTTTCCCATTTCATTTTATATTCAACATTTCGGAAGTATTCCATTTATTTCTTATTTCTTTTTCTCAAAATCATTTACAAATTTATTTGTAAATTTTCTTAACTCATTCATAACGAATTTTTATAAGTTCCAAAATTCTTTAATTAATTCCCTTCAATATTTCCAATGTCAAATATACTTACTTATGACTCCAATTTCCCTTTCTACTTCTTTTATGAATTCTACTTCATTTTCGAAGTTCACTTTTATTTAACTTCTTCGGAAATTTTCTTACTTTTCCCAAATTTTGTTTTGAGAATTCTTTTATAAGTCCCATCTACTAAACAACCCTTTCCCAACTCTCGAGAAGATTTATAAATAAATTTAAACCATTTCAAAAACTCTATATATATACATATGTAAATAAAAATAAGTATTTAAAAGAAAAACAATAATAATTTATTTTTAAGACATATTCAAATAATTATTAAAAAAATGAAACACTTTTATAACATCACTTTTCAAAGTAGGTTTAAAATTTAGGATTTATTAAGATAAATATTCAGTATTTGAAAAATTCACTTCTGAAGTATTCAATACTAACTAACTTTAAATTTCATAGTTTAATAAATAAAATTTTCCTTTTAAAATAAAACTTAACTTATAAATAAAAATGTATTTTTAAATCTCAATAACCAAATTTTCAATTTATAAGTCCCTCTCGATTTCCAACACATCACTTCCATTTCGATCTCCTTAACCATTTTCGCTTCAAAAATAGTACCCACTATTTTTTTCTCTCACCCTATTTCCATATTTAAATATAAATTCTCCCTGTAAATTTATATTTCCAGTTTATCATCTGATATCACTTCCTTATTTATAAACATTGTTTATAAATTTTTATAACTCCTTTGAGTTTCACTAAAATAACCTCATTTATAAAATTCCATTTATAAATTTCATTCATTTTTTCCAATCTATTTTTGATATCGATTTCGACTTCTTTCTTTATTCTCCGAATATCATTTTAAAATCTAGTCTTAAAAATCCCTTTATATAATTTATTTTAAAGTCTATTTAAAATATTTTTCCGGCATTATTTAATACAATCAAAAATCCATTATTACTTATTTAAATCAATCTCTTTTAAATAAACCAAATTTCGATATACATAATTTTATATTAAAAATCTCTTTTTAATTCCTTAAAATTTCAAAATAATATTTATGGTATTTAATATACCCAAGTTAATTTCCACGCTATTATAACAATTAAAAATTTACAACACACAATAATCCAGCAGATTATTCAATCACATCTTATATTTCTATATATATGAAAAACACTAATATATTTGAGGAATTCATTTGGATCCCTCCAACCTATTTCCATGCATCCACAGATGTTATACAACAATAAAAATACCAATCCCACTTCGAGAGGGATATCGCGATATATAGGGTCATCCGCTATTATACGGGGCGCATTGGGTCTCATCCGCTATAATGTGCGGGAATATCACTCCAATTACTAATATATATACAACTATATATATAGTCATCCAACAAATAATTATAAATTTATCAATCTAATCAAGCATCAATTAATTTAAATTTAAACATTTAAATTTAAACATGGCAATCCAAAAGAGTGAGAAATTCTCACATTAATTTTATTTGCAATCCATTTCAATTTTTGATTCTATCGTGTAGATTCCGCAGCTACGGACTAGACTCAATTTATTTCATCAAATTTGAACCTCGTATGCAATTTTATTAAATTTTATTGGCTATCAAATTTTATACTTAACCAATTTTCACTTCAATTAAATTTAACTAACTAAAATTTTACCTTCCTCATCTTTCTGATCCACTACGAAAAAATCCATTTGGCCACTTCGAAAATCATTGAACTACATTGTGAATTTCTGAACACTGCTAGGCTCTATCATAGATATCCTCTCCCCCAACTTCAGTCAGGATGCACTCCTTTCCCAAAAAAATAGCCGCCCACCTGAAAACACATATCGCGGCTATCGCCTTATCACCCTTGACTGACTTCAACACGAACCCTAACCTTACCGTCTCCCTCTTCGAACGTTGCTAGCACGCGTTCCACACCCCACTTGAATCGAACGAAATCGCCTCCCAAAACGTCGCCTCGACCACCGTCGACCCTAATGTCGCAGCTCGACATCACCTGCCTTTCCACATTCCAGCTTCACAATCACCTACGCCACAATCCCCCATCATGACTCGCCCTGTCGCACACCTAGTTCACCTCGCCGCCGAAGCCACCAGAGTACGAACCCACCTTGCGCAAGCACAGTCGTGGCTCTTCATCGCCGCCGCCATCGAGCTCGTGCTCCCCTCGTTCGTTGAGCGCCGCGCTCAATTCGACTAGACGTCGCGATTTTTTTTCTTGTAATGTAAACGAAGAACAATTTTGGTCGAGTAAAAGAAGAGGAAGAACGAGTTTTAACTGGGCAAGCTTCGTTCGTTTTTTTAAATCTTCGTGCCTATTATCGTTCGAAGGAAGGAGGAGGACGTGAATCTAAAAAGGAGAGGGGTGGCGTGTAAAGGAGGTAATTGTCACGATCCTAGGTTACAGCGACAAGATAGAGTTTGACTTCAATTTACGGCTGAAGTGACGTTTTGAAAATAACAAATATATATAAAATTTTCAAATATCTAGATATTTATTTTGAACTCCTATCGCGGCCTGCCGCTAGGCGTTTATAATGTTATACCCCTATTCTGAACGCAATGGAAAAGGTTTCAAGTCCTAATTCGATCGTATGGAGAAGATAGCTTTTTGGACTCAATTTATTATATTTATTTTCGATATTAATTTCAACACGTTTCTATCCCGTACGATCAAATGATAACTCCAAAAGCTACAAAATTTGAAATATGATAATAATACATGATTACGGATCCAATGGAACTAGTTTCGTCGAATTCTAAGACTGTGCTTGGATTGCTATTTTAACTCGTCGATTAAATTGACGATTTCTAAATTTTCCGAAATCGCTTAAAATTCCAGTTTTAAATCTTACTAACTAAATTATAAATTCCAAATTCCAAATTCAATATTTAAAACCATTTAAATATTTAAAATTAATCCTTGAAAAATCCGGGTCGTTACATTCCTTCCCCCTTAAAAGAATTTCATCCCCTAAATTTCTAAGGCTGGAAAAATGCTCCAAACCCATTACTTATCACGACCCACTTAGTTAAAACTTGACATTCACTTTTCCTGTAACGACTAGGGTTTTGCCCGCTCGAAAATCAACATCCATACTTTACATCGTACTCGAATGCCGTAGATTCGACCGTTCAAATCCGAGTCGCCGGAGCTTATAACACAGTTAAGTAAATAACACAGCGGAATAAAAAGAATAATACATTGATATACAATATCTGATACAACAGAGCGATACAATGAATATCAATATACATCAGAGATATGATACAACAAATAGCAGCGGAAAAGAAAATAGATAACTAACATCAGCAGCGGAACAAATAACTCTAAGATAGTCTTCAAGAGAGAACTCCAGCAGTAGCTCGAACTCCCAATAACGATACACCAAGAATAAGCAAGTGCAGTCCGATCCAAAGACTGAACTAGCTCCAGAAAATCTACTGAACCTGACTATCTGAAAAACCCAACTCTAGACTGCTCGTGTAGAAAATTATGAGCACCCAGAGTTTAGGAAAGGAACAATAAACTCCGAGTCAGTCGTGGGACTGGTGTGAGCAACAAAAACAGTTTATCTTTAACAAACAACAAAGGAATTTTAAACATTGAAATCCGCAATGCTTTTGGAAAATGAAACTACCATAAGACCTCCCACCACACACACAATGCAAACGCAGACTTGGAGGAGATTTCTTCTTATGTTAGTCAAAGATGCTTACTACGCAAAAATCAAATCATTTTTGATATTATTATTAGTGCATAGTGTAGAAAACATTTCGAAAGTAGATTATAGATCTTAGCCAGCATAGGTACCATTATATTATGCCTGCTATAGCTGCCATATTAGATGGCAGGTTCTACAACTAATACCGTACAAAGTTCGTATTGGAGTTTGGATTTCCAACAAATGGTCAGGCAAAGGAACTTCCTATCCACGATGGGTACGTCCCTGGAATAGACGACCCGAGAACCTAACCGGATCTCTGCCAACACAAGGCCGGGTTACCTCTGCAAAAATAGGTAACTACTGACACGCGTATGTCATCCCCCGATCGTAACCGATCTTCCCGAGGATCCCCGATTTCCAACAAACCACATAGTAAAAATGCAGTAACCACAGAGGTTAAGTATCTGGGCTCCATACCATGATACCACCTTTATCCAGAAGGAATGACATACACTAAGGGGCGCTACTCCCTAGAACCTTGCCGCATTCTTCCTGTTTCGACCATTTCCGGGGTGTGAGGCTCGACGAAGTCTCGTCCACAAAGCTACGCTTTGTTCACAAAGCCATGCTTCGGGTCAAACAAATGATCAACCTATGATCACAAAGATATAAGATCAAACAAATGATCATATCGCAAATGATCAAACACTGATCATCACACAGCAACACTCAGCATGCCACATTACCAAATTGGGATATATCGCTGATAAATTTCAACTACATAACCTCTGAGCTCGTACGTCTCAGAGAAGGGTGTTAAGCTAAGAGAATAAATTCTCCGCCACCAACAGAAATGTATTTGAAAGAAATCGGCTTTATATCTCAAAGTGTAATGTCAGACATGTATCCATACAAGTCTGTTCCGGGTTCGAACAGAACCGAAGGCACTTCTTACGAAGCCCTTGCAATTCCGGGTATTCACAATCCCGTCCGGACTTCCCATCACAAAGGGTGATAAAATCTCTATACCGGGGACCAGTCGGTGCAGAGACATTCGACGAGTTGTCCTTTCGTTTTCGTAAATATCCGGTCTTCAACACCGGTCTTCAAATGCTATCCATATACGACGTATCATTATTCGGAATGGGTTATATGACACAAATGTCTTTTCCCGGCTAACCCGAATAACGAGCGCAATATTAAAAACATATGGATATTGGGATTTCAATTAAGTCACAACTTATTACCCAAAATCTTTTCTTCAAATGGTTTAAACCAATTATCATTTCAAATCTTTAAACAAAAAGATTTATTTCACAAAGTTAACCCCATTCACAAAGATACATTCATAGATTTCAAAACAACTTCTGTTTCAATTGGATTAACTCGTTAAATCTTTAAATTAAAGATTCAACTTATAGCTTTCAACACAAATTCATATCTGTACTTAACAACAATCTTTATTTTTTTAAGAAAAATAAGTTTAGAAATTTAATTGACTTAAATTGTTCAAGTTACAAAAACTGGAAATCAACAACTAACCCGAGGCAAATAGAAACTGCTTCGAGTCATCCTCCCTCCTGCTTCGAGTCAAGCGTTCAAATTACCCGAGTCAATTTACGTTTCCCCGAGCCTATTGCCCCATCACTCGCGAATCACCCAACTGCTTCGAGCAATTTCATGAATTCCCCCAGTCGCCCCCGAGTTCCAGCTCGTCTTCATCTTCCCCAAATTCTCGAACGCACAGATACGCCACTCCAAACGTGCACGTGCACGTGCACCTTCCCTCCGTTCGACTCCAGTCCGTGTCGAGACCTCCAGCACGTCGCCACGGCCACACTCAAACGTCCCCACCAACTGGAACCCATCGATTCACTGGCCATCGAAATCGAGGCCACTCGATCAAACTAGAACGAGACCTCCGATCGGAAATCCCCTCGCACACCATTCTTCGACCACAAACGCGCCACCTCCTCCGACTACGTCTCCGTCCAACCCCACACTAGCCTTCCCCTGAGTGCTGTAACACTCGATCATCTCAGCAAGCCTCATCGATCAAAATTCTAACACCCTCCAAAACTAGGTTACCAGAATTAGATTACCTTCTGCCGCCACCCCAACACTTCGTTCAACCACCCAGTATTTTTCCCGTGACATCCTCACACTCCTTCATTCCCAGTTCAAGTTCCGGGCCCTCTGATCAACGAGACCGACCCCAGCGACTGGAAATGTCGAAAATAGATACACACAAACTGCTGCCCATCCCTATCTCTAAAAATCATGATACAACCTTTAAAAATCATGTTGTCGTATGGGAATTCAGTTTAGATGTCCGAATTCGAAAATCAAGAGGTTCGAAAATGGACAATCTTGAATTAGTTCAGGTAGTTTTGGGTTTCCAGAGACTATCTTAAATTGTTTTAATCTTACACAAATTTTAAAACCTAGTTTATGATGATACAAACATCTTTTGTTTGAATTTGAAGTTCAATCATCAATCAGAAAAGGAGTTAATGATTTTTGAATCAACAGTTTGAGTTTTAAGCTGGAAACAGGTGCAAATTTAAAACAACAGCCTGTATACTCTATTTCAATCTTCCCATATATATATATACAGACAATTTATATATGCACAAACATACAATTCTCAGATATACTTGCACAGATCCAAACCCTTAAATAAAAAGAATGAAATGTTACTCACAGAGCATTCAAAAATATATAAACTATACTTGTTTTTCAGATATAAATGCAACCAAGTCAAGTTTAAAATTTTAAAAGGTTGATATTACTCACAGTGATTAAGAAGAAGAACAGAGTAGGCTTTGAAAGGAAGAGTTGCTCACTTGTGTTTCCAGAGGATGAAACAGAGCACTTTTGATTTGAAACAGCTCTTAAACTTGCTTGCTGAGATCTCTTCTTTGATCTCTGGTTGCCTTGATTCATTTGTGTTGTTGAATGATCTTGTTTAAGTTTTGAAATGTTGCTACTTTAGATTTTCTCAGTTTCGAATAAATGAGACTGAGATGAAAAGAAAAATGTTGATATAAAGAAATGAAGTTACCAGGTTGATGTATTATTTTTGTACGAGTTGATTATGGGTTGTACAAAAATATGCAGGGATACTCTTTTGCTTGGAGGCTGAAATGATACTTCAAACATTTCGAATGACCTAATTGCTGCTAAGAGATGGAAGCATTAAATGCTTTGAGTACTTATGTCTCCAATTTAGATTATTGTATGTTTCATGTGTCATAGATATTTTGCTTATTATTTTGCTTTACATTTCCTTCCTGACTTTGCTTTACTTTCTTACAGGCTACATAGGAATGTATATTTTCTTTTGCTTTAAGTATGAATGCACTTAACATTTATTTTTATTCTTTTCAAGTGTTCATGCTTATGAATGCATGTTGTTGTTTTGTTTCATATTACAAGTGTGCATACTTATCTTTATATAACTGGTTTTATCTATGTATTCATTTTATTTTATTTATCGTCTTATATTTTTAATTTATAAATTCAAATTATTATTAACCATTTATCTGAGATTATATTTCAAATCCAATATATATACAATATTTACAATATTTAAATTCAAATGATTTATACAACATTTATTTGTATTCGGGGAAACTCGCTCCCATTTATAATAAATTTTACAAATTTTTATTCAAAAATTCATTTAATTATAAATTAAATGTAATTAAAAACTAGGGTCGTTACAAACTTCCCCCCTTAAAAGAATTTCGTCCTCGAAATTCGCAGGCACGAAAATAAAAGAGATAGACAGATTCGATCTCCTATAACTCCTCAAACACAAGATACGGATTCCGAATTCAAATCGGAATATCTCAGAATACATACCAATTTATCCTTCTTCGGACTTCGGTATTCAAAAGAAATTTCAATAGAATTTCAAATTTGGTTTCAAACGATATCGTTTTATTGATTCAATTCAAATTCAGCTTCATATTCTATTAATCAATTAAATTCAATTTAAAATTTCCAATTTCAAATTCATTAAGGTTTAAATCAAAAAGCTGATAAGAAACCGATGAAAATACTAAGTAAGAATTTTCTACAACGATTCGTAGAGCCATCATCATACCGAAACTTCTTCTTGTAACTGATACGAAGAAATCAAAAGAATTTGGAAACGAATCAAAGAAGATTGATAAGAATGTTATTTCCACTGTTACAGGGTATTGACCATTTATAGTCGTATTTCCCTGTCCCCTATCTCGTCTTCTTCTTGCACTCATACTCACTATCAGTGGATAGTAAGAGAATTTACTGAGACGTTCAGACGGATATCTTAAGAATACACTCATTCTAGAGTTTACTTCACTCTATCTCTAATGAGCTACTTAACGTGTTATACTCCTGAGCTAAAGTTCAACCTTAGCTCTGATACCAAATGTAACGACTAGGGTTTTGCCCGCTCGAAAATCAACATCCATACTTTACATCGTACTCGAATGCCGTAGATTCGACCGTTCAAATCCGAGTCGCCGGAGCTTATAACACAGTTAAGTAAATAACACAGCGGAATAAAAAGAATAATACATTGATATACAATATCTGATACAACAGAGCGATACAATGAATATCAATATACATCAGAGATATGATACAACAAATAGCAGCGGAAAAGAAAATAGATAACTAACATCAGCAGCGGAACAAATAACTCTAAGATAGTCTTCAAGAGAGAACTCCAGCAGTAGCTCGAACTCCCAATAACGATACACCAAGAATAAGCAAGTGCAGTCCGATCCAAAGACTGAACTAGCTCCAGAAAATCTACTGAACCTGACTATCTGAAAAACCCAACTCTAGACTGCTCGTGTAGAAAATTATGAGCACCCAGAGTTTAGGAAAGGAACAATAAACTCCGAGTCAGTCGTGGGACTGGTGTGAGCAACAAAAACAGTTTATCTTTAACAAACAACAAAGGAATTTTAAACATTGAAATCCGCAATGCTTTTGGAAAATGAAACTACCATAAGACCTCCCACCACACACACAATGCAAACGCAGACTTGGAGGAGATTTCTTCTTATGTTAGTCAAAGATGCTTACTACGCAAAAATCAAATCATTTTTGATATTATTATTAGTGCATAGTGTAGAAAACATTTCGAAAGTAGATTATAGATCTTAGCCAGCATAGGTACCATTATATTATGCCTGCTATAGCTGCCATATTAGATGGCAGGTTCTACAACTAATACCGTACAAAGTTCGTATTGGAGTTTGGATTTCCAACAAATGGTCAGGCAAAGGAACTTCCTATCCACGATGGGTACGTCCCTGGAATAGACGACCCGAGAACCTAACCGGATCTCTGCCAACACAAGGCCGGGTTACCTCTGCAAAAATAGGTAACTACTGACACGCGTATGTCATCCCCCGATCGTAACCGATCTTCCCGAGGATCCCCGATTTCCAACAAACCACATAGTAAAAATGCAGTAACCACAGAGGTTAAGTATCTGGGCTCCATACCATGATACCACCTTTATCCAGAAGGAATGACATACACTAAGGGGCGCTACTCCCTAGAACCTTGCCGCATTCTTCCTGTTTCGACCATTTCCGGGGTGTGAGGCTCGACGAAGTCTCGTCCACAAAGCTACGCTTTGTTCACAAAGCCATGCTTCGGGTCAAACAAATGATCAACCTATGATCACAAAGATATAAGATCAAACAAATGATCATATCGCAAATGATCAAACACTGATCATCACACAGCAACACTCAGCATGCCACATTACCAAATTGGGATATATCGCTGATAAATTTCAACTACATAACCTCTGAGCTCGTACGTCTCAGAGAAGGGTGTTAAGCTAAGAGAATAAATTCTCCGCCACCAACAGAAATGTATTTGAAAGAAATCGGCTTTATATCTCAAAGTGTAATGTCAGACATGTATCCATACAAGTCTGTTCCGGGTTCGAACAGAACCGAAGGCACTTCTTACGAAGCCCTTGCAATTCCGGGTATTCACAATCCCGTCCGGACTTCCCATCACAAAGGGTGATAAAATCTCTATACCGGGGACCAGTCGGTGCAGAGACATTCGACGAGTTGTCCTTTCATTTTCGTAAATATCCGGTCTTCAACACCGGTCTTCAAATGCTATCCATATACGACGTATCATTATTCGGAATGGGTTATATGACACAAATGTCTTTTCCCGGCTAACCCGAATAACGAGCGCAATATTAAAAACATATGGATATTGGGATTTCAATTAAGTCACAACTTATTACCCAAAATCTTTTCTTCAAATGGTTTAAACCAATTACCATTTCAAATCTTTAAACAAAAAGATTTATTTCACAAAGTTAACCCCATTCACAAAGATACATTCATAGATTTCAAAACAACTTCTGTTTCAATTGGATTAACTCGTTAAATCTTTAAATTAAAGATTCAACTTATAGCTTTCAACACAAATTCATATCTGTACTTAACAACAATCTTTATTTTTTTAAGAAAAATAAGTTTAGAAATTTAATTGACTTAAATTGTTCAAGTTACAAAAACTGGAAATCAACAACTAACCCGAGGCAAATAGAAACTGCTTCGAGTCATCCTCCCTCCTGCTTCGAGTCAAGCGTTCAAATTACCCGAGTCAATTTACGTTTCCCCGAGCCTATTGCCCCATCACTCGCGAATCACCCAACTGCTTCGAGCAATTTCATGAATTCCCCCAGTCGCCCCCGAGTTCCAGCTCGTCTTCATCTTCCCCAAATTCTCGAACGCACAGATACGCCACTCCAAACGTGCACGTGCACGTGCACCTTCCCTCCGTTCGACTCCAGTCCGTGTCGAGATCTCCAGCACGTCGCCACGGCCACACTCAAACGTCCCCACCAACTGGAACCCATCGATTCACTGGCCATCGAAATCGAGGCCACTCGATCAAACTAGAACGAGACCTCCGATCGGAAATCCCCTCGCACACCATTCTCCGACCACAAACGCGCCACCTCCTCCGACTACGTCTCCGTCCAACCCCACACTAGCCTTCCCCTGAGTGCTGTAACACTCGATCATCTCAGCAAGCCTCATCGATCAAAATTCTAACACCCTCCAAAACTAGGTTACCAGAATTAGATTACCTTCTGCCGCCACCCCAACACTTCGTTCAACCACCCAGTATTTTTCCCGTGACATCCTCACACTCCTTCATTCCCAGTTCAAGTTCCGGGCCCTCTGATCAACGAGACCGACCCCAGCGACTGGAAATGTCGAAAATAGATACACACAAACTGCTGCCCATCCCTATCTCTAAAAATCATGATACAACCTTTAAAAATCATGTTGTCGTATGGGAATTCAGTTTAGATGTCCGAATTCGAAAATCAAGAGGTTCGAAAATGGACAATCTTGAATTAGTTCAGGTAGTTTTGGGTTTCCAGAGACTATCTTAAATTGTTTTAATCTTACACAAATTTTAAAACCTAGTTTATGATGATACAAACATCTTTTGTTTGAATTTGAAGTTCAATCATCAATCAGAAAAGGAGTTAATGATTTTTGAATCAATAGTTTGAGTTTTAAGCTGGAAACAGGTGCAAATTTAAAACAACAGCCTGTATACTCTATTTCAATCTTCCCATATATATATATACAGACAATTTATATATGCACAAACATACAATTCTCAGATATACTTGCACAGATCCAAACCCTTAAATAAAAAGAATGAAATGTTACTCACAGAGCATTCAAAAATATATAAACTATACTTGTTTTTCAGATATAAATGCAACCAAGTCAAGTTTAAAATTTTAAAAGGTTGATATTACTCACAGTGATTAAGAAGAAGAACAGAGTAGGCTTTGAAAGGAAGAGTTGCTCACTTGTGTTTCCAGAGGATGAAACAGAGCACTTTTGATTTGAAATAGCTCTTAAACTTGCTTGCTGAGATCTCTTCTTTGATCTCTGGTTGCCTTGATTCATTTGTGTTGTTGAATGATCTTGTTTAAGTTTTGAAATGTTGCTACTTTAGATTTTCTCAGTTTCGAATAAATGAGACTGAGATGAAAAGAAAAATGTTGATATAAAGAAATGAAGTTACCAGGTTGATGTATTATTTTTGTACGAGTTGATTATGGGTTGTACAAAAATATGCAGGGATACTCTTTTGCTTGGAGGCTGAAATGATACTTCAAACATTTCGAATGACCTAATTGCTGCTAAGAGATGGAAGCATTAAATGCTTTGAGTACTTATGTCTCCAATTTAGATTATTGTATGTTTCATGTGTCATAGATATTTTGCTTATTATTTTGCTTTACATTTCCTTCCTGACTTTGCTTTACTTTCTTACAGGCTACATAGGAATGTATATTTTCTTTTGCTTTAAGTATGAATGCACTTAACATTTATTTTTATTCTTTTCAAGTGTTCATGCTTATGAATGCATGTTGCTGTTTTGTTTCATATTACAAGTGTGCATACTTATCTTTATATAATTGGTTTTATCTATGTATTCATTTTATTTTATTTATCGTCTTATATTTTTAATTTATAAATTCAAATTATTATTAACCATTTATCTGAGATTATATTTCAAATCCAATATATATACAAAATTTACAATATTTAAATTCAAATGATTTATACAACATTTATTTGTATTCGGGGAAACTCGCTCCCATTTATAATAAATTTTACAAATTTTTATTCAAAAATTCATTTAATTATAAATTAAATGTAATTAAAAACTAGGGTCGTTACATTTCCAAAACCTTTAGTCCTATTCAAAACATTTAGTTTCCATTTCCCAACCAAAATCTCTGATTTCAATTTCAATTTGAACATCAACCTTTTAGTTAACAATTTTTTTTTCCAAAAATTTCCAGAAGTTTTCTAACACCCAAAATTTCCGATTTTTTTTGGCAGAGTCTCCCTTGTACGGAGAGCCTTTTGCAATATGACAAGTGAGATAAATATATATACCTCGACCCACACGGTCGGAAAACAAAATGTATATCAATATTTTATATATTTGCTGTATTTAATCTGAAAACGTACCTTATTTTAGCATTTTTAAGCAAGCAGGTTACTTCATACACAAATACGCAACCAAAATCTAGTCCGACAGCCTCTGGTTACATGTACTTACTCAATTTAAACCACGTAAGTACCAAAATATGAAAGTTCAATAACATTTCATTCAATTAACCAATTAAACACATAATTTTCATAGCATGATTATATAACCACAAGGTTCTAACATTCGATTATTCATTTTCAATCCATTTATATATCACTTCATTCAATTCGAATCATTTTCAACCCAATAATTTGCATTTAACTCATATTTATACCAAACAATTTCATATCCATCTCAAATTGATTAAAAATCAATTTATTCACTTTCTATTAATTCATAGAATTTTATTTGCTTCCATTTACGACAAACACCAATTTTTTCTATGCAAATTCGGCGATATTTATTTAATAAAATAACCATTCCAGTATATAGCTATTTTAAATTGATTCCAAATCAATTTATATTTAATTCTATTCCATTTTAAATCTATTTACGATCAATTTCATTCTCGAATTCTTTTAAAATAACATTTAATGCTATATTCAATTTATTTACACCCACATTGAATTTATTTATAACTCAAGCCATTTTATTTCTATCAAATTCCATTTTATTTGATTACATTCAACATATATTTAATCAGCTTATATATAAGTCGAATTTTATTTATTACTCAAGTTCTATATTCAACTTCAGTTTCAGTCCACAATCCATTCTGTTTAATCAAGTTAATTTCCATTGTAATATTCAATTAACTAATTAATTTATCTAATTAGTCCACTTCCATTTTACAATTCAATATCTGATTTTTATTTCAAAAATCACTCTATTTAATGCACTTGAGTTCAAATTTATTTTATAATCCAGGTTTTTGATTTTTATTTCTTCACTTTAAAATATCACACCATTTCTATTTATTTTGGTTGTTCTATTCCTCTTTTCAATTTTATAAGTTACACAGCTTATTTTCTCACATTCCCCTCAATTTTGTACTCGAGTATATTCACATTTCTTTATTTACTCAAGATTATACATCACTTTATAGCTTAAATGTACCTTTATTCCATTAATTTCAAATTTTATAAGTTATTCAAATTTATTTATTCACAATCCCAAATTTTCACTCAAATTTTATTACATTTAAATTTCTATAACTTATAGTTATTTAGTCACTTAACAATCCAAGTTTATATATTCCATTCAATTTGGTTTCCATTCCGATCCAATTAAATTAAATTTAAATTCCATTTCCCTTTAACCAATATTTCCGAACCCGTATTCAAATTTATTCATACTTAAATTAATTTCATTCCAAACAATTTATTTTAATTCATTCAATTTAATCAAGTAAGAATTTAATTCAAAGTTCAAATTTTAAATTTTAAATTTTTCCACACTTCCTTACTTATATTTATTTGTTCCATTCACTTACACATTCATATGCGCTTTATACTTAGTTAATTCATTACATTCTATTCATTTCATCTCTTTTATTATAACCACTTCATTTAATTTATTTTCTTTAACCTTTACTTAAGTTAAATTCCAATTCCAACAAAGTTTCTTTTACAAATCCAATTTATTTAACTTACCAAGTTAAATTTTGATTCCATCTTGAAGTTCACTCTTTCCAAGTTTATTTCAAAAACTTATTCTCTCCTTATTTCACTTCTCTTTTAATTAGAAATTTTAGAATTCAAACACCTGGTTCTTATTTCAAATCATTTGAAATAATATATATATATATACATAAAAATATATAACTCTATTTTAACAAACCATTTCCTTCAACTTTCAAAAATCAGCTTGATTTTTTTTTCCAAAACAATTCCCTCGGAATTTCTAAAACACATTTGTTTATCAAAAAAATCTCCATATCAAATTACTATGGTAGCAATCCGCCACCTAGAAACTTGAAAATGAATACTGGTGATGCTGTAGTCATTACCATAATTATTTTCCAATGACTGAAGTGAGTTCAGTGCTATATCTCCAAAATTCATTTTAAAACAATTTTCTTTCGAAAATATTTCCAAAAATAATACCTTTATTATTATTTTCCTCATCACTTTTAAAAATATTTTTCCAAACTTCCCAGGATTTAAATTTACAGATTCTGGTTTGAATCAAATTTTAGTTACAATCCATTTGTATAATTTATACTTATACAAATTTTCATTTGGTTATATAAACAATTTCCAATTTGATAATCTTATTTAATTATAATATTATCATCTAAACACTCCAACTATATATAATAATTTCAGAAAATTATTTCTTTTATATCAAAATATAATTTGGGTAAAATTATTTCATTTACCCCATTTCAAAACAATACCGTGTCAAATTACTTTATTCAAGAGTTTAGAAACCCCTATCGATATAGTTGTACAGACTGTGCCGACCAAAGTCATAAGCCACTCAATAAATCAACCAACACAATATAAAACAATTTATATTCACTAAAAAATACGCTCTCATATCTATTAATACACTCAGACTCATTCTAGAGTACTACTGACTCTATCTCCAATGAGTAATCCCCACCAGAGCCAAGGTTCTCGCTTAACCTTCAGCTCTGATACCAACTGTAACGATCGGGGTTTTCGACCCTCGAAAATCGACATTAATACGTCCACTGTATAAAATACCAAGCAGCCGAGTGCCGGAAATACCAGTTCATTAGAGGTGAAGTAGAAAAAGGTAGAAGAAAATAGAACACAACACAGAATCTCACAATCGCAGCGGAACAAAATATAATATATGATAACAGATTTTCATACAAAAGAATATGTAACTGTTTAATACTTACAATCATTAGAGTACAACAATCACTACATCAAATCTGGATAGTTATAATAACTTGTCCTCATACAGCGGAAAATATTTATCAAGTACGGAAGTACGTCTGAACTCCTCCATCTCGTCTCCTGAGCTCCATAGCATTCTAACCTGAATCTGTAATACTCGGTCTGACCCGAGCATTATAATAAAATAACACCCGAGTTTGTCTGGAAAACCAGTGTGAGAAAACAGATTCAATTTGAATTATTACTATATTTTTTTCAAAACTCTATGAAAGCAAAGTTATCTCATAAGACCACGCCACACATAAACACGATGGGTTTTTACCTTACGATAACCAAAACATTTTTATCAATTCCATCCGTAGTGTCTAAACCAAGTAAATAGGAAATAGCTGAAATGCTTGCATCTCATGTTTCAGCATAGTTGGGCACAATCAAAACTGTATGGCGCTTATTGAAGATTGGATTCCATACAATGACTAGGCACTGGGGTACCACCTATCACGGTACACTTCTAGAAGCATGTACTGAGGACCTCGTCGGGATCCCCTGCAACACAAGACCAGCCCTATCCCTAACCTGGATAGAACCGAATATGTTATCACCCCTGGTGTTCCCACCCTTACCGAGAGCTCCTTCGCATGCACCGTATCCACATAATATAATATATCCGAGGTTATCTAGAAAGGTGATAACATACACTAATTGGGTATGACCCACTTAGCGTTGCTGCATACCCCCTGATTTTCAGCCATTCCGGTTGATGAGGCGAGATGCTACGATTACCTTTCAAGAATAATTTCACTTAGAATGCTCATCGTCCTCCAATGACGATGTTCTGATAGCATTCATCCATACAAGTTGTCCTGGGTCTGGACAAACCAAATCACCATCTTCATCATCTTCACGGTATTCATTCGTAACATTCAAACCGGATCGAAGTGGTTTTTAGATAATTAAATTTGATCCCGGCCTCTTCAAAACGATTAACGAAATTGGCCAATTATTGATAGTCGGTTATTTAACTATCAATACACATCCAAAAGCAGACATCAGGCCTTATTTCAGGCTTTTCCAAAATTTATTTCAAAATATATTTATAAGATATTACTTCCAGTACTTCAACATTTGAAAACAGTTTTCAAATCCTTATATTTTCAATGGAATATTTCCACCTCTTCCCGGTACTTAGAATATTTTTCCCATTTCATTTTATATTCAACACTTAGGAAGTATTCCATTTATTTCCTATTTATTTTTCTCAAAATCATTTACAAATTTATTTGTAAATTTTCTTAACTTGTCATAACGAATTTTTATAACTTTCGGAATTCTTTAATTAATTCCCTTCGATATTTCCAAATTCAAATATACTTACTTATAACTCCAATTTCCCTTTCTACTTCTTTTATGAATTCTACTTTATTTTCGAACTTCACTTTTATTTAACTTCTTTGGAAATTTTCTTACTTTTCCCAAATTTCATTTTGAGAATTCTCTTATAAGTCCCATCTACTAAACAACCCTTTCCCAACTCTCGAGAAGATTTATAAATAAATTTAAACCATTTCAAAAACTCTATATATATACATATGTAAATAAAAATAAGTATTTAAAAGAAAAACAATAATAATTTATTTTTAAGACATATTCAAATAATTATTAAAAAATTGAAACACTTTTATAACATCACTTTTCAAAGTAGGTTTAAAATTTAGGATTTATTAAGATAAATATTCAGTATTTGAAAAATTCACTTCCGAAGTATTCAATACTAACTTTAAATTTCATAGTTTAATAAATAAAATTTTCCTTTTAACATAAAACTTAACTTATAAATAAAAATATATTTTTAAATCTCAATAACCAAAATTTCAATTTATAAACCCCTCTCGATTTCCAACACATCACTTCCATTTCGATCTTCTTAACCATTTTCGCTTCAAAAATAGTACCCACTATTTTTTTCTCTCACCCTATTTCCATATTTAAATATAAATTCTCCCTGTAAATTTATATTTCCAGTTTATCATCTGATATCAATTCCTTTATTTATAAACATTGTTTATAAATTTTTATAACTCCTTTGAGTTTCACTAAAATAACCTCATTTATAAAATTCCATTTTATAAATTTCATTCATTTTTTCCAATCTATTTTTAATATCGATTTTGACTTCTTTCTATATTCTCCGAATGCCATTTTAAAATCTAGTCTTAAAAATCCCTTTATATAATTTATTTTAAAGTCTTTATTTAAAATATTTTTCGAGAATTATTTAATACGATCAAAAATCCATTATTGCTTATTCAAATCAATCTCTTTTAAATAATCCAAATTTCGATATACATATTTTTATATTAAAAATCTCTTTTTAATTCCTTAAAATTTCAAAATAATATTTATGGTATTTAATATACCCAAGCTAATTTCCATGTTATTATAACATTTAAAAATTAACAACACACAATAATCCAACAGATTATTCAATCACATCATATATTTTTATATATATGAAAAACACTAATATATTTGAGGAATCCAGTTGGATCCCTCCAACCTATTTCCCTGCATCCACATATGTTAGATAACAATAAAAATACCAATCTCATTTCGAAGGGGATATTGCAGTATATAAGGTCATCCGCTATTATGCGGGGCGCATAGGGTCTCATCCGCTATAATGTGTGGGAATATCACTCCAATTACTAATATATATACTACTATATATATAGTCATCCAACAGATAATTATAAATTTATCAATCCAATCAAGCATCAATTAATTTAAATTTAAACATTTAAATTTAAACGTGGCAATCCAAAAGAGTGTGAAATTCTCACCATGATTTTATTTGCAATCCATTTCAATTTTTGATTCTATCGCGTGGATTCCACAGCTACGGACTAAACTCAATTTGTTTTCATCAAATTTGAACCTCGTATGCAATTTTATTAGATTTTATTAGCTATCAAATTTTATACTTAACCAATTTTCACTTTAATTAAATTTAACTAACTAAAATTTTACCTTCTTCATCTTTCTGATCCACTACAAAAGAAATCCATTTGACCACTTCGAAAATCATCGAACCACCTTGTGAATTTCTGAACACTGCCAGGCTCCAATGCAGACATCCTCTCCCCCAACTTCAGTCACGATGCACGCCTTCCCCAAAAAACGGCCGCCCACCTGAAAACACATATCGCGGCTATCGCCTCTTCACCCTTGACTGACTTCAACACGAACCCTAACCTTACCGTCTCCCTCTTCGAATGCTGCCAGCACGCCCACACCCCACTCGAATCGAACGAAATTGCCTCCCCAAACATCGCCTCGACCACCGTTGTAACGACCCGTATTTTTACGAATTGACAAGTTCGTCAAAATCTGGAATTTTCAGCATTTTAAGTCATTTCAGATTTTAGGTATAATTTGTCTAAGTCCTAGGTCGTGAACGACCTAAGAGCTAAGTCATGACCGACCTATAAGATGGTAGCGAGTTAAGAAGGTTTGCGACTTAGAGGTTAGGTCGTCTTGGTTTAGGTCGTAGTTGGCGACCTAAGAGGTAGCGCAACCTATAGTGTGAGCGACCTAAGTTTGAGAGTTGAGTTGTTAGGTCGTTTGGATAACCTAAGGGTAGTAAGCGACCTAAGGGGATAGGTCGGCAGCGACCTAAGGAACTAGAGACAGTAGTTAGCGACCTAGGGTTAATGACCTAATTGTTAGCGACCTAAGAGTTAAGCAGAATAGGGGTTGGCTGGTTAGCATAGTTAGGTCGTTAGACGACCTAAGGTGTTAGGTCGCGTGTGTGTTAGGTCGCATCCCAGTTGTTCGCGACTTACGTTAGGTCGCGAGGAAACTTAAGGTGATAGGTCGTTGGGTTTTGGCTTAGTTTTAGGTCGTAGCTTATGTTTTAAGTCGCGAGCGACCTAGGAGTTAGCTGTTAAGTCGTAACCCAGTTATTTGTTAGGTCGCGTAAGGCTTAGCAGTTAGGTCGAAGATGTGCTTAAGCGCTCGCAGGTGCGCGTTAGGTTAGGTCGTAGAGGCTGGGGGTTTTGTTAAGTCGTAGGTTGGTAAGTCTTTAGGTCGGTAGGTTTTAGGTCGTAGGTTGTGGATGACCTAACTCCGAGCGACTTAAGGGAATTTCAGCTATAAATAGGAGGGTTTTTCTCACTTTTTGGGATCCGGATTTCGAAGCGACGAAGTGCTGCCATTTTGAGAGCTCGACTTCTACACTTCTTCACTTCTTTTCTCCACTCTAATCTAGTGCTTCCTTTCATCCAAATCGAAGATCAAGATCGAAGATCCAAGGGCTAAAGTTGAAGATCTTCATCCATTGAAGTGAGATTTCTTCGTTTGAAGCGGATTCGTGATAGATCAAGCTTGATCCTTCGCTGTCCAGATCTGAAGCGTGTTGATTTGAGGTTGTTTTGGTGATTTGGTGAGTGGTGATTATCTCTCACACGGATCCAAAGGAGTAGATCGGATTGTTGGCTTGATTTTGTGTTAAAATAGTGATTTCTATGCATTTTTGTAAATCTAAGTATAGATCCATGTAGATCCATTGTTCATGATGATTTGACAACCATTTTTGTACATGATTAACCTATGCAAGTTGATTCATCAAGTTGTAGAGATAATTCCCATGTTTCATGCTTGTTAGACTTTCAACTCTTTAATTACGAAATTGCCATTATTGTTATAATTGTCCATTTTGCTTATATTTGAATGCTTAATTACTTGGATTGATGTTTGACATGATTGATTGCTGTGAATTAGATAATTATTGATTGGTTTTAGACAAGATGGTCGAAGGTGATTCGAAAGCTAAGGGAAAGGCTCTTGAATTGGAAAAGCTGCTCGTGGCATATGTAGCGGATGATGAAGCTCTTATGCATAGATTCGATGATGATGATGTTGAGATGAGACTTTGCGAGGATGTGATGAAGCGAAGTATGATATGAGATAGTCTTGGTCTAATCCAGACGGGATCATTCCAAGCATGTTGGTAACTCGGTGATATGATTCGAGTTAAGGATAATGGATGCTCGAGAGGCGCTTGAGCTAGTATGGAAATAGTCGTCGAGGAGGATGACTAGGAGGTTGAAATCTCATCGTTGTTGAAGGTTCTAGTATGCTCTAAGCAAGAGTACATGACTAAGTTGATGGTCAAGTACTCTGGGCAGATTCGATAATCCTAGGCACGGGTCACGATGACGTGCGGGAGTTATGTCTAGAACCGGGGTTACCATTAGCCCTTGACGGACGGCTGAAAGAGTGTGCCGGTCATTCAATTAACGGTGATATCGCAGCAATGATAACAGTGATAGCCAGAGTCATGGATGTTTGGTTGTATCGTCATTCTGTTTTAAGAGCGGTATTTCCTGGGTGCTTATCTGACCTTGGTATAGACCTTGGAGTTGGTACTTGGAAAACATCGCCCTTAACTCGAATGATTAGTACTTTACTTTAAATTGTATGCTCTGCTATGTTGCTTCTGCTTAGTGTGGGTCTGGGGGCTATCACTGTAGAAAGAGGTGGAGTGGGAGGGTTGTATTCCTATTCCTTTTCCTTTATGCTCTTTTGGTATGTTGTTAGTTAATTTACTGCTCACTAAGACTGTTGTCTGACTCAAGGCTTTATGTTTTAAATCTTATTGCCTTGGGCTGTTCGTCCATTTTGGGACGGGCAGACTAGGTAGCAGGTGACAGGTGCTGTTCTTGCTTCCCACGATTGCTGATATCGAAGACGAGCTGGAGGGCTGCATATTATCTTCTTATTATATGTAATGGATGTTCCGCTGTTTGTATTCTCTGAGTGTTATGTAGTGAGGCTTGTTGTATTGACTATCCAGATGCTTGTATTCAACTATTATGAAGTTTTATTGATGGGATTTTATTCTGTGAAGCTTCACTATACATATATGTTCTATTGTATTTTGTCCATGCGCTGTGAGTAATACGATAGATTCTATTGTTTTAATTTACCTTGACAATCGTCCATGGTCGCCTGGCACACTTTACAGCGCACTATCTCTAGATTCTGTGCGGGGGTCATGGGCGGTCGTCACAACCGTCGACCCTAATGTCGCAGCTCGACATCACCTGCCTTTCCACATTCCAGCTTCACAATCGCCTACGCCACAATCCCCCATCACGACTCGCCCTGACGCACACCTAGTTCACCTTGCCATCGAAGCCACCAAAGTACGAACCCACCTCACGCAAGCACAGTCGCGGCTCTTCATCGCCGCCGCCATCGAGCTCATGCTCCCCTCGTTCGCTCATCGAACACTGAGCGCCACGCTCAATTCGACCAGACGTCGCGATTCTTTTTTTTGTAATGTAAACGAAGAACAATTTCGATCGAGTAAAAGAAGAGGAAGAATGAGTTTTAATTGGGCAAGCTTCTTTCATTTATTGTTATTATTATTTTTAAATCTTCGTGTCTGTTATCGTTCGAAGGAAGGAGGAGGACGCGAATTTAAAAAGGAGAGGGGTGGCATGTAAAGGAGGTAATTGTCACGATCCTAGGTTGCAGCGACAAGATAGAGTTTGAATTCAATTTACGGCTGAAGTGACATTTTGAAAATAACAAATATATATAAAATTTTCAAATATCTAGATATTTATTTTGAACTCTGTTTGCACAAAAAATGGGCAAACACCTCCAAGTCGTATGATTTAGTCGATTTTGTGTTGTTTTTAGTGATTTGGGTGGTTTATGCAAATATATAAAAAGCAGGTACTAAACTGTAAAAGACACACAGATTTATAGTGGTTCGGCCAGAATGTGTCTACGTCCACTTTATATGTTATTATCCTTTACTATTCATATTACAAGTACAAAGCTTTGATACGAGTATATGAAATTTGTTTGAAAGTTCTATTCGTGCTTGAGCTCTCAAACTTGTCCTCCATTGTCGTACCCCTACCCCTCTATTTATAGAGTGAGGCTGGGGGTAGGGGTCTTGGATGTATATAGCTGCTGGTGGGCCTGAGCCGATGTAATCTGGCCTGGCAGTGTTGGTTCGGCAACACCTTGGTCCGGTGATGAGAGGGACGTGGATTGGTTCGGTGGTGAGACTTTGGGTTTGGTTCGGTGGGCAGTGGAGTGGTTGGTTCGGTAGTGTGGAGCAAAGGTTAGAGTTTGATTCGGTGAAGGCTGGTCCGGTGAGGCCTTGGATCGGTGGAGGTTGGTTCGGTGAGTCCTGTGATCGGATGGAGTTCGATTCGGTGAAGGCTGGTCCAGCTATGCAGGGGAAGTGGGTTGATTCGGCTATGTATGGAAGTAGCATTGATCCGGTAGTAGGTGGAAACAAGATTGGTTCGGCTGTGTGGGGAAACTGGTTTGGTTTGGTGAAGGGTGGAAACATACGGGTGGAAAAACACCCAACAAACTCCTATCGAGGCGTGCTGCTAGGCATTTATAATGTTATACCCCTATTCCGAATGCAATGGAAAATGTTTCGAGTCCTAATTCGATCGTATGGAGAAGGTAGCTTTTTGGACCTAATTTATTATATTGAATTTTCGATATTAATTTCAACGCGTTTATATCTCGTACGATCAAATGATAACTCCAAAAGCTACAAAATTTGAAATCCGATAATAATACACTATTACAGATCCAACGGAACTGGTTTCGTCGAATTCCGAGACTGTGCCCTGGATTGCTATTTTAACTCGTCGATTAAATCAACGATTTCTAAATTTTCCAAAATCGCTTAAAATTCCAGTTTTAAATCTTATTAACTAAATTATAAATCCCAAATTCAATATTTAAAACCATTTAAATATTTAAAATTAATCGTTGAAAAATCTGGGTCGTTACAATTAAATTAATTAATTAACTTTAAATACAATTAGAAAAAAATGACTAATTAAGTTTAAATATCATTATTAAATAACTAATCAGCTTTAAATACCTTTAATAAAGTAATTAATTAATCTAAAACTTATTAATAAAGTAATTAATTAACCTTAAATACCTTTACTTAAATAATTAATTAACCGATAAACATTACTAATTTAAAGATCAATTAACTTAAGACAAATCATTGATTAAAAGCATAATTAGCTTAATCATTATTAATTATAATAATTAACTTCAACATTTTCAATTAAATAATAATTAACTTAAACAGTATTAATTAAAATAATATTTAACATTAAAACATTGTTGATTTAAATTAACTTTAAACATTATAAATTTAAATCAATTTGAAACCTTATTACATTAAATCAACTTTAGCCATCATCAATGAAGTTAACAATTAAACATTATTGATTAAAATAACAATTTACTTTAAATTGTTATAAACTTAAATTGATTTCAAAACCATAACTTTTCCAATTTGGAAAGAGGCGTAACAATCTCAATGGTACTTAAACAAGCTACCACTATATTTGATATTTACATTCAAGTCATAACTTAGATATTTACATAAGCAACAAATATGTAAATGAAATTCATAATTAACAATTGATGGATATCAACTGAATATAATTTAACTGGCATATAAATAAATGTCCAAACCAACAAAATAGAAAAACGGTTTTTATTCTACTAAACAAATGTCAGGGATGTATTATAATTACTAAATAGCGTAATTAAACACAACTAGTATTAATTTACCATTAAATTTCACTACAACAAATGGGTCAAATGATTTTATGGGTGTGCTCTATGAGTCAGTACGAAAACCGCGTGTCAAATGGATTCCAAACGAAAGATTTATGATTCTTAAAAGTTAAGCCTGAACTTAATTAAATTTAAACTTAAATTTTATAAAACCTTTATTTATTAATTAACACACACCAAACCCATGGGGCCCAACCTGGCCCAATACCCCACCCTACTCCACATACCTGCTTCTTCCCTTCTAGGCAAAACTTAAACCAAAACACTTCCAGTTTTAAAACCTGGAACGAACACAAACGTGCATAATGTGCATGCTCACTGGAGACTCACTACCGCTTCGCCAACCCACCATCGGATATGCCACCTCAGACTCGACCCAGCTGCCCCCATCATCTGAGCTCTGAACTCCCCCTCCTTACTTCATCCATTCAACCCGAGATGACCACATAAAGAAAAAAAATCAGGTTGCGACCAAAAACATCTCCTTCCCAATCATCTCGACCCCTTCCAGCCTTGCCACCTGCAAGTGAGACTGCCTGGCACCCCTCTACCTCCGACCAAACCTCTGTAGTCCCCAAATCCACCTACGACTGAAAGAATGAGCACATCCCAAATAATACCTTAAACCCTAGTTTGATCCATTCTCGACAACCCGATCCACTTAAGCCATCGCTTCCAATACAAAAAAGGTCCGTCTCCCTCCGATCTTCTTCCCGGTATCCTTCGATGCTTCTCTCGACCACCAATTTGCCGGAATTTAATTTTAAATCCAATATCAAACAACTATCAATTCAAACAAACCACAACACTAGAAATCATGAATCTGTCGCTAAAAATCATGATTTTCTACGACAATCATGAATATAAAGGTCGTTCGTTGATTTGTGATTGACGAAAAACCGACAAATTTGATCACTGACTGTTATTTTATAATTTTCTCAAAATATATTCATATTAAAATCTAACAACTATTTTTAAAATATACTATAGATCAAACAAACAACTTTGTAGTTGACGGCAAGTGAAATTTCTAAATGGTTTGAGAGATATTGATTTTAGAAGGTGAAGAGGAGAAGTGGTTTTTGAAAAACAGAACAAAATTTGTTTATGGTAAACATATTTATCCATTTAAAAGAAAATCTAACCCAAACTATGATCTTTTACCTATTACATATACATGAAAATCAAGTATAATCAATAACTAAGCTTACCAATAATTTCACACAATATTTATTTCATTAAAATATTTAAAACAAGTTTGAGTAGCTCACCTTTGCACATGATTTGAATTTGCTAAACTAAGCTTAACCCTTTAAATTCTTGATCTTGAGATGAATTTTGAATTTTGAACTAAAGTTGAGATTTTTATATTAAAAGAAATAGAAAATGTAGGAAGAAGATTAAGAAAATGAAGTTTTGAAATGAAAAGATAATGGAAGGTGGATATGTATATAAGATGAAAATAAAATGATAGGGGGAAAGACCAAATTTCCCTTAAATCTAAATTTCAACTATACCATCATTTTTCAAACTTATAAAAGTACAAACTTTTGAAAGTACATTGGACAATAGCCTAATCCTGGTACTTTAATTTAATTTTACACTTAATATTTCATATCATGTCAAATCTTTCATGTTCTCAAATTTTAAATAAACCCTTTTATTTAGTCACTTATAAATATTATGTTATTTCCAAAATAAAAGTTTTCTATCAATTTAAATGTTGTTTTAAAGCAAAACCACAATATTACGACTTAAAATAGCTTGTTATTCGATAAAAAGCTAAAAATCCAAAAAAAAAATTCAGTCAAATTTTCAGTTTTCCGTTAAACTATCTGTTTATGTAAATAGAATTTAAAATTAAAATTTTCTATTATTACCTATCCTTTAAAAGAGGGTTACTAAATTAATAAAAACCATTAACTGGATATTTAAATTAAATTAAATATTCACAAATTAAAACGATAAAATTCTAGGTCGTTACATCTTGTTTACCTATTTTCAATGAAATTGATATACCTATCAGATCTCACCGAGTGTTATCACATTGAACCATAACAATTTAGTAAAGTTATCATTTATAAATTTCCATGGAAATTCATAAACAAAAATGAAAAGTCTATTTTAAAGCAAATTTGATAAAGTTATTATTATTTATGAAGTAAAGTGGGATTTAGTAAATAATAATATGAATTTTGGTAAACTATTAATATTTTGAATTTTATAGTAGTAATTAAATATTAAAGAATTTGGAGATAATTGACACTGTTTGAGATATATAGTAATATTAAGTTTATCAAAAATTTAAATGTGTATTATTACTATTTTTGGATAAATAATAATAAATAGCTTTTACAAGGTTTATTAGGAAATGATATTGTTATTATAAAGTGAATAATAATGGAGGATGTCTTAGGTAATAATCAAGAGATAATTTCAAAAATATTTTGTTAAAATATTATTATTTTCAAGATAGATAATAATATCATCCGAGTACTTTAAATGTGAAATATTATATTTATAAATTATATAAGTTGGGATTATTATTATTTTTTTTGGTTGAAAAGATTAAAGTGGTTTAAAAAGGAATTTTACAGAAAACTATCATTTTGAGAAGAAAAAAATACGCTTTGAACAAGAGTTTTGTAATAATTACTATTATTTCTGAGAAAATAGTGATTTTTTTAAAATTATTTAAGGTGAATTGATATTATTATCTATTATAAATAAATAACCATAAAGTGACCATCAGATATGAAGTAAAATATTATTATGTAGAGTTAGTAAATAATATTAAGGTAATTTATAATATTAGAAGTAAATTGGTGATGCTTAAATAAATGATAATGGAATGATTCTACTACATTGGACATTAAATATTATTATCTATTATTGTTGATTTTTTGAGTGAGTCAGTATTTTCCATTATGGGACATGCTATTTGGGCGGGTATTAATATTTGTGGAGGTAGACCTTCTTGTAGTTACCATATAGGGAGGTAATTATCATTGGAGTGGTGATAGCTATTTATTGGTATTTACTTGATGTTAGTATATATGTGGAGTTGTTAGTATTTACCATTTGTTAGCACGTGTGACTTTTGGATTTCGCTGAAAGTTGTTAATTTTTATAGTATGCTTTATGTGTGTGTGTGTGTGTATGGGATGTATGTATTACCACCATTACCTTACTCTAATACTATGTTTGTTTATGATGGCCTATGTATGTGAAGTATGTGTTGTAGGAGTAGGGTAGGGTATAATGAGCTTGAGTCCCGGTTGTAATCCGAGTGATACACATGCAATGTTAATATGAGCAACTAAAATTTAAAGCTTAATAAAATGAATTTATTTTTTATTTTTTTGGTGAAAGGTTCAACGAAAATAATTAGATTGAAAGCTATACACAATATATGAAAATATACATTACCAATTATGAAGATATTTTATTGGAGGTCAAATGTATATTTTTGAATCAAAAAGGAGGTATATGTATATTTTTGGATTTAAAGTAATTTACTAATTTTTTTACATGAGGTATAAAATATATAATAAAACATTGAACTTAAGGAATATGGTACTTAAATCTAAGGGTATTTTTCTCCAAAAAGGAAAATTAGTTGTGAAATACCTTATTGAAGCATACTGCAAAAGAATATTTATTTAAAAATATTTGAAAAGTATTTTGATAGTAAATATTTTCTTTAAAAATTGTTATTGGTTTGAAAACATTCTTTTAGAAAGCAGTTTGTGAGAAGTACTAATTTGAAAATATTTGTTAAAGGTATTTTTGTTGATAATTTTTGGTGGAAGCTTTATCGGGAGGTAAAGAGAGAAATATTTAAAGAATGTTTTATATGAAATATTATCGGATTTGAGAAATGTTTATCACAAAGGTTTAGAGGGAAATATTTTTTTTGAAAAATATTTTAGTTGGAAGAATATCCTGAGAAATATTCTTTTTAACTAAAAAATTTGAGGAAGTATTTTAATTTTTGAAATACCTGTTTGAGTAGAGTACATGAAAATTTTACTAAGACAAAGATAATATTTTGTTTGAGGTATATATTTTATAAAAATATGTTGTGCAGGAGAAAATGTTTTGTTTAAAAACAATTTGTTTTGAAATTATTTTAATTTAAAAAGTACCTTCCATTAGATGAAAAGATCTTTGGAAGAAAACCATTTTTAGGTGGAAATATTTTGGTTGAAAAGCATTTCAATTTGAAAAAGAAAAATTGCTGGGAAAATTAGGGAAACGTTATATAAGGGAAGAGAACTTGTGTTATAAAATATCTATTTTGAAGGTACTTTGTTAGGGAGAATATTTTATTTTGTAAAATAGTAGTCCGATTCAAAAATATATAGTTGGAAAATAAAATATTTGATTTGAGCAATAGAACTTTGAAAATAGAAATATTTGGTTTTGGAATATTTCGTTGAAAGTATTTAGAAATATTTGGTTTTGAAATATTTCGTTGAAAGTATTTTGTTAGAAAGCTATTTTATTTGAAAAATGAAGTGAAGATGAATACTTTCGTTAAAAATATATAATTAGTTTGGAAGTATTTTTATTGGAAAATAATTTGCTCATAATATTATTATTATGGAGAATAAATGAGGTGAATAATGGTATTTTACTCGAAAATGAATTAGAAGTGGGTTATTCTTTACTTTGAGATTAAAATAATAATTATAGTTAACGAATATGAATATGATTATGGTTATTTACGAGATTCAATGAGTTATTGTTAATTGCTATTTATGAAATGGAGAATAATTTGATAAATAATAGTACTAGATTTTTGAGATATAATAACCATAATAGAGTTTTAAGAGTTTGGAGTAAATTATTTCTACTTTTGGATAAAATAGCAATAATACAATTTTTTTAATGGATCGTTTTCCCAAACTACCTATAACGAGATTATTTATGAGAATTGACGTAGAATTTTTTTTATGTTTGGGTTAAATAATAATAAAGAGATTTTTTATAATTCCATATATAAATCAAGATAATTATTGAAAATTCATCATCTTGAGTCGTATCTACTGTTATTGGATATGTGATGAGTGGCATAAGGGTTGATACGAGTGAATGATATGAGTTTTGAGTTTGACTAACATCTATTATGATGAGATAGACTTTATGCTTAATGCATATGACTTTCCTTAGTGTGTTATAAGGACGTCCATTGTATCCACTTCGAGGTGAGGTGGGTCATGATGTTGTGATTATTCACCTATGAAAATGTAGTAAAGATGTTTTATTTTAGATAGAAAAACATGTTTTATTGGACTATTGTTGTTTACTTGATTTGTTTGGATTGCCTACTTTGTTTGTGTTGTTTGCATTGTTCTTGTTATCATTGAGTTCTTACTGCATCTATATTAGTTGGATTTTTATCCGTGTTGCAAGAAGCATCAATATGATGATTGTTTAGTTGGTTATATTGCTTCGTTGATGTTTGCTTGTTTGATTGCACTACTTTCTTAACGACTTAGTTGCGTGGTTTACCTTGTTTGTTACTTGGATTGTTGTTTTGAATACATTATACTTCAAATATGGGGAAATAGATCAACAAGGGGATATTACAACTAATATGAGATAGTAGAAGCTAAAGGTCACCTTAAAACGAGCTCAGGAATTCCAAGAAATTAGAAGAGCTACATGAGAAATTAGGATGTAGAACAAGGAGGTTCTGCTATGAGGAGGGGTGTGCCAAGGGACTTTAGCGACTGAAGGCATTGGGAGTGTACGAGGAGATCATTATTAGCGACGAGGAAGCCCCCCATGAGGGCTTTGGTTATGAAAGTCTCTACTTCCTTTGTACAAGAATTGACGACAATGAGCTATTGAAAATAGAGTGTAGATGTCGTATTGTGATGAGTCCTAGGAAGTGGTCACCCAATATCCATGAGCCACACTCCAAATATGCTTGAGAAGCAAGAGTCGAGGACTCTATTATTGGTTATTATATGAGTATGCCTGAGGTGAAAAAATCGATGACTCTACTATTGCTTATTATATAAGTATGCTAGAAGAGCATGAGTCTGGGACCCTATGGTTATATATTATTTGAGTATACCGAAGGAGCAAAAGTTTGAGACTTTATGGTTATTTGTTGCAGTTGGGAACTATATTCATAGGCATGATTATGTAGGTTAGTATACCTTTGTGATGTTATCAAGGTAGGGTCTACTTCAAGTGTCAAGAAACAATAACAATGAGCTTTTGAAAAAAAGTATGGTGGAAATCATCGAATAAGTGGTAAATCGCCAAATCATTCAAAATCCATAGATCAAACTATGAATAGGTGCATGTGTCTTTCTTAGAGTATAAACCTAAGTTGTACACATATTATTAATTGATGTGTAGGAGGTATTGGGGTTTGTACACATGATATTTGTTTGTATGTTAGCGAATGATGATAATACCTTATTGCCTTTAAGTATGTGTGCAGTGTTTGATAGTTTATACTGATTGTCAATGTATATATCTGCTCATTTATGCACATTAAAACCAACATAAAATTTGTTTATTAACTTGTATGGATGATTCTTTTGCTCTTTGTTGGTAGAGTGTTACATTTGAATGCTATGGTATGGGTTGCATGCCTTTAAAGCTGATAGTTTTCCTATAGTACTGGGTGTGGGGAAAGTTATATTCCTTGTTGTGAATATGTAACACCCCGTAATTTTAACGATAATTAACTAAAAAGAAATTAGCCATTAAATAGTCATGTTGACAAATCGAATGTTTACAAACATCATAATTTGGCTACGAAACTTGCACCATTGTGTTCGTGGCAATTTTCTGATCAATTTTCATATATATATTTTTACGATCGAAGTTCAAACGAAGAAGTTATCGACATTTGAAGCTTTTGAATCGAAAATAATTGTATATGTAATTGTGGAAATAAAATGTAATTAACAAAAAAAATTAATGCTAATTAACGTTAATGGTTTCTTGGCGTTTAAGTAAGTTAACGTGAATGAATAACAAAAACAAGTTGCCTCGGGAATAAACTTAACAAACGTTAATGACAATATTAATTAACCAAACTAAAACCGACCGGTCGACCCTAAACATGGGCCCGTCGACCACTGGCGGTCAACCTGTAAGGGAACGATGGTTGATCAATGGTATGTGTCAGACGTGGCCAAATGGATCGGATTTAAAATAATTTAATTAAACGGTTGGCATTGAATTGAACCCCTATAAATACGGTGCCTAACTCCTCACTTTTCTTCTCATATTTTATGAAGCGATAGCGAAGCTATGGCGTTCCTTCTTCTCCACAAATTCTAAATTCTTAATTCTAAATATGGTTATAGTTTATATACGTATAGACAAGTGGAAAATAGCAAAGGATAAATGAGAAGAAGAATTAGGTTAAATCAAATCGTCAAAGCCAAGGTAAATTATAAATCTCGAATAGAATCTAAATTAAATCCAAATATCTTCTCTAATCTGGATATATATATATATATGCTTGCGGTATATGTATTCAAACAGAAAGAATAAGGGGAGTCAAACTAAAATAACAGGGATTAAATCTGGAGATTTGGAAAGCTAAAAAAGTGACCAGGAAATTATATATTTTTATATAATACTGGATTTATATCGTTGTAAATCTATTCCTATATGCCTAAATGTAAATTTGGTGTTGTAGGCCTAATTATATGCTTGAAATGAATTAAAAAACGTTACCTACATATTATGTGGTTGATAACTTAGAGTTGATATTGCATGTATTTGAATCTAGAAAGTATTAGGTAGTAGTAGTCCCTGAATTTGATAAATGATATAGTAGTTCCAGATTTGTTGATTAAATGATTTATGCAAGTCAATGTAAATTAGGAGTTATCACCATAAATTATCGGGGTTAAGTAGTGTTGTAATACGTTAGAATGCAGGGTGTTGCAATGTAAATGTCTATAGATTACCAAATTCAAATTCATAAATAAAAGTGCATCATTTGAAATAACCAAGGAATACGCCTAAAAGAAAGAGATGTATAAAATATGGATATTTATCATATTTTGTACTATCTATTTCAACAACTACAAAATGATAATTCCTTGTAATTCCAAACGTAACACAAATTCCCTTTTTGGGTTAGATATAGAAATTTATAGTGTTAACCTTTCCTTGGAGGGAGATGTAATTCTAATGCATTAAAATGCAGAAATCTCTAAGTATGAATTAAAGAATTATAGTTATGAGAATAATAACGGTTAAATTGTAAAATTAAATATACGAAATATAGAGAAGATAGAAATCAAATAATAAACGGAAAAGAAAAGGTGGGCAAGTAATAAATTGAATAGAGGCAAGTAATAATTTCAATAAGAGTACGACAATTCCACTAAATAAAGAAGGGTAAGAAAAGTTAAAAAGAATAGAAAAAAGATTTAAAAATAAGAAAGGGAAGTAAATAGAAAAAGATATTTAGATCCTCTAAAGTAAGAGGTAAATGGCATTAAACCGACATTGATGAAGTAAAGAGTCGGTCGAATAAAAATAATTGAATGTGAGCATTTGAACATTGGAAGCATAATAATGAAACAAGAATGAATATACATACATACATACACACACACACACACACACACACACACACACACATATATATATATATATATATATATACGTAGCCTCAGTATACGTTTATGACGGGTTTGAACTATAGCCAAAATTTAGTTTAGATAAGAATGATATAGTCATTAAAATGGGTTGGAATGCGAGGTTGGTGTGTTACACAAGAGAAGTCTGCCCACCGCAAAGGGCTACCAGCAGTTGTGTATACACTATTCTGATGTGGGACATATCCAACTATAGGACCCGTGGAATTATATACATTCATGTATAGGTGAGGGATACCCAAGTAGGAAGGTTCACCTTGGTCGAAGTGTCAATGGACAAGTAAAGTCTACTTCAGCCTTTTAGGGAGTATTAAGTAACTTAGTAATAAGTGGGTATTACCTTTATTAAGTTAGGCAATCCAAATGGGACGGTGACCAGGCTCGACGCTATGTTAGTGTGTGTTTGATACCATATTCTAGGGTAGGAGCTATACATAGATGAGAACGTTATCAGTCCCGAGTGGTTTAGAGAAAGACAAGGTTTACGCCTAAATGGCTACACCTCCTACTAGTGTAGATCATGTTTAGGTCATGCACCATCATAGTTGTTTGCTACTTTGTTTGTTAGGGGCAAGGCTAGATAACCCTTTATGGAGGTCTTTTAAAAATGGATAGAATATTGATAACGATTGTGATACTGTTATTAAGCACTGTGGGAGTTCCTTGCTATGCATGACAACAAGGATGTGATACTACATTGATGATGGACCATGATGTGGTTTTGAGTTACAGATGCTATAGGGGAAAGTATCTTGGTCCAAAGGGGGATTGTGGTACTTATATAAATATATATATGCATGTGGTTATTGTCTACCTAGAGTAGATGGGAGTATCGTACGTGTACATGGAGTCAAGATGACTAAGTTAAAAATAAGAGACATAACATGTAATGGAATGCAATCGGCATAAAGTAGTATTATGTATAAAGTGTGTAATTTACCAATCACCAGAACATTGTTCTAAACCTTCCTTATTGCAACCCACATGATAGCTTAGAGGGATAGGTATTGGTACAAGGCAGAAATAGTTGAAGGACATGTTTCTTATGCATGCTTGACACTGACAAGGATACTAAAGATATTGGAAGTGTCACTCTTGGTTAGTCACTATATGTTTTATTATACTTTACTATTTCGTTGTGAGTTTATATCGATAGTGTACTGATATGAATTTATTTATTTGCAGGATACCAAACCAATGATCCATACTTTGGTAGACTTGGGTTTTCAATTTAGCAAAAATTTGGGCCCACAGGGGTGCAAGTTGTCACATTTGGTATCAGAGTCTAGGTTAGTCGATCTTAAGAATTAGGAAACATTGAGTGAACGTAGTTTTAATTTTACTATAATTATACAAAATATAATTTACGCCAAATCCTATAAATTCCGATTATAGAGTAGTTGCAACCATACTCTAAAAGGATGGATAAGTCGACTATGAGTTGGAACAATGGATGAAGTTGAAGATATGCACCTACCTCGTTACCCCATAGGAAATAGGTCATAGTGGAAGGCGTTGACTGAAGAAGAGCATGAGTGCAACATATGGAAGGGTCCCCGAAGCTAGATGGTACGTGACTCCCTTGTTGGGCCCAGATAGCCAATGGTTGTAGATTCCCGCAGGATTGCCGATTGATGATGCACAGTGGGCCAAGATAAACGGGAAAGTAAGAATCTATATGTTGCAAATATCCGAAAGTAAGAATTAAATATGTTCCTTAAAGAAGGTGTGTAGTAATCACACTAAGATGATAGTCGGATTTTTATTATTTGGGAAAAAGGAGATAAGTCAGAAAGTAGTAGAAAAGAAGAAACATCCAAAAGAATGGGCAAACAAAAATCCACTCTGAGTCTGACCCCATACCAAAGAATTTAATATAAAAGTTGAAATGATTTTGCTATAGAAGTTGAGAAAAATATGTGAATAATATATTTGAAATGGTTTTCAAATGAATTATCCTATTTTTGAAAAGTAAGTAAATATTAGATTTCTGGGGAAAATAAAATAACAACATTTTATTTAAATAAAGAATTATAGTAGGAACTAAAAATTAGTTAAATCGAAAATTTCAGTAAATGGGTTTTTATAGAAGTTATTTGTTTGAAAAAAAAATATACAATGAAGCGTATGTAGCTTGTTGATTTTTCAGATATGAAAAATCTTAAGTGGTAAAATTCTTTTTAGGGGTGGACAACAGGAAGTAGTGCTAGTTTTGAATGAGATAAATAATAATGGGAAAGAAGAGTAAAACCCAAAGAAAAATAAAAACTAAGCGGTAGGCGGATGCACTGCAATGGGTGGATAGGAATTTCTCAGAGCAGCCAGTGCGAAGAGGGAGATGACGGAGATTGAACGAAGCAACGTTAGGTAATACTTAATATTCGATTCGGTCCAAAAAGGGTCTACGTTCAACATGGCCTAAAATAGGCATGGGCAATCGACCTTTGGGGAAGACCAATTGTGATATCCCCGAATTTTTGGCAATATCAATTTAATAATCTGTGTTAAAAATTAAATTGATTTGATAATTTTTGTTGATAAATTTAAATTGATTTAATAATCTTCTTTCAATAAATATTTAATTGGTGATTTTTATCTTTTTAAAAGCTAATAAATTGTTTTCTACTTATAATGTGTATATATTTGTATATATTGTAAATAGAAATCTTTGGTTTGAATTTAATAAATAAATAAATCTTGTTATCAAATTCTAATATATTTTGGTAATTTGGAAATTTTAATTTAGAATATATGGTTTTAAAATATTTAAGATAAATGTTTAATTGATCAAATTGTATCTTAGCTTAAGTTTAAGATTTATTAAAGGTCGTTTTGTTCCTTTTAAATATAGCTTGATAAAATAAGTAATATATTAATAAAGAGATAACTCCTTCTATAAATTATTTTAAAATTTAATAATGAGCTATATTAACAATGTAATGTCTTTACAAATGGATTTCTAATACAAATAGAAATTGTTATTTTTAAATTTATTTATATATATATGTATTTTGGAAAGCTATGATTTGTAAATTTAAAATAACAATCTTTCAATAATATTTAAAATAAATCTTATAAATAATAAGCTTAAGTATAAATCAAAAATATGATATTAACATAAATATAAAGATAAATAATAAGCAAATGTAGTATAAAAATATATATGTACATAAAATAAATATGCATGTGAAGAGTAGTTGCACGCTAGAACAAAACAAAGTATATATGTACATGAAGTTAAAAAAAACCTGGTAAAAATAAAATATGTATGTATGCAAGGCAAGTAATATCCCTAAACAAAGTAAAAGAAAATATCTATGTACAAAATAAGATATGGATGAAACATAAGGTACATTAGCATTTAATGCTTCCATTTCTTAACAGCAAACAAGGTCAGATCAAAATATTTAAACATCATTTCTAGGTTTACAAAAATCTCTGATCAGATAAAAAAAAAAGTGTACCAGGCTAAATTGCAAAACCCAGAACACCTACCCTATGCTATCTTTTCTTTCTATATATCACTCCTTATTTTAGTTCGTTCTCAAGACATAGCAAGCATTTTTTTTACAAACTGAAGCATCATTCTACAAATTCAAAACAACAAGCAAGCAAGGTGATTTAGAGGAAGATCAAAGCAAAACATTTTACAGTTTTAAAAGTTCAAAACTGTTTTCAAAATATGGATGCTCTGTCTTCTTTTTAAAAGGTGAGTAAACTCTTTATTTAAAAGTTTAAGTAAATACATGTTTGTTGCTTGTGAAATTCTGAAATAAGCGATGTTTGCATTTGTGGATACAAGTGTGCTTTATGCTTGTTATGTTGTGAACTGTGCATGTTAGTCTTCTCTGTTCATTTTTTCCAGTGAGTAAACAAATTTTCTTAAGATCTAAGTATGATTAAATCTCTGTGTATGAATCCATGAATAATATTGTGCTTGTTTGAGTAATTTCTTTCCAGTTTAACTTTGTATATATATATACATATAAATGACTGTGCTGTGTATTCCTTTTCTTCTCTGTTTAATTACAGGGTGTGAAATTAACAAAAAAATTCAATACTACTTCATCCAATCATTCTTAGGGTTTGAGTTTAAAACAAAACAAGTATGTTTACACCTGAACTAAGATCTAAAAATGGTTTCAAGTAGAATAGTGATATATAGCATTTGAAAAACTGTTTTTACAAGGAAAACTTAACTTTATGTTATTTTCGAATGTCAGGGAACTTGAATTAAATTTTATAGCTTGAATTGTTATCAAAAGATATTATTTTTAAATCAAAGATGGTAATTTTTCATTAAGTATGCAAAGAGAAATTCGTAGATGAACTGGAAATGGTTTTTGTCCAAATTTCGGCGACGCGATGAACTGGAAATGTCGGCGTTGCTAGGGGAGTTGGAGGAGCCTACGTAGGTGACGGGAAAAATGACTGGAGCTGTTCCAGTTTGCCGAGGTGACGGCGGTGAAGATTTCTAGTTAGTAACCCAAAGTTTTGTGGTGATCGGAAACTTGACCGTCGCGGTTGCCATCGTGCATCGAGTTGCACGTGCTTCGGGGGGGGGTGATAGCCTGGGGGTTGACGTGTTCGTGGTCGGAGGGTCAGGTTGTCTGGTGGTCGGAATCGTTCAGGCAAGGCAAGTTTGGTCGGTGGTCTGAACTCGAGATTGATTGAGTTATACTCGATTTCGACTATGGACGAGTGTGGGTCCTTGGTTGATTTAGATTCGATGATGAAGGGTTGCTCGATGTGTGTGAGGCGTTGGAGTTAGTTGGAGTTCGCCAGAGAGGCCGTGCACATGCACGGCGATGATGCTGTGCCAGTAATTTTTGGGTGCGAGAGCAACTCAAGCCGATGCTCGAGCAGGGGAGGGGGTTTCTTCGGGTTGAACGCGAGATTTAAGTGGTTGCCAGTTTTGCAGTTTAACTTAAACTCTAAAGAAAAAAAGAGATGAGGAAGAAAGGAACACGAGTCTTCTTTCTAATGTTAAGTTTAACTAAAATTTAAAGTTATTAAATTAAAATAGATTCTTAATGCAAGATAAAGGATTTGTATTTAATATAGTAAGATAATTAAAAATGTTAATAAATTTATAATTGAAATTTAAGATTAAATAGATTTGTAATTAAGGATTGGTATTAATAATTAAATGTTTAGTACATTTGAAATTAAGAAATTTTAAATTAACTAATTTAATCAACGAATGATTAAGAGATAATTAATTAAGTAATTTAATTGATTAATTAAGTGATGAATTTAGGAATTAGGTTAAATAAATGGATAATTAAGTTATTAATTAATAATTAAGGTTATTAATTGATAATTAGTTAAGATTAATTAATTGATTTAAAGGTAAGAAGAAATGATTTATTAACTTAATGTTTTAAAATTAATTAATTAATGATGCATTAAGCAGGATTAGTGATAAATTCTTATGTAATTAATTTAATATAAGTTAATTAAACTAATTATAATATAAATTGATATTTCCTATTGGATGACTGTACTGTGATAACTACTGTTTATGATTAAGGTGGATAAATGGAAATGATTAAATTAGAGTTTAATTAATTAATGTAATTAATTAAGCTCTAATGAAATTAATTATAGTTAATTAATTAAGGATCATTTATTAATGTAATTAATTAAGTAAGTAATGGTTAATTATTGTGAATGGTTAAGGATAATTAATTTGTATAATTAATTAAAGGCTAATTACTTAAAGTAATTAAGAATAACTAATCAGGATGATTAATTAAGATGGATAATTAGAGGATGATCAATTAATTGATTTGTAATTAATTAATGATTAAGTAAGCAAGATTTATGTGATGAAAGTAATTAATTTAATTTATTTTAAATTAATTAGAGATGGAAGTAATTAATTTAATTCACTTTAAATTAATTATAGATGGCGATAAATAAATCATTGCTTATGGATGTTGAATGATATTGATTGCCTTGAATGGTTTGAGATCTCAGATATGAGATAAGTGATGCTGTGTGATATGGATGCTTTGGTTGAAATGTGATGATAATGTGAATTATCTGTTTATTATGATAATGTGAATTATCTGTTGTGATGATGTTATGAATTATCTATCTGTGTATATATAGATAATGGAATTGAATTGTTTTAACTTTAAAACAACTTGGACCTAAAAGATAGCGATTTGGATTTCGATGAGACCGGGATCGGGTTTCCAGATTTGGATATCCGAAAACCACATCGATCCAAATTAACGATAGGTCGTGAATCTCAAGTGAAGATGAAGATTCAGAGTGCAAGGGTTATTGTCGTTAACTCTGAGGGCGATTCCCAAATGAGTGTAGAGATAATGCCTTCGGTTTCGTTCGAACCCGGAACGAACTTGTATGGATTGAATGCTTTCAGCACATCGTCAGGTGGACGATGAGCATTCTAAGATAGATGTGTTCTATAAAGGTAAATCGTAGCCTCAAGCCTCATCAACCGGGAATGGCTAAAATAGGGGAGGTGCAGCAAGGCTAAGTGGGTCATACCCAAGTAGGATGAGATGAACCACTGTCTAGAGTCCCTTTTATTTCGGTTGTGTGGGCCGTTGAATAGCTACAACCGCTGGGGCTATCTTATTCAGGACTGTCCAGTAAGGGATGGTTCCGGCTTTGTGTTGCAGGGGATTGGGCGCGATCCTCGGTACGTTGATCTAGGCCACGTACTGTGACGGTCGGTACCCCAGTAGCCCCGCCATTGTGTGGAATCCAATCTCCAATAAGCGCCGTACGATTTAGTTGTGCCCAACTATGTTGGAACGTGAGATGTAAGCATTCCAGCTATTTCTGTATTTTACTTGAAAACCCTAGACCCTATTATAATATCACTGAATTTCCTATCAAATGTTTGGTTAGCTTAAGGTAAAAACTTACCCATGTTTATGTGTGGGGAGTCTTATGTAACGACCCGTATTTTTAACGGATCGACAAGTTCGACAGAATTTGGAATTTTAGAGTTTTTGAGCCATTTCAGATTTTAGGCGAAAATGGCTAAGTCCTGAGTCGTGAACGACTTAGTGTAAGTCGTGAGTCGTATACGACTTAGGGGATAGGAGCGACTCAGGGATTTGGCTAGTTAAGGGTGTAAGGATAAGTCGTTTGAACGACTTAAGGGGTAGGCGCGACTTAAGGACTGGGCGAGATAAGGCTTAAGTTGTAACAGTTAAGTCGTGACCGAGTTAAGCTGATGAGTCGTACCCAAGTCATCTGATGAGTCGTACCCAAGTCATCTGATGAGTCGTACCCAAGTCATCTGATGAGTCGTATCCAAGTCATCTGATGAGTCGTACCCAAGTTATCTGATGAGTCGTATCCTGGTTATCTGATGAGTCGTACCCAAGTCATCTGATGAGTCGTACCCAAGTCATCTGATGAGTCGTACCCAAGTCATCTGATGAGTCGTATCCAAGTCATCTGATGAGTCGTACCCAAGTTATCTGATGAGTCGTATCCTGGTTATCTGATGAGTCGTCTGACCAGTTGAGTCGTAACCCCAGTTATTTGTTAAGTCGTGACCGACTCAGTAGTTGGCTGCTAGGTTATAAGTCGTAGAATGGGTTATCTCGTCTAACCAGTTAAGTCGTGGACGAGTTAAGGGATGAGTCGTAAGCTGTTGAGTCGCGCGTAGGTGATAACTCGCGCAAGTGGATGAGTCGTAGCCTTTGTGATGAGTCGTATACGAGTTAGTAGTTGAGTCGTCTAACCAAGTAAGGCGTGCGCATTTAAGTCGTAGACAGGGGGTCTGGTGAGTCGTAGGCGCATGCTATAAGTCGGAGACGACTTAGGAGATAGCTGTTTTGTCGTGAGTCATAGGCAGAAGTGTGTTAAGTCGTTGAGTCGTAGGGCTTTGAGTCGTGAGTCGTAAACGACTCATGGAGGCAGACGAGATAGGGATTTCAGCTATAAATAGGAGAGTTTCTCTTCATTTTTGGGATCCGGATTTTGAAGCGACGAAGTGCTGCCATTTTGAGAGCTCGACTTCTACACTTCTTCACTTCTTTTCTCCACTCTAATCTAGTGCTTCCTTCCATCCAAATCAAAGATCAAGATTGAAGATTCAAGAGCTAAAGTTGAATATCTTCATCTTTTCAAAAGAGATTTCTTCGTTTGAAGCGGATTCGTGATAGATCAAGCTTCATCCTTCGCTGTCCAGATCTGAAGCGTGTTGATTTGGGTTTGTTTTGGTGATTTGGTGAGTGGTGATTATCTCTCACACGGATCCAAAGGAGTATATCGGATTGTTGGCTCGATTTGGTGTTAAAATAGAGATTTCCATGCATTTTCTTCATCCTAAGTGTAGATCCATGTAGATCCATTGTTCATGATGATGTTACATCCATTTTATCACCTGTTAACCTATGCAAGCTCATTCATCAAGTTTGTAGAGATATAATCCATGTTTTCATGCTTATTGGACTTTCAACTCTTTAATTACGAAAATGCCATTGTTGTTATAATTGTCTACTTAGATCATTTTTGAATGCTTGATTGCTTGGATTGATGTTTGATTTGATTGATTGCTATGAACTAGATGATTGATGATTAGATTTAGATCGAAGATGATTCAAAAGCTAAGGGAAAGGCTCTTGAATTGGGAAAGCTGCTCGTGGCATATGTAGCGGGATGATGAAGCTCTTATGCATAGATTTGATGATGTGATGTTGAGATGAGGCTTTGCGAGGATGTAATGAAGCAAGGCATCATGTGATGAAGACTTGGTCTAATCCAGACGGGATCATTCCAAGCATGTTGATAACTCGGTGATATGATTCGAGTTGAGGATAATGAATGGATATGAGAATAGTTGTCAAGGAGGATGACTAGGAGGTTTGGATAGCATCGTTGTTGAAGGTTCTAGCATGCTCTAAGCAAGAGTACGTTTGGGCAGATTCGATAGTCCCAACGACTAACTGTTGATGGTCGAGTACTCTGGGAAGATTCGATAGTCCTAGGCACGGGTTGCGACGACGTGCGGGAGTTATGTCTAGAACCGGGGTTTCCATTAGCCCTTGACGGACGGCTGAAAGAATGTGCCGGTCATTCAATTAACGGTGATATCGAAGCAATGATAACAGTGATAGCCAGAGTCATGGATGTTTGGTTGTATCGTCATTCGGACTCAAGAGCGGTATTTTCTGGGTGCTTATCTGATTTAGGCCTTGGTACTTGGAAAACATCGCCCTTGACTCGAGTGATAGTAGCTTTACTTTAAATTGTATGCTCTGCTATGTTTGCTTCTGCTTAGTGTGTGTCTGGGGGCTATCACTGTAGAATGAGGTCGGAGTGGGAGGGTTGTATTCCTATTCCTTTTCCTTTATGCTCTTTTGGTATGTTGTTAGTTAATTTACTGCTCACTAAGACTGTTGTCTGACTCAAGGCTTTATGTTTTAATTCTTATTGCCTTGGGCTGTTCGTCCATTTTGGGACGGGCAGACTAGGTAGCAGGTGACAGGTGCTGTTCTCTTCTCACGATGCTGATATCGAAGACGAGCTTGAGGGTTGCATTGTATCTTCTTATTATATGTACTGGATATTCCGCTGTTTTGTATTCTCTGAGAGATATGTAGTGAGGCTTGATGTATTGACTATGTGGATGCTTGTATTCAACTATTATGGAGTTTTATATGATGTCATTTTGTTCTGTAAAGCTTCACTATACATATGTTCTATTGTATTTTGTCCATGCGCTGTGAGTAATACGATAGATTCTGTCGTTTTAATCTTGCCTTGACAATCGTCCATGGTCGCTTGGCACACTTTACAGCGCTCTATCTTTAGATTCGGTGCAGGGGTCATGGGCGGTCGTCACATTTGGTATCAGAGCATTGGTTAATCGATTTTACCCAACGCTCGCCGTCGTAACTACGTATGAGAGACGTAATTGTATTTTGATGGATGATTACTATATATAATATAGTAGCTTAGTAGAGTTTGAGTCCTTTATACAGTTGTTTCTCTAGATGTTCTAATCATTCCTTTTTATAGATATTGAGAATGAGTCGAAGAGGGAGACCAGCTGCTAGGGAAGGCCGTGCTACTGAAGAGACTGCTGATTATGCAGCCATGTTCGAAGCTATGATGACTTCGATCATGAGAAGGATACCAGTTCCGGGGGCAGCAGTTGATGTTGGAGTTCAAGTCCAAACTCCGAAACCAGTGGATTTTGCTAAGTTGTGCAAGGATTATACTGCTCTTGGAGGGAAGGTTTTCTTGGGAACAGAATCAACTATCGAAGTCCAGAGATGGATAGATGCTTGTAGAAGGATCTTTGGTGATTTGGGAATTGATGATGCAACTAGGAGGAAGTTGGCATCAAGGCAGCTTCAAGGGAGAGCTTCTGATTGGTGGAACTCTATTACCATCACTACTCCGGAAGAAGAGATTACTTGGGAGCAATTCCAAGTCAGATTTGAAGCTAAGTTCATTTCTACAACTCAGAAGTCTGTTCTGTTCAAGAGGTTTGTGGAGCTCAAGCAAGGTGGAAGATCAGTTCTTGAGTATGTTTCTGAGTTTGAAGCTTTGTCCAAGTATGCCCAGTCATATATTGAGTCTGCATATCAGAAGAATGAGAAGTTTGTGACCGGCTTGGATAGTTATCTTGGGAGACAGTTGGTGGATCATTTGGACGATTCATTTGAGAAGCTTGTGGAGAAAGCTCTTAGGCATGAGAGTCTGTTTCCTAAGGAAGGATCTGTTGTTGCTGTGACCAGGGAAGAGTCTAAACCCCAGCAGGGTGGAAACAAGAAGAGGAAGCAGCAGCAGCAGAAGGGTAAGGATGGCCAGAAGAAGCCGAAAGGCGAGGTGACTTGCTACAATTGTCAGCAGAAGGGCCATTTCTCTAAGGATTGTAAGAATCCGAAGGTGCCAATGAAGTGTCACAACTGTGACAAGCCAGGGCACATCAGGAAGAATTGTCCAGAACCGAGGAAGGACAAGCAGATTGTGCAAGCTTATGCTTTGGGAGCTGTTCCGTCGTCTTCAAAAGCTCCTACTGCTGAAGAGAAGGGGAAGAGTGTGGTTGTTCAAGGTACTCTTTTCCTATGTGGTGTTCCGGTTAGAGTTCTGTTTGATACTGGAGCGTCGCATTCGTTTGTTTGTAATGATCTCGTAGGCCGGTTAGGTTTGGCACCGAATATTGTTGATAGGCCATTGGTTGTGACTAATCCAGTTGGGGGTTCGTCTTGTTTGTGTATGTTATGCCGTGGTCTAGTTGTATCGAGTCATGGTTGCTCTTTTATTTGTGATTGCTTTGTTCTGAACTTTGCGGGGTTCGGAATTATCTTGGGTATGGACTGGCTTAGGAAGTATGCGGCAAAGGTTGATTGCGAAAGGCTGGAAGTGACAGTCGAGAATGTGGAGGGGCGAAAGGTTGTAATACGATGTAAGCATGAGGAAGGCGTCTTCATGAGCTTCATGTATTCGCTGGTTGTTCCACGGGATGGACTGTCATCGGTGCCAATCGCTAATGGATTCGAGGATGTCTTTGACGAAGTCAAAGGGTTGCCGCCGCATAGAGAGATCGAGTTTCGAATAGATCTAGTAGAAGGAGCCATACCTGTTGTGATGCCTCTTAGGCGGATGGCGCCTAGGGAACAGCAGGAGTTGAGGGTGCAAGTTGATGACCTTTTACAGAAAGGATTCATTCGGCGTAGTGTGTCCGAGTGGGGTGCACCGGTTGTGTTCGCAACCAAGGCAGATGGGTCGTTGAGATTGTGTGTGGATTATCGTGAGCTGAATAAGGTGACTAAGAAGAACAAGTATCCATTGCCGAGGATAGATGACTTGTTTGATCAGCTTCACGAAGCTAAGGTGTTTTCTCAGATGGATTTGGCAACGGGATTTCACCAGTTGAGAGTAGCTAAGGATAGTGTGCCGAAGACTGCTTTGAGGACACCATCCGGTTTCTTTGAGTGGCTGGTAATGCCGTTTGGATTGACTAACGCGCCATCATATTTTGTGGATCTTATGAATAGAGTGTTCAGAGATCAGTTGAATAAGTTCGTACTTGTGTTCGTGGATGATATCCTGATTTATTCCAGAACGGAGGAAGAGCACAAGACGCACTTGCGTATGGTTTTGGAAATCTGGCGGAAACATCAGCTGAAGGCTAAGTTTTCAAAGTGTCACTTCTGGAAGAGTGAAGTGAGGTTCTTAGGCCATGTGATTTCTGGAAATGGAATAGCGGTTGATCCCGCTAAGGTGGCAGCAATCCAGGATTGGGTTAGACCTAAGAATGCATCTGATGTGAGAAGTTTTCTTGGATTAGCAGGATATTATCGACGGTTTATCAAAGACTTCTCCAAGGTAGCTGCACCATTAACAGGATTGACGAAAAAGAACCAAGTGTTCAGTTGGGATGCTAAGTGTGAGCAAGCTTTCGGAATCCTGAAAGAGCGATTGACGAGTGCTCCTGTTTTGACTATTCCAAGTGGGAATGATGAGATGGTGGTTTACACCGACGCATGTGGTACTGGACTTGGAGCAGTGCTGATGCAGAAGGATAAAGTTGTTGCGTATGCCAGTCGACAACTAAAGCCGCATGAAAGGAATTACCCGACTCATGATTTGGAGTTAGCGGCGATTGTATTTGCTCTGAAGATGTGGAGGCATTATCTATTGGGAGTTCGATTCGAGTTGTTTACGGATCACAAGTCGTTGAAGTATCTTTTCTCCCAAAAGGATTTGAATCTTCGGCAGCAACGTTGGCTAGAGTTTTTGGCATCATATGATTTTGGTATAGCTTATACTCCGGGAAAAGGTAACGCAGTGGCAGATGCGTTAAGTCGAAGACATGCAGGATTGGGAGCCATGTTTTCTGAATGGAAGAATCTCGAGTATTTAGCTGGATTTGACTTCAGGCCTAGATGCGAATTGGAACCTGAGATGTTGGCAAACTTATCAATAAGACCCACTCTTGTGGAAAGGATTGGTGAGAGCCAAAAGCGAGATGATAAGCTTGTCAAGATTATCCGTGAATTGGAATCTGGATTGGATCCAGAAAAGGATAAAGGATTCGAGGTCGATCGAGAGAGTTGGCTTCGGAAGCAAGGACGACTAGTTGTTCCCGATATAGATGAATTGAGGAGTAAAGTTCTGAAGGAAAGTCATCACTCGAAGTTGACAATTCATCTAGGTGGAAATAAGATGTATCGGGATACGAAGAGAACCTACTACTGGGAAGGTATGAAGAAGGATGTTGGAAATTTTATTTCCAAATGTATGAACTGCCAGTTGGTAAAAGCCGAACAGAAGAAGCCAAGTGGATTGCTTCAGCCATTAGAAGTTCCTACATGGAAGTGGGAACAAGTGTCGATGGATTTTATCGATGGATTGCCTAGAACCAGAACGGGAAATGAAGGGATTCGGGTCATTGTGGATCGTCTGACTAAGAGTGCACGATTCATTCCTGTTCGATCGACTAGGACTGCATCAAAGTTGGCTGAGTTGTATGTTAAGTGGATAGTTCGATTCCATGGTATTCCGAAGAGTATAGTGAGCGATCGAGACCCATTGTTCACTAGTGGATTTTGGAAGAGCTTCCAGGAAGTCTTGGGAACCGAGTTGTGTTTGAGTACAGCTTATCATCCCCAAACAGATGGTCAGACCGAGAGAGTCAACCGAGTTTTGGAAGATCTCCTCAGAGCTTGTGTTTTGGATTTCGGAGGATCATGGGAAGATCACCTTCATTTGGTGGAGTTTGCGTACAACAACAGTTACCAGTCAAGCATTGGTATGGCACCGTATGAGGCATTGTATGGAAGACCGTGTAACTCTCCAACATGTTGGTTGGAAACTGGAGAAAAGCTGATACTTGGGCCAGAGATGATTCGGCAGACTTCAGATTGTATAGAGATCATTCGGCAACGAATGAAGGCAGCCCAAGATCGTCAGAAGAGTTATGCCGATAAGCGTCGTAAGGATTTGGAATTCGACGTAGGAGATATGGTTTTTGTGAAGATTTCTCCACTGAAGAATGTTATTCGATTCGGGAAGAAAGGAAAATTGACTCCGAGATTTGTCGGACCATTCCCGATCATCGAGCGAATTGGAAAGCTCGCCTATAGGTTGGAGTTACCTGAGAAGATGTCGGGTGTGCACAATGTTTTTCATGTATCATATCTACGGAAGTATGTGCACGACTCGAATACAATGGTTTCTGCTGATAGCTGTGAAGACTTCGAAGTTGATCCAGTCGATAGAAGACCTCGTAAGCCGCTTCGTGTTGTTGAAACCGACACGAAACAGCTTAGGAGGAAGGTAGTTAAGTTGCTCAAGATACAATGGAGTGACGATGATAACGACTGTACGTGGGAGGTGGAAGAGAGGATGAAGGCAGCTCATCCTGAACTCTTCAAGGTATGGCCCTAAGGTGTCGCGTCATCTCACAATATTGTAACTTGTTCTAGTTTTAGAATTCTGTACGCTAAGCTAGAATTGGATGCATGGTTTGTTGATTGTTATGGATGGTAGGCGTACAGAATAGTCTTTGATTGCTTTGTTTGTTTGGAATTTCGGGGGCGAAATTCCTAAGGGGGAGAGAATGTAACGACCCGTATTTTTAACGGATCGACAAGTTCGACAGAATTTGGAATTTTAGAGTTTTTGAGCCATTTCAGATTTTAGGCGAAAATGGCTAAGTCCTGAGTCGTGAACGACTTAGTGTAAGTCGTGAGTCGTATACGACTTAGGGGATAGGAGCGACTCAGGGATTTGGCTAGTTAAGGGTGTAAGGATAAGTTGTTTGAACGACTTAAGGGGTAGGCGCGACTTAAGGACTGGGCGAGATAAGGCTTAAGTTGTAACAGTTAAGTCGTGACCGAGTTAAGCTGATGAGTCGTACCCAAGTCATCTGATGAGTCGTACCCAAGTCATCTGATGAGTCGTACCCAAGTCATCTGATGAGTCGTACCCAAGTCATCTGATGAGTCGTATCCAAGTCATCTGATGAGTCGTACCCAAGTCATCTGATGAGTCGTATCCAAGTTATCTGATGAGTCGTATCCTGGTCATCTGATGAGTCGTACCCAAGTCATCTGATGAGTCGTACCCAAGTCATCTGATGAGTCGTATCCAAGTCATCTGATGAGTCGTACCCAAGTTATCTGATGAGTCGTATCCTGGTTATCTGATGAGTCGTCTGACCAGTTGAGTCGTAACCCCAGTTATTTGTTAAGTCGTGACCGACTCAGTAGTTGGCTGCTAGGTTATAAGTCGTAGAATGGGTTATCTCGTCTAACCAGTTAAGTCGTGGACGAGTTAAGGGATGAGTCGTAAGCTGTTGAGTCGCGCGTAGGTGATAACTCGCACAAGTGGATGAGTCGTAGCCTTTGTGATGAGTCGTATACGAGTTAGTAGTTGAGTCGTCTAACCAAGTAAGGCGTGCGCATTTAAGTCGTAGACAGGGGGTCTGGTGAGTCGTAGGCACATGCTATAAGTCGGAGACGACTTAAGAGATAGCTGTTTTGTCGTGAGTCATAGGCAGAAGTGTGTTAAGTCGTTGAGTCGTAGGGCTTTGAGTCGTGAGTCGTAAACGACTCATGGAGGCAGACGAGATAGGGATTTCAGCTATAAATAGGAGAGTTTCTCTTCATTTTTGGGATCCGGATTTTGAAGCGACGAAGTGCTGCCATTTTGAGAGTTCGACTTCTACACTTCTTCACTTCTTTTCTCCACTCTAATCTAGTGCTTCCTTCCATCCAAATCAAAGATCAAGATTGAAGATTCAAGAGCTAAAGTTGAATATCTTCATCTTTTCAAAAGAGATTTCTTCGTTTGAAGCGGATTCGTGATAGATCAAGCTTCATCCTTCGTTGTCTAGATCTGAAGCGTGTTGATTTGGGTTTGTTTTGGTGATTTGGTGAGTGGTGATTATCTCTCACACGGATCCAAAGGAGTATATCGGATTGTTGGCTCGATTTGGTGTTAAAATAGAGATTTCCATGCATTTTCTTCATCCTAAGTGTAGATCCATGTAGATCCATTGTTCATGATGATGTTACGTCCATTTTATCACCTGTTAACCTATGCAAGCTCATTCATCAAGTTTGTAGAGATATAATCCATGTTTTCATGCTTATTGGACTTTCAACTCTTTAATTACGAAAATGCTATTGTTGTTATAATTGTCTACTTAGATCATTTTTGAATGCTTGATTGCTTGGATTGATGTTTGATTTGATTGATTGCTATGAACTAGATGATTGATGATTAGATTTAGATCGAAGATGATTCAAAAGCTAAGGGAAAGGCTCTTGAATTGGGAAAGCTGCTCGTGGCATATGTAGCGGGATGATGAAGCTCTTATGCATAGATTTGATGATGTGATGTTGAGATGAGGCTTTGCGAGGATGTAATGAAGCGAGGCATCATGTGATGAAGACTTGGTCTAATCCAGACGGGATCATTCCAAGCATGTTGATAACTCGGTGATATGATTCGAGTTGAGGATAATGAATGGATATGAGAATAGTTGTCAAGGAGGATGACTAGGAGGTTTGGATAGCATCGTTGTTGAAGGTTCTAGCATGCTCTAAGCAAGAGTACGTTTGGGCAGATTCGATAGTCCCAACGACTAACTGTTGATGGTCGAGTACTCTGGGAAGATTCGATAGTCCTAGGCACGGGTTGCGACGACGTGCGGGAGTTATGTCTAGAACCGGGGTTTCCATTAGCCCTTGACGGACGGCTGAAAGAATGTGCCGGTCATTCAATTAACGGTGATATCGAAGCAATGATAACAGTGATAGCCAGAGTCATGGATGTTTGGTTGTATCGTCATTCGGACTCAAGAGCGGTATTTTCTAGGTGCTTATCTGATTTAGGCCTTGGTACTTGGAAAACATCGCCCTTGACTCGAGTGATAGTAGCTTTACTTTAAATTGTATGCTCTGCTATGTTTGCTTCTGCTTAGTGTGTGTCTGGGGGCTATCACTGTAGAATGAGGTCGGAGTGGGAGGGTTGTATTCCTATTCCTTTTCCTTTATGCTCTTTTGGTATGTTGTTAGTTAATTTACTGCTCACTAAGACTGTTGTCTGACTCAAGGCTTTATGTTTTAATTCTTATTGCCTTGGGCTGTTCGTCCATTTTGGGACGGGCAGACTAGGTAGCAGGTGACAGGTGCTGTTCTCTTCTCACGATGCTGATATCGAAGACGAGCTTGAGGGTTGCATTGTATCTTCTTATTATATGTACTGGATATTCCGCTGTTTTGTATTCTCTGAGAGATATGTAGTGAGGCTTGATGTATTGACTATGTGGATGCTTGTATTCAACTATTATGGAGTTTTATATGATGTCATTTTGTTCTGTAAAGCTTCACTATACATATGTTCTATTGTATTTTGTCCATGCGCTGTGAGTAATACGATAGATTCTGTCGTTTTAATCTTTCCTTGACAATCGTCCATGGTCGCCTGGCACACTTTACAGCGCTCTATCTTTAGATTCAGTGCAGGGGTCATGGGCGGTCGTCACATCTTACGTGATACCTTTGTTTTCAAAAGGTTTTTAAAATTAAGCAACTTTAACCGTTTACTCATACCAGACCTATGTCTGACCTGGAGTTTATTTCTGTTTTTCTTAAACTCTCGGGTACTCAAATTTTTACGAGTAGCCAAGGGATTCAGGTTTTCTTTGACGAATTCTGGAGGAGCAATGGAGCAGAAGGCTTCAGCGTATAGATATATTGGTTCCGCTGTGTTAGTGTTTATCTATATTTCCGTTGTGTTGTATCTCTGTGATGTTTTGAGTTGTATGAAATACAGGTGTTTATAACTGTCTAATTTGTGATTTGTGATGTATAAGCTGTGTATCTCTGATATATATGATACTATGTAATATCTTATGTAATTAATATAATTTATTCGTTCCGCTGTGAGATTCTGATGTTGTTTAGTTCTTTCTTCTCTATCTTTTCTCTTTTCTATCCCTTTCTTTCTTATAGATGATGCGACTTTCTGGTGATAAAAGGTCGGGTCGTTTCACCAATCCACCTCAATTTAGCAGCCAACTGGTAGTGGTTCTAAAGCATGACCCAAAACTCGAACACGAAATATACTCGCGTTGTAACGATCCAGAATTTTTAACATCTCGAATTTGAATATTTAATTTATTTAAATATTCGAATTTGATTCGAATGTAATAAATATTAAGAAAATCAATTTTTAATAAAACGACTTGATTTTTAATTTAGTATTTTTAAATGGATTTATAGGATTTTTCCATAATTTTTAACTTGGAAAATCGTTTAATATCATTTGACGTATATTATGGCAAACATTGATATTTTTGAAAACAAAATAGAATATAATAACCGGTGTACTTTATTATTTTTTTGGGATTTAGTCGCATTATTGTGTGCAATCGTATTTGCATTTCTGTCATTCACGGTTCCTACACGAATGGAATATTGTGTAGCAGTGTACCGCAAAAACTTTCTTTTCAAACCTTTTTTAAATCAAATCAAAAACAATATTTTTCAACAAGGCATTAATGGTGATTAGCTTTTGATGTAATGGGTGACTTTGAATTTTGGTTTGCTTTGCCTTTAAGTAATTGGTTTTTGTTGATAAGTATGCACATATCACCTCACTTTCATTTTATTTGCTTCTGCCTCTCTCTTTCTCTTCTTCTTCTTTATTTTCCATCTCCTATGAATAAAAAGAAACTCCACCTTCCACCTTCAAAATTCAACATCTCTCAAACCATCAACAATTAGCCAAAATGACCAACTCCAAAGTTGTTCGCTATCCTTTCTACTAAAAGTGGTCGCTCGATGTTTTGGTTAGTGTGGTGGTGGAAATCATCTGGTATCCACCACTGTTCAAATATTAGTGTGATTTCAATGAGCATGAAATGGAAATCGAAGAGTATGGGTGTGTCCTTATCGTCGAGTCGTGATTTTTGGTGGTGATCGCACGATTTTAGGGGGCTAGTGTTGACCGTTGATGATTTTTGAACATTTTCCATTCATAGTGCTATTTCGGTGAAGTGATGGACTTGGTGAGGAGCGGCTGCCCAAGGAGGAAGGTGGAGACATGGCGGAGGTGATGGTCGGAGGTGGTGCAGTGGTCGGGGGTGTTGAGGCGAGCTCATCTAGGGTTTAAGGAAGTGGATTTGGGTTTGACTTTAGTCTATTGCTGGTGGCTTTGTGGTGCACTGAGGTGGCGAGGATGGGCTTGGAGGTAAGGTAGTAGGTCATGGTTCGAACGGCGGCAGCGCCGTGGGTCCAGGTGGGGTGTAACGTCGGTGGTAGAGAGATGAATGAGGCAATCTCGTGGTGGTTTTTATTTCCTGAAAGAGGGAATTTGATTTTGGAGGGAAGGCTCTGTGCAAGGTCGGTTGGGTTTTGGTTGTGGAGTGTGGACTTGGTTTGTTGAAGTGTTGGGTGAGGATTTATATGATTTATTTTTTTTAATTTATATTAGTCTAACATTAAAAATTAATATCTTGCTCATTTAAAATCCGATTAACCCACGAATTTTTACGTTAGACTCGTATTGCCGAGTACAACACTATGGTATAACTTGTTGATAGTTTTAATGAAGTATAATAAATATTGATAAAATAATAGTGATTGAATATAATTATGTTGATCTTAATAATAACATGGTTAAATTATTTACACTTCGTTTGTGATATCTATTAAGAAAAATAAAACACCGTTCTGCTATAATTAAATTGAATAGATTATTTTGTGATATCTACTGAGCAGAATAAAACACAGTTCCGTTATAATTAAATTGAATAGATTATTTTATGATATCTATTGAGGAGAATAAAACACCATTCTGCTATAGTTAAATTGAATAAATTATTTTGTGGGACAGTTTAGCTAAGGTCCATATTAAGTTTCAAAATACACAAAACATCCTTAGCAAAAAAAAGCATGTAAATTAGGTCCCCCTTTTTCGAAAATCATCAAAAAAACATCAAAAAACAACAAAAAACTTCCAAATTTCAAAACTTATTTCAGTTTATATTTATCTTCATATTTATGTCAGAAAATAAAAAAAAGTGGATGTAAAACGAAAACAATAAGCTCCAGGAACACTTGCAGAAATGTATGCAATTATTCAAAATATTACTGATATACAAGCAATTATAGCCAATAATTGCATACTTTTATGCAATTATTTGAAGTATGTTTCAAAATTTCAAATTTTATTTCAAATTATATTCAACATCATATTTATTGCACAAAAAGCAAGAAAAAGTTGATGGAAAATGAAAACAAAACAAAACAGACCACTTCCAGTGGAAAATTGCGGATATGTGTGCAATTTTATAGAATAATTGCATAGACATTTCTGTAGTTTTTTTATTTCTGCAAATATTGGCATATTGAATGAATATTTGCAGATATGTCTACAATTATTAAGTAAATATTTGCTTATATGTCTGCAATATTTCCCAATAAGTGCAGACGTTTCTGCACTTATTATATGTTTTTATCCAGTAGCCTAGTTTTAACATTTACAATTTTATGAATTTTTTTTAAACAGTGGAACAAAAAAATACGAAAAAAAATCGCTACAGTAAAATAATTATAGGAATCCGCTTTACATATGCGATTTACATATGGATGTCGTTTGAATTAGGTTTGATTTTAGGGATGTATGCTTAATATTCACATATTTTGTGATCTCTATTGAGCAGAATAAAACATCATTATACTATAATTAAGTTGAATAGAATATTTTGGACATCTATTGAGCAGAATAAATCTCCGTTCTGTGCTTGCATGGTAAAATGATGATTTTTGAAATTAATTAATATGTGGATTAATTTATATTGGAAAATGATGTGGTAACTATTGATTGTTAATTGTTGAGTGGTAGAAGCTTGGTAGCCTGGCCGTATTTAGTGTGACATTTTTATATGTTAAAAGTTGAACCTTTTTAGTAATAAGGGTAATAGTAGCATTGGTTAAGTGCTATGGTAGTTATGGGTCTCGTTATAGTATTTTGAAATACTATTATTTGCTGTTTTGATTGAAGGATGATTTTAAAAGTAACTTTGGAATTTTCTATGGCATTTATTTAGAAATGGTTCTTGAAACCATTTTGGAAATGTTTTAAAAGTATTTCGTAAGTATTTATCTTGTAGGAAAGTTAATATAATAATGAGTATTTATTTTAATGGAAAATAAATGGGTTTATCTTTTATTATAAAGTGATTCTATTTTTAAAAAGAAGATAGCTGTATTTTGGAATAAATATATATAAAATGTTTATATAAAATGTTGTATGGAAAGAGAGATTTATAAATAGTATTTTACAAATAAAAGAGAGATTTCAAAATGGTAATTTATAAATAAAAGAATGGATTTATAAGTGGTATTTTAATAATAAAAAAGATTTGTGTTAAATATATAAGATTTATAAAAATGAGTTTTGGACTTATAAAAGGATTTTTATAAAGGATTTTTATAAAGTAGTTTATAAAGGGAGATTTATAAAAGAGTTTTATATATAGAAAAGAGTTTTATGAATAGAAAAGAGTTTTATATATTAAATTGGAGATTTATAAAAGGACTTGTAAATATGGAATGAGTTTATAAAAGGGAATTTTATAAAAGGAATGAGATTTGATTTTGATAAATAATCATTCTTAATTATGGTGGTATGGAAGCATTCTTTCCATACTTAACACTGAAGGAAAAGAGGTTTGGGTTTATAGTAACAATGTTTTAAATGACATATATTTTGGCCCAGTTAAATATGATATTGGGAAAATGGAAAATGTTTTCTAAGTATTGGAAGTGAAATGGTTTGTGAATATACTTATACCGTTGAGATAAGTAAATGAATAATTTTCAAGTATTTTCAAAGTGGTTTTTAATTAATGAAAAGATTAATTAAAGAGCCTTAGTGGTTGCTTATGTGCTTAATCATGCTTGGTCTTATGAAATTAAATCTTTGATTTGTTTGATTGTTTATTTGATAGTTAAATAACCGACTATCAAATCTTCACCAAATATAACTCTAGAAATATCTAGAAGAAACACGGAAATTATATGATACAGTTATCTTCAGTGGTGTTATAATGTACGTATACACTTATTGTGTTCTTCTAGGATAAATGATAAGGAAATTTGTTCACTTAAACGGTTAGAATGCGATCTCCGCTCTTATATAGTCTGTGTATTTCCAAAAGAACCAGAGTTGAGTTTACCGAAATCTATCGATTGTTTTTGGAGTGACCCGCAAGAAGGGGAGTGTAGTTATATGAGATGACTCGAAACCATAACCACTCCAAAACCATATGCGCATTCTACGTTTGGAAGAGGTTTGAGATTGGTTTGGAATGATGGAATCAAAGAAGGAATTCATTGAAGTGCAAAGGCTACTTGCTACTAATCCTAAGGGTGATTCCAAAAAGAATGTAGTAGAAGTAGTGCCTTCGGTTTGTTCATATCCTAAGCAACTTGTATGGATGAATGTCGGCATTGCATTGTTGCCAGAAAGGCAGTGTTAGCATTCCAAGTGGGATTTGCTAAGAGAGGAAAAGGTTAATCGTAACTTCACAACCCTCACAACCCGGTATTGACTAAAACAGGGGATATGCAGCAGAGCTATGTGGTTCGCTACCATTAGGAGCATCATTCCTCGATCTAGATTCGATATTTATGGATATTGGTATGCATGCGCACGGGAAGAGTGGGGCCAGGTGCAATAAGCTAGTAGCCTTAGTGCTCGAGGGTTGATCTAATCTGGTATGTCATGTTAAAGGGGCAGCCGACTCTATGTTGGCGGGGGCCCATGTGAGGACCTCGGTAAATTGTCTAGAGATGTACTGTGGCAGGTGGTACACCAGGAGCCTTTACACTAATGGAATCCATTCTTCAATATGTGCATTAGGGACTTAGTTGTGCCTAACTACTGGAACGTGAGATGCAAACATTTGAACTATGTTATATATTTATTTTAAACCATAGACATTATTATAATATCACTTGATTTCATATAAAATGGTTTGGTCATCATAAGGTAATAACCCGTCCGTGTTTATGTGTGACGTGATCTTACGAGATACCTTTATTTTGAAAGCTTTTATAACAGCAAAAAAAATCCATTTGATTTGTGTTTCTCGCGCTGGTTTACCAGACTGATCGGGCATTATTTTCTTAAAATGCTCAGGTCAGCCCGATCATATTTTCTGATTTAGTTATGGATTCTTTGGAGCTTTAGGAGATGAGCTTGATGCCTCTAAGATGATTTATGTACCCTTATTTTCGCTGCATTTGTTGTGTTGTATTTATCAGCATTTGTGAGGACAGACGGTTATAACTTTCCAAGCTGATGATAGGTTAGTATTACTCTGATTGTTGTATGTATATAAAACTTTTCTTTTGTAAACATTTGTTGTATATTATATATTACTTGTCATGTTGTGAGATTCCATTTTATCTTTTATTTTCTTTCACCCCTACAATCCGAATTTCCGACACTTGGAGGTTCGACCCGAGAACACCGTGGACGTATTAGTGTCGACATTTAAGGGTCAAATAGGCAGGTGGTTACATGCGTTCAGGTCAAGCCGCTTCATTCTCACGAAACCCCTCCTCTTCCCAAAAGCGACAGCGACTTCCCCTTCCTCCTTAAAGCCCAAATCACTTCTAGCACCCCCATGCCAATGATGTTCGTCTCCAGCAGCCTAGGCAATGATGCAATAGCTCCACTAACCCCAAAAAATCAACCAGTTTCTAAGCCCAGATCCATATCCAAATCTAAATCATGGACCCTCCACGTGACAATTTCTCTACCCGACACCGTGTTTTGACCCCGTAGAAAATTACGTGGCCCCAGAATCATAAATAAATTATGAAGAACTATGAAGAATCGACAAACTTCACACTATTACATGGACGACCGGTGAAGTTCGGAAACTTCACTACCTATGATTTGGAGGATCTATTTACGGCTATAGGATTACTACAGATCCTTCGCCATGACACTTTCGAGTAGGAGTGCTATCTAAGATGCATGCGTCTATTTCATGCCAATTTGGTATACTCGTTTGACGAGAACAAGAACAGCTTCACATTCGAAGTCAAAGGAGTAAAGATTCAGTTGATTGATGAGCAGTTCAGTGGGATCCTGCATATCTCCACAACAGGAGAAGACTTAGAGGATGTCGAGACTACCAATCCTACTATTCTTAAGTAGATCTTTCATCAGGGGATAAACATCTGGCAAACGGAGAACTTGCGGGATCAAGCCCGTCTGGTCACTCGCATTGTCTAGCACAACATTGTCCTCAAAATGGGAAGCTACGATCAGATCTACCCCTTCATTAGAAGGCCACCTAAGCCATCATAGGTAATACTAAGGTGAACTGGGCTAAGGCGAATATGGTCCATTATGCGAGCTCAGGAGCAGGGACTCGGAGGAACTACCTTTCATACTATCATCTTTTCACTCCCATCTTCCGATAGTTTCGGGTTAGCTTCGAGGGGAGCCGATACAAAAGAGGACGCCATTGGATAGGACCTCCCTTAGGAGGATGAGGATAGAGACACCGCCTTTTTGGAGCACAATAGTAGGAGGCAGGGCAGGCGCACTGAGCTGTAGGAGATTAAGCCTCATCAGTTAGAGATACAAGAGGAGCAGCGACACTAGGGTCGTAAGATTTGGTGCATAACATCCATGCTTTAATCATTTGGTTGCGGCAGTGGCTCTAGCTCTCGTAGACGACCATCTCCCAACTCTTAGGTGGTGGTAGTATTTGTAGTAGTAGTAGCAGCTGCTATTTACTTCCAACATTTGTTTTCTTTTAGGTTTGGGTTGTAAGCATTTGTTCTTTCTGTTTGTACAAAATGCGTACGATGTTAATGGGAAATTCCCTTTTTGTATTTATTTTCTATGCTGACCACAGTATTATTTAGAAAACAGTAAAACAAGGAAATTTCTGGAAAGACACTTAACTAATGCAAAAGAAAAGATTTGAAGTTTTAAAAAAAAGTAGGAAAATTGTTTAATTAACTACTAACAGGAAATTTAAGTTTAGTCCCAAAAAGTAGTAAAGTATTAGGAGATAAATACTGGCGAGTGAAGGATAATGAAAGGTTATTGTGGAGCCACGGGTCACTATCCCAACGCCTTAAAAGCTGAAATTCATAAATGAACTTGTATGCTGGTTGTTATTCAAAATTAAAAGAATTTTTTTTTAAATTGACATTTACCCTGTAATAGAATATTTTCCATTATGGACATTAAACTATTGACTAAACCCCAATTGTGTAGAATGTGGCATGAATTATTTTAGGAATATATATATATATATGCTTTTGAAATTTTTATCAAAATTCATGATTTAAGAGATAAAATACTTTCATGATAAGCTTTGAAAAGAATGGAGATGGATTAAAATTCTTCTTATATTTTAGAAATTTAAATTAAAAATATTTTGAGGAGAAAAAGAAGAAGATTTATGATTTTCGAAATGCCACATGCTTAGCATAGGGAAAAGTTGACGAGATAGCAAGTATGAATTTTACCGTGTAGCAAAAGTGACAGTAAAATAAAATATAGTTAGTGACGAGAGAAAATGTTGTTTTAGCTATGGAATCCCTTTCTCCATACCTTGTCGGTAGGTGAACAAAACTGATTTTAAAATATCCCCGTTTTAAAAAAATTTAAAGATCTAAAATAAAGTTTACTTATGAGGACTGTACTTGGAATGGTTGGAAAAAGCGATCTGGACATAAGAGAAGATTCCAAGGTACAGTGAAAGAAGGATACACAGGAAAAAGATGGAAATATGGAAACCTCAATCTAAACCATTTTTTGGCATAAAGAATATAGGTTTAGAAAACTGGATTTTCAAAATATTAAAGATTAGAAATGGTGTGCTAGGATTTTGGATGATAGGGATTAGATATAAAATTGGTCGAACTATACTTTTATTCATGGAAGTATGGGAAAATTTGGATGCAAAAACAAATATTTTGATTTTCCAAACTTGCACACATATAGAACTGCCAGTATATTTAGATTGTTTGTACCATATTTTTAAAATTGTTTTAAAAGAGTGCATTCATATATGAGGCACTGGTTAGAATTATTCTGCATACATATCATATGTATTGTGATACACCATGCACTTGTACAGTATTGGTTGCAAAAACTGGTAACACACAAATTGGTTGGTTAGTTTAGAATGGTTTCACATTATGTTACATGGTTCAGCCCTTGAGGAATTTCGAGGATAAAATTCTTTTGGGGAGGAGAATGTAACACCCCGTAATTTTAACGATAATAAATTTAAAATAATAAATAATTATTAGTAATGTCGAAAAATCTAATGTTTACAAAAGTCAGAATTTTGCTAAACTTGCACCATTGCAATCGTGGCAGTTTTCCGATCAATTTTCATATATAAAGTTTTCTGATCGAAGTTCAAATGAAGAAGTTATCGATGTTTGAATTTTTTGAATCATAAATAATTATATATGTAATTAAGGAAATAAAATGTAATTAATAAAATAAATTAACGCTAATTAATGTTAATGGTATCTTAGCGTTTACGTAAGTTAACACGAATGAAAAACAAAAACAAATTGTCTCGAACGAACATGTAAGGAATGAAATTAACAAACGTTAATCGCAATATAAATTAACCGAATTAAAATCGATTGGTCGACCCCTTCCTTGGGCCAACCGACCGCTAGTAGTCGACAGGTAGGGGAACGACGGTCGACCAGTGGTATGTGTCGGTTGTGAATTTTTACATGGCCGAACGGCCTAGATTTAAAATAATTTATTCTAACGGCTGGCATTGATTCGAACCCCTGTAAATACTGGTCTAACCCCTCGCTTTTCTTCTCATATTTTCTGAAGTGACGGTGAAGCTCTACCACTCTCTCTTCTCCATAAATTCTTAATTCTAAATATATTTATAGTTTATATACAGTATACAAGTGGAGAATAGTAAAAGATAATTGAGAAGAAGAATAGGGTCAAATCAAATCGTCAAAGCCAAGGTAAAAATTAAATCAAAAACAGAATCTAAATTAAATCCAAATCTCTTCTCTGATCTAGATTTCTGATAGATATATAAATGCTTACAGTATATGTATTAAAATAGGAAGAATAAGAGGAGTCAAACTGAAATAACATGGATTAGATCTGGAGATTTGAAAAGCTAAAAAGGTGAGCAGGAAATTATATATTTTTATATAATATTGGATTTATATCGTTGTAAATCTATTCATGTATGCCTAAATGTAAATTTGAAGTTGTAGCCCTACTTTTTTGCATGAAATGAATTAAAAAATCCTACATACATATTCTGTGGTTGATAACTTAGAGTTGATATTGCACGTATTTGAATCTAGAAAGTATTGGGCAATAGTAGTCCCTGAATTTGATAAATGACATAGTAGTTCCAGATTTATCGATTAAATGATTTATGGATGTAAATCTAAATTAGGAGTTATCACAATAAATTATTGGAGTTCAAGTAGTATTTTAATTCGTACGAATATAGGGTGTTGCAATGTAAATGTCTATATATTACCAAGTTCAGGTTCATAAACAAAAGTGTATTGTTTGAAATAACAAGGAATACGCTTAAAAGAAAGAGATGTATAAAATAGGGGTATTTACTGTATTTTATACCGTCTATTTCAATAACTTTCTTGTAATTCCAAACATAACACAAATTCCCTTTTTGGGTAAAATAAAGAAATTTACAGTGCTAACCTTTCATTTTTAGGGAGATGTAATTCCAATGCATTAAAATGTTGAAATCCCTAAGTATGAATTAAAAAATTGTAGTTGCGATAATAATAATGGTTAAATTGTTAAATTAAATATATGAAATAGAGACAAGATAGAAATTAAATAATAAACGGAAAAGAAAATGTAGGTAAGTAATAAATTGAATAGAGGCAAGTAATAATTTCAATAAGAGTACGGCAATTCCAATAAATAAAAAAGGGTATGGAAAGTTAAAAAAACGGAAACAAAGATTTAAAGATAAGAAAGGGAAGTAAATAGAAAAGGATATTTAGATCCTCTAAAGGATGTGGTAAATGACATTAAATCGACATTAATGAAGTAAAGAGTCAGTTTAATAAAAACAATTGAATGTGAGTAATTGGACATTAGAAGCGTAATAATAAACTAAGAATGAGTGTACACACACACAGATGCGCACACACACACACACTATCTCAAGTATACGTTTATGTTGGTTATGAACCATAGCTAAAACTTACTTTATATAAGAATGACATAGTCGTTAAAATGGGTTGGAATGCGAAGTCAGTATTGTTACACAACAGATGTCTGCCCACCGCAAGTGGCTACCTGCAGTTGTGTATACATTATACTGAAGTGGGACATATCCAACTATTGGACCAGTGGAATTATATATGTTCGCATATAGGTGAAGGATACCCAAGTAGGAAGGTTCACCTTGGTCGAAGTGTAAAAGGACAAGTAGAGTCTGCTTCAACCCTTTAGAGGGTATTAAGTAACTTAGTTACAAGTGGGTATTACCTTGATTGCGTTAGGCAATCTAAATGGGATAGTGAGCAAGGCTTGATGGTATGTTAATGTGTGTTTGGTACCATATTTAGGAATAGGATCCGCCATAGGTTGATAACATCATTAGTCCTGAGTGGTTAGTAGAAAGACAAGGGTTACTCCTAAACGGCTACACCTCCTACTAGTGTAGATCACGTTTTTAGGTCATGCACTGCCACAACTGTTTGCTAGTTTGTTTGTTATGGGTAATGCTAGATAACCCTTTATGGAGGTCTCTCAAAAATAGATAGAACATGGCTAATAATTTTGACGCCATTATTAGGCACTATGGGAGTTCCTCGGTATGCACGACAATGAGAATGTGATGCCATGTTGATGATGGATCCTGACAAGGTGCTGAGTTACAGATACTATCGGAGAAAGTATCCTTATCCAAAGGGGGAATGTGGTACTTATATAATTATATATATGTGTGTATGTATGTATATGTGGTTATTGTCTACCTTCGGTAGATAGGGTGTATCGTACGCGTACGTGGAGTCAAGATGACTAAGTAAAAATAAGAGGCATAACATGTAATTGAAGGCAATCGATATAAACTAGTGTTATGTATAAAGTATGTAATTTACCAGTCATCAGAACATTGTCCTGACCCCTTCCTTATTTCAACTTACAAGATAGCTTAGGGAGATAAGTACTGGTACAAGGCAGGAACAGTGGAAGGACAGGTTTTCTTCTACATGCTTGGCATTGACAAGGACACTAGATATTGGAAGTATCACTTTTGGTCAGTAACTATATGTTTTATTATACTTAACTATTTCGCTATGAATTTATATCAATAGTGCTCTGATATGCATTTATTTATTTGTAGGATACCAAACCAATGATCCATACTTTGGTGGACTTGGATTTTCGATTTAGCAAAAATTATGGCCCACTGGTGTGCGGGTTGCCACAAAATATGTGTTTGCTTGTGTGACGCCCCACCTCTATACTCCCGCTAGACAAGAACACTACTGGGTAATGCTGTCGACTAGCATGAAGAATAGGCTGTTGAGGAGCGACCATCTGTGCAATTGCCTTGTGCGAGCACCGATATGTCAGATAGTATAACATGCATTTCATTTCAAGAGGAAATCCGACATACCGATACAAACTCAAAGCTACCACACAGTGGCTATGAGGCCTTCGGAAACAAATATAGAAATAAACATAACACAAATCAGTCACAGATATTCATATCACAAAGGCGGAATAAGACATGAATATATCACATGTAAGTGTACATCAAAATAGTGGTCATATAAGATCCACTACATCACAATGAATAGATACAAGTGCGAGACCAAAGAATAATTATACATCAAGGAGTCCATATCTCAAATGTATAATAACAAAAGCTACTAATCTAAAGTAGTTAGCCAAAAGAATCAGATGATAATCCCTGATAAGAAGTCAAGCGGGAGCACCTGAAATATCTCGGTCTGACCCGAGTATTATTTAAGAAGAAAATAATAAATGGATCAGTCTAGCTATAGATATCAGATAAAGGAATGAGATATAAGCAGAGATATAATAAGAATGTATGATAACAATAATGTCATACTAGTACAAATATGATATAAAACAACAACAAAATCATACAATATCTCGAAAATCTCAAAGCACCAAAAAGAATATCATATTCTTTATTTTATTCACCAAACTACAAATATTGACAAACATATTAATGCCAATTGCAAAAGTTGGTGAAACACAAATTCCAGAAGTCATCAATTAGAAATCCAGAAATCAAAAAAGGGGGAGGCCTATTACAAACGGGAGCGTGAAAACTCTAAACACGTGTATCACAAATAGAACGCTATTCCATGGTCGCTAACCATTGAGCCGGTGCAACGGCGTAGTACAATAACGGTACGCCCAAGGGACCATAAACTCAAATATTTCGGAACAACGACGTAGTACAATAACGGTACGCCCGATGAACTCGAAACCATAAAAGAACATGGGTCGCTAGCCCATAAAAATGAGACGAAGCTCATTAGGACTAGGTATTGTCCCCCACGTGGACAAAGAGACATCGCACATTGCTAGTCTAAACCATAAAATGATCATCATCGATCATCAAGAAGTGTCAATTACACTAAGCTAGTAAATATAAGAGTTTAGCTTCATGTCCCATAACCACTAGCTTAACTTAAATATTTACGAACAAATTATAGATTTCCACTCAAAAATTGCCACAAGAGTTTCAATCAAACAAGTCCATAAATTAACTGACGAAGTAAACGCAAGTGTTTCATACCACTTGTTTTGCTAAGCCGTTTAATTAGATTTTCTCATACGAATGAAGTAAAGGTTTGTATATACTAATAGATTAGAAAACGGTTTTATAAACGAGCTTTGTATTAAAAAAAGAGTTGAAATCATCTTTGTAAAGAGTTTGAGTATTTACTACTAGTATAGAAACCTTTGTATTTTTAAAGTGACAAGCCATAGAAATGATTGTAGAAACAATCAATCATCAAAAATTCACATACGAAGACGTGAATCAAATCCGAAGAAATCGATACCGAATCCATCAAAATGGATATTCCCGAAAATCCCGAAAAAGAAGTTATCAAAGTCAACAAAGGTGATAACAACAATTTAGAGAAAGAAGAATCGATAAAAATTTGGAAACTCAACACAAAAGGCAAAATAACATACTCCAGACGTCTGGAGTATAAGCTCAGACGTCTATAGTAAGTTTCAGGAAGTTCCCTGAAGCAGACTCCAGACGTCTGAGCTTACCTGCAGACGTCTGGTGAAGAACGTTTTTCACGTTCTAGGCCAGTCTAGCCCCCTTTTGGGGAAAGTTCGATACACGACGAAAGCGACGAATTTGAGCAATTCCGACTGAGGATTTATGCCTTTCGACAACCCAGCCTTGTATGGCCCTCCGAAACGCTCCACTAACGTGTTCAAACATCAAAGGTTGGATTTTTAGCAAATTGGATTCCAAAAACCAAAAATTTAATAATTCACCAATTCGATCCAAATCAAAAGCAAATGAACATGAATTGGTGTTAGGAATTCATACCCAACACAACAATATCTATAAAAATAGATGTGAGTTCAAAAACTCACCTTTAAACCCAAAAACAAGGAAGGAGAAGCTTGGAAACAAAGGAGGATCAACCACTCTTCAATCTTAACTCAAGGAGCTTGAATCTAAGCTTAAAAGAAGAACATTTTCAAAGTTAGGTTTAGGAAATTTCTGAATTGAAAGAGGGATTGAGTTGGAGAAGAAGATGGAGATACTTACCAATAGTTTCCTTTTGAATTTGGAGCTAAAACTTGGATTTGCTAAAAAACTAGGGTTTAGGATTTTAATTTCCTATCTCCACCACCATTTTCAGTTTTGCTTGAGTGTTCTAGGAAATAGAAATGTAGTGAAGAGAAGAGGTGGACTGAACTAGGGTATAGAGAGAGTTGGGGTGAAACCCAAACCCAAAGCCCAATAGAAAATAGCAAAATTCAATTTACTCCAAATATATCGATGTTTATACTTAAAAGAGTCGCAAATGCCATTTTGGACTCAATGGAAGTGGTCTCGAGTCCCAATTCGACTGTTTGCAAAAAGTAGCTTTTCAGACCTTAATCCGATTAACGATTCTATATTTAAATAAAATATTTAAATATTCAAAACTTCTAAATATGCGGGTTGTTACAGACTCTCCTTCTTAAAGAAATTGCGTCCTCGCAATCTTTAAGAAATAAATAAGAAGTAACAACAACAAAAGCATATCAACACAAAAAGAAGAAATTTGAAATAAAAAGTTCACCATAAAGAGCATGAAAGAGTACGTTCAGATGAGTTTGCTCGATGAATTCTCAAGATTCCCAAGAGAAATTCTTAGGATTTGAGGACCATTGAACTTTCACAAGAAGAATATCGTTATTACGAAGGCGTTTAATCTCCGAAGTAATGATACGAATAGAATGTTGCTCATAAGTCAAATTTGGTGAAACTTGAATTTCCTTAACAACACCGGGCTCAAGAATAAAAATTGGAATTCCAAGGTATTTCCACAGTAAAGAGACGTGGAAAACGTCATAAATAGCAAAAGATTGAGCCGGTAATAAAAAGGTGATAAGCCACGGAAAAAATACATTCGGTGATGGGAAAGGGACCAACATATCGAGGGGCTAACTTTCCCGATCGACTGAAACACACAACACCCATCATAGGTGAAACACGAATGAACACCAATAAGATCTGGACCTAAAACCAGCCTCTTACCGGCTTCAAGCCATCACAAAGAAAATCGACATGGCCTTCCGTAGAGTGCCTCGAAAGGTGCCATACCAATACAAAATTGGAAGCTATTATAGAAAGAAAACTCAACAAGAGAAATATGATTTTTCCAACTTCCACCAAAATCAAAAACACATGCACGAAAGAGATCTTCAAGAGTTTGATTCACACGCTCGGTTTGTCCATCGGACAAAGGATGATAAGCGGTGCAAAAATTAAACTTTATCCCCAAAGCTTTTGAAGACCTTACCAAAATCCACTAGTAAAACAATGGGTCACGAATGCTAACAATAGAAGTAGGAACTCTATGCAATTTAGTTTGACATAGAGTTTAGCCAAAAGTGGTACGGTCCGATTGGACAGAACGGGAATAAAATGGGTGGATTTTGTAAGTCTATCTACAATTACCCATAAACTGTCATGACCTGAATGAGAACGGGGAACACCGTCAATGAAGTCCATGGAAATTTGATCCCACTTCCAAATTGGAATGTCTAAAGGTTGCAATAACCTACCGGGCCTTTGATGCTTGGCCTTTATGAGTTGGTAAGTCATGCAACACTTAATGAAGTTAGCAATATCAGATTTCATTCCATCCTAATATTAAAGTCGCTACTATTACCGGGATGAATGGTAAATTTGTAACGATGAGAACCTTTTAAAATGTCTTTACGAAGATCATAAATGTTTGGCACAATAAGTTTACCAAACACTCTAATGCCACCACAAGCATCGATTTCAAAATCTTTCGAATCATCAACCTTATTTTGATCCCTACCACTTTGGCTAAGAAAAGCCAATTCGGGATTTTACTTTAGAGCTTCAAGGATATGGTTCAAAAGAGAAGGATGAGCCTCGAGGCTACACATAACAAGAGATGAACAAGAATTGGATTCATGATCTCGAATCTCCCAAGTGGATAAGGTCTCGAGATCATTCCATTCAGACATCAATAAAGAAACATCCGTTGTTGCTCACGGCTAAGGGCATCGGCAACTCGATTACCCTTTTCCGGAGTACAAAGAATATCAAGATCATAAGATGCAAGGAACTCGAGCCAACGTTGTTGACGCAAATTAAGTTCCTTTTGGGAAAATAAATACTTCAAAGATTTATGATCGGTGTAGAGAACAAATTTCTCTCCCAAAAGATAATGTCGCCAAATCCTGAGGGCGAAAACAATAGCCACAAGCACTAGATCATAAGTGGGATATCTAGTCTCGATAGGCTTTAATTGTCAAGAAGCAAATGCGGTAACACATTCCCTTTGCAAGAGAATGACACCAAAACCAATACAACTAGTATCGGTACAAATAATAAAGTCTTGATTCCCTTTGGGAATCGCAAGAATAAAATCATTGGAAAAGAGTCCTTTTAAATGATCCTCTTTCCTGAAAAGCTAAGACTTTAAAAATTATAATTAACTTTATATATATTCATCTTTTTAGAAAAAACCAACTTTTTACAAGAATTTACTTATTACAAGTCAATTTATTGTGTTTGACTGTCTCATCATAGAGTTTAGGAGATTCCTATCGATAACGTTGATCAAGCGCATCGACCAGAATTCTTAAAGCACTCAATGGGCAATACAATCACAAAATCATCTTCTATATGATAAATATGTCTCTTAAAGTTTTTAAGAATATTCCTTGCTCATTTTAAGAACAAAAATCCAATCATACTTATAAATAAATCTTACGAAAAAGATTTGCAAAATTTTAAATTGTTGTTTTCATCCAAAATCAATAATTACAAGAATGGAGTCATCGAGATATTCGTAGAATACTCGATTCATAAAATGGATGAAATAAGCTGGACAAACTGAATGACATAATAGGTTATTCATAAGAATCATAACGAGTGCGGAATGCGGTAAGTGGAATGCTAACTTCCGCAATTTGTAGCAAATGAAAACCGGTGGTAAGGTCGAACTGAAAAGACCTTAACACCACTCAAAAGACTGCTTAGGTGATAATCCTAAGACAAGCTCAAAAATACCGGAAAATTCCACAAACTACCCGAATGAGAAAAATAACACTTTCCTCATCAAGTGAGTTTAAAGAACTAAAATGATATCACCGAATTTGGAAATCAAAATCATTAAGAACAAAAGAAGTCTGCTTAACAGATTGAAAATGTCGAAGATAAATAGTCCACTAGAGACATAGGATATGGCTTCATAATGATTAAGCCAACCCTTTTAAAATAAAAATTAATTCTGAAGCCTAAGTAACGCATGACATGCAAATCGGCTTGGAAAGAAAAAATCTCATAAAACAATCTCGACATCAAAACAAAGCAAATTGAGTGTTGCAGATCCACCAACCGGATTCGCAATTCTCAAAGAAGTCATCAAGACCAAAATGTTTTAAAGAAAATGAATCGACAAGTTCTTTTGATATAAAATAGTGAGATGAACTCACATCAACAAGAACCCAAATGAGAAGATCACGAAATAAAACAATGCCATCAAGGATTGAATGAAAAATACCTTGATTAAGAGAAGTGTTACTAGGCGTTTACACAACATCTAGCTTTCTCATGCCCTTGCTCAAAAGTTTGGGACATGCAGATAAAAGATGACCCGGTTTTTTGCAATAGCGACAAGAAAGGGGTTTTAGACACATATTTGCATAGTGGTCCGTAGAATTACAATTGTAGCATCCTCCATGATTAGGGATTGGAGTCTTTGCTACCAAAGTAGTTTGCTTCACTTTCTTATTGGGATTAGGGCTTTTGAACTTAATATGCCTCTTCTTGGAAATCCCAATATCACTATCACTTCCTTTACAAACCTCTTTATGTCGAAGTGTGATATCCACAAGCTGATTGAAAGGAACTTCAAGTTTCAAAGGTAAAATCTTTTCGGGGTTCTTACTCAAAGCACAGATAAACCTTTGATTCTTTACAAGATCCAAAAGTTGTTGGGCAGACATGAATACGCCATCCAGAGGAGGACTACTGGATTGACCAGCGTTGGGACTGCCAGATCTAACCATCTCTTCTTCTTTAAGAAAGAAAGAAAAAGAAAGAATAGGAAAAAGGTTATTCACAAAATAAATATCAAACAAACTTGATTGATAAAACAAGGTATCATAAAAAAAAGAAATATGATAGAACGGTACGAAGACTCGAATTAAATCCTATGGCACGGTTCCTAAGGAAGACTTAGGACGATGATCCTTGCTAGATTATTCTACATTGTTCTGAAGTTTGGCTCTGATACCATGCTATGACGCCCCACCTCTATACTCCCGCTAGACAAGAACACTACTGGGTAATGCTGTCGACTAGCACGAAGAATAAGGCTGTTGAGGAGCGACCATCTGTGCAATTGCCTTGTGCGAGCACTGATATGTCAGATAGTATAGCATGCATTTCATTTCAAGAGGAAATCCGACATACCGATACAAACTCAAAGCTACCACACAGTGGCTATGAGGCCTTCGGAAACAAATATAGAAATAAACATAACACAAATCAGTCACAGATATTCATATCACAAAGGCGGAATAAGACATGAATATATCACATGTAAGTGTACATCAAAATAGTGGTCATATAAGATCCACTACATCACAATGAATAGATACAAGTGCGAGACCAAAGAATAATTATACATCAAGGAGTCCATATCTCAAATGTATAATAACAAAAGCTACTAATCTAAAGTAGTTAGCCAAAAGAATCAGATGATAATCCCTGATAAGAAGTCAAGCGGGAGCACCTGAAATATCTCGGTCTGACCCGAGTATTATTTAAGAAGAAAATAATAAACGGATCAGTCTAGCTATAGATATCAGATAAAGGAATGAGATATAAGCAGAGATATAATAAGAATGTATGATAACAATAATGTCATACTAGAACAAATATGATATAAAACAACAACAAAATCATACAATATCTCGAAAATCTCAAAGCACCAAAAAGAATATCATATTCTTTTTTTTATTGACCAAACTACAAATATTGACAAACATATTAATGCCAATCGCAAAAGTTGGTGAAACACAAATTCCAGAAGTCATCAATTAGAAATCCAGAAATCAAAAAAGGGGGAGGCCTATTACAAACGGGAGCATGAAAACTCTCAACACGTGTATCAGAAACGGAACGCTATGCCATGGTCGCTAACCATTGAGCCGGTGCAACGGCGTAGTACAATAACGGTACGCCCAAGGGACCAGAAACTCAAATATTTCGGAACAACGACGTAGTAAAATAACGGTACGCCCGATGAACTCGAAACCATAAAAGAACATGGGTCGCTAGCCCATAAAAATGAGACGAAGCTCATTAGGACGAGGTATTGTCCCCCACGTGGACAAAGAGACATCGCACATTGCTAGTCTAAACCATAAAATGATCATCATCGATCATCAATAAGTGTCGATTACACTAAGCTAGTAAATATAAGAGTTTAGCTTCATGTCCCATAACCACTAGCTTAACTTAAATATTTACGAACAAATTGTAGATTTCCACTCAAAAATTATCACAAGAGTTTCAATCAAACAAGTCCATAAATTAACCGACGAAGTAAACGCAAGCGTTTCATACCACTTGTTTTGCTATGCCGTTTATTTAGATTTTCTCGTACGAATGAAGTAAAGGTTTGTATATACTAATAGATTAGAAAACGGTTTTATAAACGAGCTTTGTATTAAAAAAAGAGTTGAAATCATCTTTGTAAAGAGTTTGAGTATTTACTACTAGTATAGAAACCTTTGTATTTTTAAAGTGACAAGCCATAGAAATGATTGTAGAAACAATCAATCATCAAAAATTCACATACGAAAACGTGAATCATATCCGAAGAAATCGATACTGAATCCATCAAAATGGATATTCTCGAAAATCCCGAAAAAGAAGTTATCAAAGTCAACAAAGGTGATAACAACAATTTGGAGAAACAAGAATCGATAAAAATTTGGAAACTCAACACAAAAGGCAAAATAACATACTCCAGACGTCTGGAGTATAAGCTCAGACGTCTACAGTAAGTTTCAGGAAGTTCCCTGAAGCAGACTCCAGACGTCTGAGCTTACCTGCAGACGTCTGGTGAAGAACGTTTTTCACGTTCTGGGCCAGTCTAGCCCCCTTTTGGGGCAAGTTCGATACACGACGGAAGCGACGAATTTGAGCAACTCCGACTGAGGATTTACGCCTTTTGACAACCCAGCCTTGTATGGCCCTCCGAAACGCTCCACTAACGTGTTCAAACATCAAAGGTTGGATTTTTAGCAAATTGGATTCCAAAAACCAAAAATTTAACAATTCACCAATTAGATCCAAATCAAAAGCAAATGAACATGAATTGGTGTTAGGAATTCATACCCAACACAACAATATCTATAGATAGATGTGAGTTCAAAAACTCACCTTTAAACCCAAAAACAAGGAAGGAGAAGCTTGGAAACAAAGGAGGATCAACCACTCTTCAATCTTAACTCAAGGAGCTTGAATCTAAGCTCAAAAAAGAACATTTTCAAAATTAGGTTTAGGAAATTTCTGAATTAAAAGAGGGATTGAGTTGGAGAAGAAGATGGAGATACTTACCAATAGTTTCCCTTTGAATTTGGAGCTAAAACTTGGATTTGCTAAAAAACTAGGGTTTAGGATTTTAATTTCCCATCTCCACCACCATTTTCAGTTTTGCTTGAGTGTTATAGGAAATAGAAATGTAGTGAAGAGAAGAGGTGGACTGAACTAGGGTATAGAGAGAGTTGGGGTGAAACCCAAACCCAAAGCCCAATAGAAAATAGCAAAATTCAATGTACTCCAAATATATCGATGTTTATACTTAAAAGAGTCGCAAATGCCATTTTGGACTCAATGGAAGTGGTCTCGAGTCCCAATTCGACTGTTTGCAAAAGGTAGCTTTTCGGACCTTAATCCGATTAACGATTCTATATTTAAATAAAATATTTAAATATTCAAAACTTCTAAATATGCGGGTTGTTACAGCTTGTGTCATAATTGGTTGTACTATGCGGTGATCGTATACTACATTAAAAGTTGTTAATCTGTAATTGGTATACTTTCCCATATTTTGTAAATGTTTTATGGTTGAAACATGATATGGTATGAAATTTTATCGATTGGGTTAAGGCTTATCCTTTGGTGAATTGCGGGGGTGAAATTCTTTTTGGACGGGAAGGGGAGGGGGAGCATGCAACTACTCATAAATTCAACACATTTAATATTAGTTATTTTGTCAACGGTCATTAAATTTAAAGGGATGATAAAATAAACTTTTGAGCAAAGTTGTCTTTTTGGGAATTTTGATAATTCCATTGCGTTCAAAATATTCAAGAAGCAAACTTAGATACATAATATGTTAGGGTTTGGATACAATGACCAAATCAGGTATTTTTAGGTCTAGAACTGATTTAGGCCAAAGATCTGAATATTCACCATAAATATATGTTTTTATTAACTATTGCCGCTATTAGATTAGTTTCTTATCTCTAATTCTGAAATCCTCCCAAATTACCTCTTAATGGCAGACAAATCTTCCTAGTTACAAATTATTACAGAAGTCAATATTGCGTTAACCTCATCAAAATGTATATATATCAAATCATTCGTCTCGATGAGGCGAAAGGACGACAATAATTTGTTTTTCAAAATGATGCTCAGATTGACCAAAAATCATAGCCAAAGGTAGAAATCAGTCAAAACTGGTGAATTAAGCTTTTAATTTATGCAATAAGAGGCGATGGGGTTGTTCCAACAGGTTTGTATGGTCGATAGGAGTCGAATGGTGGTTGGATTGTGCCATGATTTGGTTGGAGATAGTCGAAAAATGCATTTGAAATCAGCAATTGGGTTTTGTCGACGGTGACAAAGGGGGTCTGCCTCTAGTTGATTCAATAGATGGCGATGGGCAGAGGCCATAGAAAGTGGTTGACAATGTCAATTTGGCTCCCAATAGTGGCGGTAACTGGTTAATGCTGGCATGGAGGAGGGGACGGGGAATATGAAGATACTATGGTGGGATTCGAAGATCAGAAGTATTTATATTCGAAAATATTAAATGGATATTCATTGATATAGTTATACCCATTGAGATCTGACTATATGCATTTTATCATTATTTGGATGTTTAGGAAGATGTATGTTCTGATTTGATTATTCATTTATCAAATTGTTACATTGTTGGATGATGAATATTTGTGTAATTTTTGGAGAAATAATTAACTGATTGAGACTAAGTGTAAATAGGTGACTAGGGATCAAATAGGATTATTTAATAAATTTTAGGTTAATATTTTTAAATAATATAGTTGTTAAATTGCATTGAAGTTGATGTGTAATTTTAGTAAAGTTATTATTTATGAAGTTCTGAGGAAATTCATGAACAATAATGAAAAGTCTATTTAAAAGCAAATTTGAGATAGCAATTATTATTTATAAAGTAGAGTGAGATTTAATAAATAACGATATGAATTTTGGTATATTGTTACTATTTTGATTTTTATAGTAATAGTTAAATTTAAGGGAATTGGGTGATAAATTGACACTGTTTGAGATAAATATACAATGTTTCCATGGGATTGATATCATTGATTCCAAACCAATAAAGTATGATGGGTCAACTGACCTTGACAATGACCTTATGGCTTTTGAGAGCCAAATGGACATTTATGACGCACCAAGAACATTAAGATGAAGTTTGTTGCTACAACCTTCTTAGGAGCTACAAGCAAATGGTATCGAGATACCGAGAGAAAACAATATATTCATGGAGTCAATTTACTTATGAATTTACATCTCAGCTATGTGTTTCAAAGGAGCCAACTATAAACACTTATGTTTTGGCCAACATTAAGCAACGACATGGAGAGTTGTTGAGAAATTACTTAAAAAGGATTAACGCCGAAGCCACTGAAGAAAAAAACAAGTGACAAAGAAAAAATCATGGCCATAAAATTTGGATTAACCGAAAACATTCCATTCTGAAAGGAGCTGTACATCCATGTTGTGCAGTTAAAGCACCTAGCCATCTTATAGTGGTGGAGGTACAAAATGCTATAGTGGGAATATATCGAAAAATAGCGGAGGTGTAAAAGTCTTTATTGGAGATAAACTAAATCTCCAAAGTTGATATATTCTCATTCCTACATCATTTTTGTAGAAAATGATACATCGTTCACTCCTATATAACAATACCGAAGAATATCACGAAGCATGCAGTTCAAACTTGGAATAGAATAGAGTTCTAATTTTTATTAAGCGCCTAGGATATAAACTTAGATCTGTACCTTAAATTTGTTGATTTGGTTTATAAGAGAACTGGTCAAATTAACCTCTTTTATAAAATTACTAAATTGAGTGCTAAAACACTTGATTTAACCGACATAGTGAAAAATAATGGGGCTTTAAGTGGATCTACTATTTAATAGCACTAAATTGAAAATGCGTAGCGGTTGATGTGTGCTAAGAACTTTATCCAAGAATCAATGAAGCTTTATGAGTCTTTAACTGCATAGTTTCCACAGCTGTAGAGATATTCGAGATTTCCATTTCAAGCAGACAAATTTGTCCGCATGGATGAAATTTTCCATGAGAAAAGAAAAACACAACAAAATCGAAGAGTGGGTTAAACATTCAGATTCATTGGTTCAAATAAGAAAGAAGGGTGGGAAGACATTTAGAATACAACTACGTTTCCCTAACTCAACCTATCTCATACATTTACGTTGTTACCGAAGATGAAATAGAAAATCCTACGCCTATGAAAGCTAAGACTAACCCTGAGTCAAACAAAAATGGATATTATTGTACCTTTCATAAGGCTAATGGGCATAAAACAAACAACTGTCAGGCTTTAGCAGGGATAATAGAAAATATGATTTGAAGAGGATCATATATGGGGTTTTTGAAATAGGATCAAAGGACCTAAAGGACAAATGATAATGAGAATCCATGAATGAATAGCGCTTATCTTTTTTAAATGAGCTCCAACAAGGGTTTCATCACCAATAAATCACTACAGTGTAATTCATGGCAAGACACACGTTGCAGGTGCTAGTAAAGGGGCAAGAAACAGGTGCATCTAGGAAGAAAAAAAGGATATACTCTATAGGGAAAGAACCACCAGCAAAGGCTTTCAAAAGCGCCATGTCAATGCCAGATTTGATGGTAACCCTTAAAGACTTAAGGGAGTAAGGCACCCCACAACGGTCCATTGATGATAACTGCGCGGATCGGGCTATCATTGGTTTTAAAAATCTTAGTGGATGCTTGAAGTACTGTAAACGTAATTTTCAAACATGCTTTTGACCAAATGAATAAGGAAACCTTGAGCCAAGCTTAGAACTATCTTTGAGTTTAATAAAAAAGGATCCACTCTAATAGGCCAGATCAGGCTATATGTTGAGATAGGAAATCTTCCATACTCAAAGACTTTTAACCTCTATTTGCGGTCATGGATAAACCATATTAGTACAATGCATTTTTTAAAAGGCCAACTTTGGATGAAATAGATGCATTTGTTTCACCCAAAAACTTAATTTTGAAATTTCTCTCAGAGGCAGGTTAGGGAATTGTAAAGGGGAGTAATTTAGCTCTAGGAAAATGTATTTCGCTACCCTAGAGAAATTAAATAAAGAGGATGAGCCATTTTCTAACCCTAAGTTAAAAATACCAAAGAGGCTAAAAACTCAAAGCCTTTGGATATCAGTCATTAAAAATTGATATCCATGGCAAATAAACAAAACCATCCAATTAATAAGTGAAAGGTTTCATCCGAGAAAGCTAAGGAGCATGAGAAGAAAAGAAAACATGCTTAAATGAATGAAGCAAATCCAAAGAAAAATCAAGGAAAAGAACTAGAGATGACCATTCCTATGATTAACTCTTAAGATTATGAGAAATGTAAAATATACGAAAAAATTGGAAAAAAAATCATATAAATTCCCATGATCTAACTAAGGTAGCAAAGATAGGGAAGGAATGAACACAAATATGAAAGGAAAGCTTATCCTATTCCTTCAATCAAGTAAAGATGTCTTTGCTTGGAGCCATGTAGATATGGTCGGAATAGATCCCACAATAATGTGCCATGCACTCAATATAGGTACCAATTTTACTCCTGTAAGGCAAAAGGAAGTTTGATAAAGTTCGAACAATTGCTCTACAAGAAGAAGTGAAGAGATTATTGGAAAACAGATTCGTTTGGAAATGTGTTACTCTAATTGTTAGAAAACCCCGCATTGGTTAAAATATCCAAAATAAAATGTAGAATGTGTGCCGATTATATGTATTTGAACATGCCCAAAGGATTGCTATCCACTTCTGAGGGTTGATTAATTAAGATGCAACAAATGGGCCTAATTTGTTGCCTTTCATGGTTACATGTTCAGGAGACAATCAGATCCCAATTCTTAAGTTAGATGAAGAACTTGTTTTATAGTTGACGGGGAACATATTGCTATAAGGTGATGCCCTTTAGGTTAAAAAATGTAGGAGCCACCTACAATCGGTTGGTTAATAGAATGTTTAAAAGTAAAATTAGGGAAAGCAAGAAAGTTCATGTAGAAGATATATTAGTAAAATCCATAGAAGAAGATGACCACATAAAGATTTGGACGAGATATTTGGGGTTTTGCCCATGTATAATATGAAGTTGAACCTGTAGAAATGTTCTTTTGGGATTTAATCGGGAATGTTCTTAGAATATATAGTAAGCTCATGCAGAATAGAAGCTAATCCCAATCAGATAAAGGAAATAAGAGATATGATAGAGCCTAAGACAAGTAAGGATGTGATAAGTTTAAATGGACGGTTAACGCCACTTAATAAATTCATATCAAAGGCAACCGATAAATGTATCCCTTTTTTGATGTGATCAAGAAACTAAGAACTTTTGAATGGACCTATGAATGCGGAAAAGATTTTTAAGAGTTAAAGGATCATCTAGAGAAGCCTTGATACTCTCAAGCCAAGTAGAAGGTGATGACTTAATATTATACATGGTGATATCAGAACACACCGTAAGTTCGGTTCTAGAAGAAAATTTGAGTCTAATTACCTGTGTATTATGCAAGTAAGAGGTTAAAAGATGCATAAATTAGACATCCTATCATGGAAAAGTTGGCTTATTGTTTAGTATTAACAACTCAGAAATTAAAATCCTATTTCCAAATGCATCTTATCAGAGTTTTGACTAATTACCCACTAAAGCATGTGTTTAGAAAGCCTGAAACATTTGGTCAACTAATAAAGTAGAGAATGGAATTAAGCCAATACGGCATAACTTATTTAACCCAAGTGGCAATAACAAGATGGGCTTTGGCTAATTTTATAACTGAGTGAATGGGATTTATTGAAGAGGAAATGGAAAAGGAAAAGAAAATCGAAGCAAAATCCCAGTATGTGAAGAAAATTCATGAGATGTGATAGAGTTAGGGGTATTCCTAGGGGCAATTATGTAATTTGTTACATATATCTAACTCGTTGACCAATCTTGTTCGAAATAAAGGTATTTTCTTTCTATTGTATACTTGATATAATGTAGTTATATTAATTAATCAATTTAATTAAAAGTATATTTAATAGAAAATCCATAAATGGTATATTTTGTGATAGTAGTTATAAAGTGTTGTAACCGTGAGTAATTTATCACAATGAAGTAAATATACCATTTTAAATGTTCCTAGCCAAGATTCAACGAGACTGGATATCGATGTATACGTTGGGACTAGAGTACATAACGCTCTCCATATGTTAAGCAGTGTATTACTCATGACTGTTGGGGGCACCAAGGGGTTACGTACTGATAGTTATTGGATAACTATGGAATGACTCACTCGATAGTTTTCTATTAGTTAATATAACTAACGTCGAGCAGAGAATATCGATGTAACTAATTTACACGGTTCTCTCGACTTGAGAATACTGTTGATCTTCAATTTGGAAGCTCCACTTTGATTTAGTTAAATCGTGGCACGGCGTCCATCGAACGACTATAGTTGGGTCGAGTGGAAGCTTTGGAAGTGAAACACTATTCAAGAGAGGATTCGTCTCCTTGGTTATATGAGGTTAGTATCATGGTCAACTGAAGTCAACTCAAAGTCAAAGTCTCTGGCTAGAGCATTTTGGTTAATAATAATTGTTATTATTGAACCAAAGACTTCGTGTTTGGACAATAAAGTTGAATGTGGATGACATTGGAATTTTGACCATTACCAAATTCCATAAATCCAAAGTGATATAGTTTTGACGAAGAGAATTGGTGTAAATAAAAAGATCAAATAAAATAAAACAAAAGTGGTTAATCCATCTCTTGCAAGGATAGGATGTGGATCTTGAAGATCCGAGGAGATATCATCATTCAAGGTGTGATTTCTAGACCACATCCTAAGGTGAGTCAATCAGATCTAGAAGCATTCTTCATTCAAGGTGCAAATCAAAGGCAACATCAACAAGGTGTGTTTTAAGGATTGGGTTACAAGGTATGCCATTTATATATATATATGGTGATTTTGCAATGTTTGATGAAAATTTAATTTGACTTTCATAATTTGTATGATGTCTTACTGTCTTGCTTAAGTACAAAATTGTTTATAAAGATTGAATTATTTGTTGAATGATATGAATGAGTTTTCATTTGATAGATAAAAATTAATTTTGTTTACGTTTTAAAATAATATTTAAGTGCAGATCTATGTTTTTAAACATTCTAATTAAAGTGTAACTCTTCATATCTGAATGTTTACATGTTCGAATTGTTTAGCTGCTTTTATTTACTTTGTTAAATTGAAACTAAATCTTTATATTTTAAAATACAATGTTTTACTTTAAATCTATGTTTTAACATTTAATTTAAATTCCATTTCTTCAAATCTGGAAATTTACAATTTCATGTTGATTGATTGAATTATATTTAAAGTTAAAAATGAAATTTATATGGAATCAATACATTGTTTCAACTGTAGACTTATGTTTTAATCTTTCGTAACAAAGTGTAATTTTAGTTTTGAATGTTAATATATGTATGTGTGTATGCATGTTTTACTTGCACTTTTTATTGCATTAGATATTTACATATGAATAAAAGGAATTTTAACAACAAATCAAAGTTTTGAAATTGACTGTAATAACTATCTAATTTATATTATTAGAAAGCTTTGATTGAATTCCAAATATACATATTTCGATCTACTTGTATGTGTTCATATAAAATTTATTTTTCTTTACATATATTGTCATGGTATGAAATCATTTCTCTTTTTTTAATTAAGACAATAATGTATACATTCAATTCATTGTTCACCTTCTATATTCTTACAATTTTGTACCTATTGGTTGTTATTAATATGTTGCATTAATTAAGTTTACTAAAAGGGAAACTGTATCAATCACCCTTGTCATCCCTTATTTATTTCCATTTCAATTCCTATGCAATAACCATTCAAATTGTTCTTGTTTATTTTATGTATACACGTTAATTACCACTAACTATGCACACTCCCTGTATGTTGCACTTGCACAATATTTGCTGTGAATATATTTACAATTCATGTCATATTTAGATTAGTCATTAATGTTATTTTATTAATCAATTGTTTAATTTAATTAAGAGAAGGAAATGAAAAGCTTCATTCTCTAACTAAATTTATGATCCCTCATTAATTGAATAATTTAAGAGAAAGAAAATAAAAAGTTTCCTTCTCTAAATAAATTTATGCCCCCCATTAATTGAATAAGTTAAGAGAAAGGAAATGAAAATTTTCCTTCTCTAAATAAATTCATGCCCCCTCATTAATTGAATAAGTTAAGAGAAAGGAAATGAAATATTTCCTTCTCTGCATAAATTTGAAAAGTAAAAGTTACACACAAATTTGTATATAAGAGTATATTTGATATACTCTAACTTACATACACATTAAATTAAAGTGAAACTTTATATATGAAGTTAAATAAAATATTAATTTTATTTAAAAGAAACTTGGAAAATTTTCAAATGAATTTAGACTTCATAGGCCCATTAAAGATTCATAGGCCTATTAAAGATCCAAAATGGCTGAATTTTTTGAAATTCACCCATTTCTTCTACTGCGGGTTGGCCCAGTTCCTTCAAGATGTAAGCTCAATTCGAATATTTCTCAATCCATCTGATGTCAAAAGAAAGAATACTCAAGCAGCTTCGCTAGCCAAGTTGACAAGCTCGTAAGGTGCACCTAAAGTGAAAATTGTGCCTATAGGCTTCCAAAAGGACCTTAGTATAATATAAAAGGAAGAAAGTCAATCAAAAAAGTTTTGGCAATAAAACATTCACAAGTTCAGGAACAACATGGTAATGAGGAAAATTCCAAGAAGGCAATAATCGGGGGACAATCTATAGAAGAACTGAATGCAAATATCCAAAATGATTAATGCAGAAATAGTTTGATGTCACAAATTATCAAATATTCAAAAAAAGGGATATTACCAAGGAATAGGAATGAATCAAAGAAAATGAGATATTAAGTGCCACACTATACTATGATAGATGGGATCTTACATAAAAAGGGTATTCAGTACCATACCTTTGATGTATAACTCTAGAAAAAGGAATGAAGTTGCTGATGGAAACCTATGAAGGGATCATTCTAATGGGATAAAACTAGCAAAGAAGTTAACGAGACAAGGATATTATTTGCCTCAAATGAGTAAAGACTCGCAAAATTACGTTAATAGATATGAGAAATGCCACTGATTCTTTAGGATTCCTTGACTACCTCCTACCGAGTTAACAACCATAACTAGTCCTTGGACTTTTGATGTCTGGGGAATAGCTTTGATTTAGACCGTAATTATATCTAAAGGAAGTGCAAATTTTACGGTAGTAGCAATCGACTATTTTTCTAAATGGGTGGAAGCAGAATATTTACTAAATATAACAGCAATTAGGGTGTTGAAATTTGTCACTAAAAACATTATTTCTCGATTTGATTTGTCAAACAAGATCATTTCTCCTTGGTAGCTCACCCAAAAGCAAATGGGGCAGTAAAAGTCGCATACAAGACTATTAAGAGCATCCTTAAGAAATGGTTGAATAGAGCTAATGGAAATTAGGTAGACGGCTCATGTATTTTAATGATATAGAATGTCAACCAAAACGGCTACGGGGCATACGCCATATTCTTTGACATATGGATTTGACAACACGTTACGAGTTAAAGTTGAGATTCCATCACATCAAAGAACCACATATGCATATGGTCCTAACCACAAGTTAAAGGAGTCTATGGACTTAATCAGTGAATTGAGAGAGGGGGCTACCTTACGAACAACATAATATCAGTGAAGAATATTCAAGTACTATAATTTAAGAGTAAGAGGATGGGCATTCCAAAAAAGAAATCTAGTACTAAGAAAGGTAATGGCAAACACTAAAAATCCGATAGATGGACCCATGGGACCAAATTGAGAAGGTCCCTGTAATACCCTGTAATTTTACGGAATTAAATAATTAATTAAAAGGGTAAAATCGTAATTTTAACATAATCGAAAAAATTGTAAATTTCTACAATATTTGGAATTAGACTTTGGGACCTATTCCATTGCATGCATAATATCGTTTATAGTCAGAAAATGTATATAATTTGTTGAATTTGGTTAAATGGTCTAGGAATTATAAGAAGTCAAATCCAATGACATTTTTGCCATATATTAATTTCGCAAATATAGCCTAGATATTATTATTTTCAGCCTATGAATAGATTCTTAACCTCATTGTTTTGGCTAGAAAATAATCCTACCTGCACTTCTAAAACCCTAATCCCCAAATTAATTATAAATTCTTCAAATTAGTTCCTAATCTACCAGATCAAATCGAAATTAAACAAATTAATATATGGAATCGATCACCGCTAAGAGAACTACGCAAATAAATGGAAGCTATCGAGAAATTTGGTGTTTTTAAAGCATGGAATTTTTAGACAGCAAAGGAGAAGGAGAATCTACCTCAAATCGGAGAAGTTTCTCGGCTAATCGGTGAGTAGGATTTATCATATTTGTGTATATATATTAGTAAGTCGTAGTAACTCACCTCTTATGATCTTAAACCACTTTATAACGATATAAGTAATAATTAAAAACTGCTTTTTTTGTATACACACACCTAAATACGATGTATAGATTTAAAAAATATAATTTTCATTGAATGTAATTAAAAAAGTAAATCGCTATCTAATTAAAAAGTGCGATATATACAAGTGTTTCAAACTAAAAATATTATATATCAAAATTATAGTTCTCGATGACACGAATCCATTGGCGGTGTTCGTACATCGATAGGGTTTACGGATTGACCAAAAAAACGCGTCAAAAATTCGACGAGCGAGGACCATCGTTTCGATCCAATGGCGAAACGACGAAGGTAGGACGATCGAAGGACACGGACATGATGAGGATGTCGAGTACATTATCACACTGGTGTCTGATCGATAACATATGCCCAGAAATCACGGAATCTACTAGGAGTGGTGGTGGAGGTGGTGTGACCAGAGAGGACTGATGCTTCATTCGTGGGCGGCGTGCAGGTCAAGGTGAGGATGATCGATCGAAGGACAAGGCATTGGAAGGACAACGATTGCGATCCAAAGCTGGCGGCTGAAGGGTTCTTAAGGCATCGGGATTACTGCAGCGCAGCAGAAGATAATAATAGTAATAATAATAAAATAATTATCTGAGTAATTAAGATATTGCCATTGATCTTAAAACTCTTATAACTCTCACATACGAGCTCCGTTTCATATGCAGTTCGCGGCGTTGCAATCGCGGTGAGACAAGGAACGTTTTAGTATATTGTTTTCTCTATTTTGAGACACTTGTAGAAAGTGCCTTGTTTTAACAGATTCATTATACGTTGTTCGATATGGCGATAGTGGGCTGAGATAATTTGTTCCTCGATAGCGAGTCGCTCATGATTGAGCGATAATAGGCTAAGACATCTTGTTTCCTCAGTAGTGAGTCACTTACGGTTTGACGATAGCGGGCTAGGACATTGAGTTCGTAGTAGCAAGTCGTCCATGGTTTTGGTGATAGTGGGCTGGGACATTGCGTTCCCTAGTAGCATGTCACCTACGATTTGGTGATAGTGGGCTGAAACATATAGTTTCTCTATAGCGAGTCGCATACGTTTTCGACGATAACTAGTTTGGGATTTTGGGCTCGATCAAATTGTAGTTGGTCATTGGCATATGAGTTGAGACTTTGGGTTCGATCGAGTGTATAAGATTATATGGGTTAGTTTTAGTAAGACCTTATCCTATGTTGCCCCTATGATATTATATTTTATTTAGCTAACTTGTTTGGTGCAGGTGACACGAATTAAGGTATGGTTTTCGAGCACAAGTGTTGTTTTACTAACTTATTAATATTATACCCTTATATGATGCGTTTCACTCACCAAACATTTGTCCGGCCCCCTCTATTATTTCCTTCTTTTTAGTTATACTCTGATAGGTTAATAGAGAGGACTGGTAGTAACCTAGAGACGTGATGGTATGATGGAGATGCACATTTATTTGTTATCTACTATTTATATTATTTATTTCCAAACATTGGACACTTTTTAGTAATTGTATAAAGATATGTTGTAGTAGAGTTTTATTTGACAGTGCATTTTTTTATTTGTTTGGGATTATTGTATTATTGGTTATTAATTTTAATCCTTCCGTTGTGAGTTTTAGAATAGTAGAATATTGTAGATAGCTCTGTGAACTAATTTGTATATTTTACCTCAAAGACGATCTGCAATTTGCGGTATCCGCGATGTCAGTTCCACTTCTAGTCGTGAATCGAGACGTTGTGAATGGCGGGTTGTTACATTTGTTATCATAGCTTAGGTTAAGCGATTCCTACTAAATTAAGGCGTATGAGGGAGCGTATTTGTAATTTTTATTATATATCTTTAATAATAGTTGTAATAGCTTTGGTGTCACACTTTTTTGGTATCAACATGAACTACCAAAAATGCCCCTCTATATATTATCAAATCTTAATCACTTAAAAATATGATTTAATATTATACTTCTTTTATATATTCAAAAGCCCATAAAAGTAGGATTTAACAATTAATTATGCTTTACAAATTCAAAACGTTTCTAAAAATAAGATCTAAAATTAAACTTCCTTTATAAATTCAAAATACTTCTTTGCAAATATACAAATCTTAATATTACTTGAAAATAAAAAAATCATTTTTTTGACTGATTTAAACATATACAATTTATAAGGAAAACAATTCACGCGCGAAGCACGTGCCATAACACTCGTATATATTATTGCGCCACGCTCCACATATTTTGACTTGTAGAGGTAATTGTTGGCTTATCCCTTGTTGAAGTAAACAACTACGAGCTAAATAAATATTGATATTTAAATAGTTTGGGTTGGTAGGTAAATCCATCACGTTTGTTGTAATTTACACCATAAAGAATTGTTAAAATATAATTTATATACAAAGTAGTAGTGGAGTAAATTATAGGACTTGACAAGCATCATTGTCGTAGTGGTTAAGCGCTTCAACTTTGGTGCGAGAGGTCACAGGTTCGAAACTTGAGTAGCGTGATTCGAACATGTATTGACATTTAGTATGTTGTAGATTATCTCAGACTTGTAGTACTAATATGTGATACAATCTACGTACCCAATTTTCAAAATAATAAAATAAGAAGGGTAGTAGTATCCTTAAGTCCATAGGATATAATGTGATGTTTATATAGTGTAACGAGGGTACTTAACTTTCTATTATAATTGGGCTTGTGTAAGTTATGATCTACTCCATGTAAAGTATTTAAATTATTTGAATTTTTTTCCTAAAATGTTAGAAATATTAATGTTTGATATTTTTAGGAAAATTATCGAGTTTGAAGTTTGTTTAATATATTTAAATAATAACCTCTTTTGAAAGCTTTAACATAAGAAAATTTAATAAGACATAATTGTCCAATAATATTTTAAAGGTTTTATTTTTGTAAAAAAAAGGTTAGTGTAAGACATATTTTTAGACTTGTATTTCGATGTGTATTTTGCTTCCGAAAAATATACTTTTGAAAGGTAAATAAAAGTAAATGAAATGCATCTTTATGATTATCTTTCTTATTATAAATATTTATGTCAGACTTTGAATAAATTTAAATATTACACTTACTTTACAATTTTGTGAAAAAATTTCTAATTTATAGGTAAAATTTAAAATGGGGTGCATAACATGTTTATTTTTCTAAGTCAAATTTGAACCATTCTGGATAGAATTTAAATTGAAAAAAAAATTGAATTATTATTTTGGAATTTTTCTATTTTAATATGTATGAATTTTTGAATGGAAATTGAAGTTTTGTGATATAAAATTTTGAAAAAAATATGTATTAATAAAGGGTTTAATTTTTTTTAGAAAGAATCTGAATTGAAAAAAAATGATATTAAAACTTGCTGAATTTTTTAATTGCAATATATATGGAAATTAAATGGTTTGTGAAATAAACTTTTGAAAATATGCATTAATCGATGATTTAAAGATTTTGGAAATTATTTTTTTAATCCGATGTGAATATAGTTAGTAGCCAAAACTGAGTTTCAAAAATATATTTTTATGCACGTATACAATGTATTAGTTAAAAAAGTTTAGAAATTGACTAATTACAAAACAAAAGGAATTTAAAAAGGTAATTTTGTATAGATATTAAATATTATTTAAAGGTGATTGAAATTGACTAGTTATTAAACAAAATGATTTGTACTTTTATATATACATGATAAAATGGTTTCAATTATATGAAATGATGTTGTAGAAAGAAAATTGAAATGAAATAATGTTTTTAAAATGAAGTACGAGTATTTTGAAAAATAACCGAAGTTATCCCAAGACTGATTTTGAGTAATTAAAATTGAGTTGGTTAAAATATAAAGAATTGAGTTTTGAAAGTTAAATGTTTTGATATAATGATATTCTTAAGACATGTTGAAAATGAATTAGCTTTGGAAATTATAATTATATTATTTGCTTTATAGGGAGACTTAGGAATTGATATAAAGTTACTAATTTGAGATAAATTTTATTTATGGCTGCCTATGAAATGATTTTAACATGAATTTCCAAAGTAGGACCTTTAGGAAATTTGTTTAAGCATAATTTAAAGAATATTTTGAAGAAAAAAAGTGATGGTCGAAATTAAATGTTGGTTGAAGTTAACAAAGAATTTTATGGTTTTCAAATCTTATTTTTTTTGTGAATAATAAGATTTAAGATCCATTTTGATTTAAAATATAAATTGGAAAGTTACTGAAATTTTCAATTGCAATTGTAATTGGAGTTAGAAAAGAGTTACACGGTCTATAAATTTGATTAATTATGGTGAACTTGCTAGGATAGTCAATATGTAGTGTGCTTTGGACTAGCTGGAAATCAACGTTATGGATTTGAGATATAGGGTTTTGTACGGAAAATTAGTGATGGTATTATTTATAAATTTTGGAAAAATTTCAAATTATAACAAAAAATATTTTTTGAATTTGGAATTTACTATTACAAAGTACAGTGGAATTTATATAAATAATAATATGATTTTTGGAAGATTATCTAAATTTTAAGCAAATAATAATATCATTGTTTTATGAAGTTTATGAAAAAAATTATTATTTAAGTAATAAAAATAAGAGAAATTTTAAGAATAATAATAATAATAAAGAGATGTTTTCCATGAATAGTTTTAGGTTAAATTATTTTTGATATAAATAACAAAAAAAAATTGGGATTTAATGAAGAAAGTCGTTATTAAATAAAGTGGTAGTGAACAAATAATTAATAAAATAAATATTACTGTTTTGATGTGAAGGGGCAATAATATTATAGTTTTGAAGAAAATTTGAAGAAAATTATTATTTGTGGATTAAGAAATGAAGTTTAAAATATTTAAAGCAATATGTTGAAAACGAATGATTTTTGAAGTATATTATTGATTTGAAAAAAAGGTATACTATTTTGAGTTATTATATGTTAGTTATTTAATCTAACAAGTGTATTTAATATACTAAGTGATATGGATTGTGTTACTTGCTAATTAAGTTGTATAAATACATGTTTTTATCTACTTGATTAGTTATTGTTTTGAAATTGTTTGAAATAGTTTTGAGTATTTAAATATGAAAAGTATACTTCATAGACTTATATTAAAACCTATGGTTGGACATATTTTAATGTTAAAATTCTTTGAAGAGAAATTTTATGGATTTTGAACTTAGAATATTGATATGAATATTTTATGGGTTTTTGGAAAAAAATATCGTTTTGATTTAAATGAAGATTTTAAGTATAAAGGATATTTTAAGTATAAAACTTGAATTTTATTCAAGTTATTTTTATTTGAAGAAAGAAGAGGGTATTCATACTTAAATCATTTGAAAAAAATCTGTGTGGAATTTTATAACTAGAAAAAATGATTTTTGAACTATTTTTAAATTAATAGAATCTGAATTTGAGTTTGTTAAAGTCATATTGTGTTCACCAAAATAAAGAATTATCCATTTGTAATATCTCTAGATTAAACGGAGATGAAGATATGCCATCAGTGCAATCTATTTAAATATAAGCTGTACTTGAATAGTATATGATTAGAGACACCTTAATAATACGCTAAGGGATGAAAACCACATAGAATAGACATACATAGAGAGTCACAGTGGGTAGCTAAGTAGGTGAAGGGCTCGTTGTTTAGATATGTTTGGTAGGAAATCTAGTGTCATAAGTGTTGGGCCTTTCCTTATTTTATAGAGAGTAGGGTAGTCAGCATGTTTGAGTGGTCTTCTTGAAAGGTTGGCGAGTATTCGCACACGTTCTCTTTATCCCATCTACGAACTTACGTTGATGATTTAGCTATTATGGTATACACTAGTTAGTTTATGAGGTGAATGTAGAGATGGAATTTAGAATACTCAATAGGACTTGATTTGATACAAAATAAATATGAGGAAATGAAGTTTGGCCAAGTATGACGAGGAAATAGTTTGGATACGAGTGTGATGGAGCTCGAGGAGATGTTAGAGTTTTCCATCATGATCTCTTTTCCAATAAGTTCCCCTTTTGGTTAGTTTATAGGTTAGTTTGCTCGTTAGGTTGTTGTCTGTTTGCTTGGTTGCTTTATTATGCTAATTGACATAAGAATGGACGTATGGATGGTAGGATTTGTTATATACACATCCTAGGATATGTTTTGGTTGTTATGGTTGCTTCGTTTGGATTATTCCAGTTTAGATTATACCATGTTGGCTTGTATGTATAAACATTCCAACCTATGATAGACTTCCTTAGTTAGGTGTTCTAACTTGTGCTAGATAATTTCATATATGCAATTTATTTTTCCTTTATATACATGTTTACTGATTGTGTTTATGGATGTGTTTGTTTACTTGTCCTTTGATATGGATGTTGCATAAGGATGTATAGATGCATGTAGAAATATATATTTGCATATATTATGATGTGTGCATACATATTGGTTGCATTGCATTTGCATTAATATAGGAAGCCGATTTAGTTGCATTTGCACTCATCCCATATCATATCATTATATTTTATCTATCAAATGTATATTATACTCTTAGTTGTCTTTTGCTTGCATTATATAATGGATGCTACATGGATGTAGCTATGTTTTGTTTTTTACGTTTATATGCTCAAATGCGAGATGCATTGTCCGTCTCTTGGACTTTCGGAGATGAAGTTCTTTTAAAAGGGAAGAATGTAACACCCTGTAATTTTATGAAATTAAATAATTAAGTAAAAGGGTAAAATCATAATTTTAACATAAAGAGCAAAATCGTAAATTTATGTAAGAGTTGGAGTTAGACTTCGAAACCAATTTCATTGTGTGTAGAATGTTATTTACAGTCAAAAACATATATAATTTGCTGAATTTGGTTAAACGAGTTAGGAATTATAAGAAGTCAAATCTAATGGTATTTCGTAATATTTTGATTTCGAAAATATAGTCTAGATATTATTATTTTTAGCCTATAAATAGATTCTTAACCTAATCTTCTGGCTGGAAGAAAAATCCTACCTCGACATCTAAAACCTTACTCGCCAAATTTATTATAAATTCTCCAAATTAATTCCTAATATACCAAATCAAATCCAAATTACACAAATTAATATATAGAATCGATCACCGTGAAGAGAGCTACACAAATAAATAAAAGCTATTGAGAAATTTGGTGTTTTGAAGGCAAGGAATTTCTGGATAGCAAAAGAAAATGAGAATATACACCAAATCGGAGAAGTTGCACGGCTAATCGGTGAGTGAGATTTATCATATTTGTGTGTATATATTAGCAAGTCGTAGTAACTCACCTCTTATGATCTTAAACCACTTTATAATGATATAATTAATAATTAAAACAGATTTTATACACACACACACACCTGAATAGGATGTATACCATGACTAGATGTTTAAAAAATAATTTTTATTGAATGTAATTAACGAAGTAAATCGCTGTCTAATTAAAAAGTATGAAATATATAAGTGTTTCAAACTAGACATATTACATATCAAAATTATAGTTCTCGACAACATGAATCCACTGGTGGTGTTCGTTCGTTGATAGGGTTTACGGATTAACAAAAAAACATGTCGGAAGTTCGACGAATGAGGACTGTCCATTTCGATATAATGGATAGGACGATCCGAGGTCACGGACTTGACGAGGAGGTCTAGTACATTGTCACACTGGTGTATGATCAACAACATAGGCCCAAAGATCGTTGGAATCTACTAGGAATGGTGGTGGAGGCGGTTTGACCAGAGGGGACCAGAGCTTCATCTGTCGGCGGTGTTGGAGAGAGGGCGGCGTGCAGGTCAAGGTGAGGACGTTCGATCGAAGGATAAGGTGTTGGAAGGATGGAAATTTCAATCTAAAGTTGGCAGCTGAAGGGTTCTTGAGACCTCAGGATTACAATAGCGAGGCAGAATATAATAATATAATAGTAATAATAATAATATAATTATACTAAGTGATTGCGATATTGCCCACGATCTTAAAGCCCTTATAACTCTCATATACGACCTCTGTTTCATGCGTGATCCTTGGCGTTGTAATCATGGCAAGACAAGAAATGTTCTAGCATATTGTTTTCTCTATTTTGAGACACTTTTAGAAAGTTACTTATTTTAATTGATTTGTTATACGTTGTTCGATATGGCGATAGTGTGCTGAGACAATTTGTTCCTTAATAGCGAGTCGCTCATGATTGGACAATAGTGGGCTAAGACATCTTGTTTCCTCAGTAGCGAGTCACTTATGATTTGACGATAGCGAGCTAGGATATTGGGTTCCCTAGTAGCGATTTGTCCATAGTTTTGGCGATAGTGGGCTGGGACATTGCGTTCCCAGTAGCGAGTCGCCTACGATTTGACGATAGTGGGATAAGACATATAGTTCCTCGGTGGCGAGGTGCATACGTATTCGGTGATAACTATTTTAGGATTTTGGGCTCAGTCATGTTGTAGTCGGTCATTGGCATATGAGTTGGGACTTTAGGATCGATCGAGTGTATACGATTAGATGGGGTTAGTTTTAGTGAGGTCTTATCCTATGTTGCCACTATGATATTATTATATTTTCTTTAGCTGACTTGTTGGGTCCAGGTGACACAGGTTAAGATATGATTTTCGAGCATAAGTGTCGTTTTACTAACTTATTAATATTATATCCGATGTGTTTCCTCACCAAACGTATGTCTGACCCCTCTATTATTTACTTCTTTTTAGTTATACTCTAATGGGTCGATATAGCGGACTAGTGGTACCTGGAGGTGTGATGATACGATGGAGACGCGCATTTATTTGCTATTTACGATTTATTTTATTTATTCCCAAACACTGGACTCTTTTTAGTAATGGTATAAAAAGATGTTGTAGTTAGAGTTTTATATGACACTATATTGTTTTATTTGTCTGGGATTATTGTATTATTGATCGTTATATTTTATTCCTTCCGTTGTGAGCTTTAGAAAGTGTAGAATATTATAGATAGCTCTATGAACTGATTTATATATTTACCTCAAAAATGATCCGCCGTTTGCGGTATCCACGACGTCACTTCCATTTTTAGTCGTGAATTGGGATTCATGAATGGCGAGTTGTTACAGTCCCTTAGTTATCAATGAAGTTATACCTACTAAAACTTATCGATTAAGTAGATCAGCTGGAAATTTCAATACATGAACCTGGAATGATGAACATTTATGATCATGTTTTACAACATTTGACAAATAAGGAAAGAGAAATAATGTACTAATCAGTTTTTGGATTGACAAACAAGAAAGAACTTTGGAATGAGGAGGCTCTAAACCATGATAATTCAAAAAAACAATTTCAAAAATATTTTCCAAATCAACTGAAAAATCAATTTCCTAAAAAACAAAACGTTCATTAGTATACTGAATAGAGGCCGGTTCGAAAGGAGATTTACAAACTTTTCTTCCAAATCTGATTTCTAAAAAGAATTTTCCTTGTTCCAATGACCAAGATCCCGATAAGGGAACATCCATACCATACTAACTTATACACCTTTTGAGTATAAACAAAGCGACGACCTCTGGTCTAAGTTTCACTAGGCTTAATAAAGCTTCCGGCCTGATGAGGTTGGTAAGATTCTTTAAGCAAAGGCACACATTACGCCTCGAGGTGTTAAAAGTCCTTTGGTCTTTGCTCATGCCTCCGAGACTGGCCAAAGCAACCATCCAAGAGAACACCGGTGATCAAATGTGTGACGACCGCCCATGACCCCTGCACCGAATCCAGAGAAAGTGCGCTGTAAAGTGTGCCAGGCGACCATGGACGATTGTCAAGGTAAGATTAAAACAACAGAATCTATCGTATTACTCACAGCGCATGGACAAAATACAATAGAACATATGTATAGTGAAGCTTTACAGAACAAAATGACATCATATAAAACTCCATAATAGTTGAATACAAGCATCCACATAGTCAATACATCAAGCCTCACTACATATCTCTCAGAGAATACAAAACAGCGGAATATCCAGTACATATAATAAGAAGATAATATGCAACACTCAAGCTCGTCTTCGATATCAGCATCGTGAGAATAGAACAGCACCTGTCACCTGCTACCTAGTCTGCCCGTCCCAAAATGGACGAACAGCCCAAGGCAATAAGAATTAAAACATAAAACCTTGAGTCAGACAACAGTCTTAGTGAGCAGTAAATTAACTAACAACATACCAAAAGAGCATAAAGGAAAAGGAATAGGAATGCAACCCTCCCACTCCAACCTCATTCTACAGTGATAGCCCCCAGACATACACTAAGCAGAAGCAAACATAGCAGAGCATACAATTTAAAGTAAAGCTACTATCACTCGAGTCAAGGGCGATGTTTTCCAAGTACCAAGGCCTAAATCAGATAAGCACCCAGAAAATACCGCTCTTGAGTCCGAATGACGATACAACCAAACATCCATGACTCTGGCTATCACTGTTATCATTGCTTCGATATCACCGTTAATTGAATGACCGGCACATTCTTTCAGCCGTCCGTCAAGGGCTAATGGAAACCCCGGTTCTAGACATAACTCCCGCACGTCGTCGCAACCCGTGCCTAGGTCTATCGAATCTGCCCAGAGTACTCGACCATCAACAGTTAGTCGTTGGGACTATCGAATCTGCCCAAACGTACTCTTGCTTAGAGCATGCTAGAACCTTCAACAACGATGCTATCCAAACCTCCTAGTCATCCTCCTCGACGACTATTCTTACATCCATTCATTATCCTCAACTCGAATCATATCACCGAGTTATCAACATGCTTGGAATGATCCCGTCTGGATTAGACCAAGTCTTCATCACATGATGCCTCGCTTCATTACATCCTCGCAAAGTCTCATCTCAACATCACATCATCAAATCTATGCATAAGAGCTTCAACATCCCGCTACATATGCCACGAGCAGCTTTCCCCAATTCAAGAGCCTTTCCCTTAGCTTTTGAATCACCTTTGGTCTAAATCAAACCATCAATCATCTAATTCATAGCAATCAATCAAATCAAACATTAATCCAAACAATCAAGCATTCAAATATGATCTAAGTAGACAATTATAACAATAATGGCATTTTCGTAATTAAAGAGTTGAAAGTCCAATGAGCATGAAAACATGAACAATATCTCTACAAACTTGATGGATGAACTTGCATAGGTTAACATGTGATAAAATGGATGTAACATCATCATGAACAATGGATCTACATGGATCTACACTTAGGATGAAGAAAATGCATGGAAATCACTATTTTAACACCAAATCGAGCCAACAATCCGATATACTCCTTTGGATCCGTGTGAGAGATAATCACCACTCACCAAATCACCTAAACAACCTCAAATCAACACTCTTCAGATCTGGACAGCGAGGGATCAAGCTTGATCTTTCACGAATCCGCTTCAAATGAAGAAATCTCTCTTGAAAAGATGAAGATCTCCAATCTAAGCTCTTGAATCTTCAATCTTGATCTTCGATTTGGATGGATGGAAGCACTAGATTAGAGTGGAAAAAAAGAAGTGAAGAAGTGTAGAAGTCGAGCTCTCAAAATGGCAGCACTTCGTCGCCTCAAAATCCGGATCCCAAAAAGTGAGAAAGACCCTTCCTATTTATAGCAGAAAATCTCTTAAGTCGTAACTCGGCTATCTCCCTAGGTCGTTTCCGACCTAAGCCTCTCCGACCTATCAGATGCACGTGCGCATTCAAACACCCAGCGACCTACGACCTAACGCAACGCGCGACTTAACACAGATCGCGACCTAACACTTAGACAAAACCTTGCGACCTAACAACTTAGCAACCCACGCGACCAATAGATGCTACGACTTAACTCCTCAGCGACCTAACACTTGACGACCTAAATCAACACGCGACCTAACTCCCACGCGACCTACCAACCTATGCGACCTAACAACTTATGCCAACACACGACCTAACTAAAATAGAACTCACGACCTAACTTAGGTCGCGTACGACCTAACTACCCTAACCAGCCATCCCCTACTCTGCTTAACTCTAAGGTCGCTAACAATTAGATCGTTAACTCCTATAGGTCGCGAACTATTATAGGTCGCTATCCACTAGTTTCCTTAGGTCGCTGCCGACCTAAATATAATAACTCGGCATCACTAGGTCGCTCATCCCTAGGTCGTTAACTACTGGGTTTACTTAGGTCGCTACCAACCTATCTCTTAGGTCGCTCAAAACTCTTAACTCGCTCGAAACCCTTATCTCCTTTCTTAGGTCGTCTACGACCTAAACCCAACATCCTTAGGTCGCACCACATTCCTAAGTCGTCTACAACATAGCTCTTAACTCGCTACCATCCTATAGGTCGGTCACGACTTAGCTCTTAGGTCGTTCACGACCTAGGACTTAGACAAATTATACCAAAAATCTGAAATGTCTTAAAATGCTGAAAATTCCAGATTTTGACGAACTTGTCGATCCGTAAAAATACGGGTCGTTACATTCTCTCCCCCTTAGGAATTTCGCCCCCGAAATTCCAAACAATTATAGCAATCAAAAACTATTCTGTACGCCTACCATCCATAGCAATCAACAAACCATGCATCCAATTCTAGCTTAGCGTACAGAATTCTAAAACTAGAACAAGTTACAATATCGCGAGATGACACGACACCTTAGGGCCATACCTTGAAGAGTTCAGGATGAGCTGCCTTCATCCTCTCTTCCACCTCCCACGTACAGTCGTTATCATCATCACTCCATTGTATCTTGAGCAACTTAACTACCTTCCTCCTAAGCTGTTTCGTGTCGGTTTCCACAACACGAAGCGGCTTACGAGGTCTTCTATCGACTGGATCAACTTTGAAATCTTCATAGCTATCAGCAGAAACCACCGTATCCGAGTCGTGCACATACTTCCGTAGATATGATACATGAAAAACATTGTGCACACCCGACATCTTCTCTGGCAACTCCAATCTGTAGGCGAGCTTTCCAATTCGCTCGATGATTGGGAATGGTCCAACAAATCTCGGAGTCAATTTTCCTTTCTTCCCGAATCGAATAACATTCTTTAGTGGAGAAATCTTCACAAAAACCATATCTCCTACGTCGAATTCTAAATCCTTTCGACGCTTATTGGCGTAACTCTTCTGACGGTCTTGGGTTGCTTTCATTCGTTGCCGAATGATCTCTATGCAATCCGTAGTCTGTCGAATCATCTCTGGCCCAAGTATCAACTTTTCTCCAGTCTCTAACCAACATGTCGGAGAGTTACACGGTCTTCCATACAATGCCTCATACGGTGCCATACCAATGCTTGACTGGTAACTGTTGTTGTATGCAAACTCCACCAAATGAAGGTGATCTTCCCATGATCCTCCGAAATCCAAAACACAAGCTCTAAGAAGATCTTCCAAAACTCAGTTGACTCTCTCGGTCTGACCATCTGTTTGAGGGTGATAAGCTGTACTCAAACACAACTCGGTTCCCAAAACTTCCTGGAAGCTCTTCCAAAATCCACTAGTGAACAATGGGTCTCGATCACTCACTATACTCTTCGGAATACCATGGAATCGAACTATCCACTTAACATACAACTCAGCCAACTTTGATGCAGTCCTAGTCAATCGAACAGGAATGAATCTCGCACTCTTGGTCAGACGATCCACAATGACCCAAATCCCTTCATTTCCCGTTCTAGTTCTAGGCAATCCATCAATAAAATCCATCGACACTTGCTCCCACTTCCATGTAGGAACTTCTAATGGCTGAAGCAATCCACTAGGCTTCTTCTGCTCGGCTTTTACCAACTGGCAGTTCATACACTTGGAAATAAAATTTCCAACATCCTTCTTCATGCCTTCCCAGTTGTAGGTTCTCTTCATATCCCGATACATCTTATTTCCACCTGGATGAATTGTCAGCTTTGAGTGATGACTTTCCTTCAGAACTTCACTCCTCAATTCATCTATATCGGGAACAACTAGTCGTCCTTGCTTTCGAGGCCAACCATCTCGATCGACCTCGAATCCCTTATCCTTTTCTGGATCCAATCCAGATTCCAAATCACGGATAATCCTGACAATCTTATCGTCTCGCTTTTGGCTCTCGCCAATCCTTTCCACAAGAGAAGGTCTTATCGATAAGTTTGCCAACATCTCAGGTTCCAATTCGCATCTAGGCCTGAAGTCAAATCCAGCTAAATACTCGAGATTCTTCCATTCTGAAAACATGGCTCCCAATCCTGCATGTCTTCGACTTAACGCATCTGCCACTGCGTTACCTTTTCCCGGAGTATAAGCTATACCAAAATCATATGATGCCAAAAACTCTAGCCAACGTTGCTGCCGAAGATTCAAATCCTTTTGGGAGAAAAGATACTTCAACGACTTATGATCCGTAAACAACTCGAATCGAACTCCCAACGGATAATGTCTCCACATCTTCAGAGCAAATACAATCGCCGCTAACTCTAAATCATGAGTCGGGTAATTCCTTTCATGCGGCTTCAGTTTTCGACTTGCATACGCAACAACTTTATCTCTCTGCATCAGCACTGCTCCAAGTCCAGTACCACATGCGTCGGTGTAAACCACCATCTCATCATTCCCACTTGGAATAGTCAAAACAGGAGCACTCGTCAATCTCTCTTTCAGGATTCCGAAAGCTTGCTCACACTTAGCATCCCAACTGAACACTTGGTTCTTTTTCGTCAATCCTGTTAACGGTGCAGCTATCTTGGAGAAGTCTTTGATAAACCGTCGATAATATCCTGCTAATCCAAGAAAACTTCTCACATCAGATGCATTCTTAGGTCTAACCCAATCCTGGATTGCTGCCACCTTAGCGGGATCAACCGCTATTCCGCTTCCAGAAATCACATGGCCTAAGAACCTCACTTCACTCTTCCAGAAGTGACACTTCGAAAACTTAGCCCTCAGCTGATGTTTCCTTAAGATCTCCAAAATAATACACAAGTGTGTCTTGTGCTCTTCTTCAGTTCTGGAATAAATCAGAATATCATCCACGAACACAAGTACGAACTTATTCAACTGATCTCTGAACACTCTATTCATAAGATCCACAAAATATGCTGGCGCGTTAGTCAATCCAAACGGCATTACCAGCCACTCAAAGAAACCGGATGGTGTCCTAAAAGCAGTCTTCGGCACACTATCCTTAGCTACTCTCAACTGGTGAAATCCCGTTGCCAAATCCATTTGAGAAAACACCTTGGCTTCGTGAAGCTGATCAAACAAGTCATCTATTCTCGGCAATGGATACTTGTTCTTCTTAGTCACCTTATTCAGCTCACGATAATCCACACACAATCTCAACGACCCATCTGCCTTGGTTGCAAACACAACTGGTGCACCCCACTCGGACACACTACGCCGAATGAATCCTTTCTGTAAAAGGTCATCAACTTGCACCCTCAACTCTTGCTGTTCCCTAGGCGCCATCCACCTTAGAGGCATCACAACAGGTCTGGCTCCTTCAACTAGATCTATACGAAACTCGATCTCTCTATGCGGCGGCAACCCTCTGACTTCGTCAAAGACATCCTCGAATCCATTAGCGATTGGCACCGATGACAGTCCATCCCGTGGAACAACCAGCGAATACATAAAGCTCATGAAGACGCCTTCCTCATGCTTACATCGTATTACAACCTTTCGCCCCTCCACATTCTCGACTGTCACTTCCAGCCTTTCGCAATCAACCTTTGCCGCATACTTCCTAAGCCAGTCCATACCCAAGATAATTCCGAACCCCGCAAAGTTCAGAACAAAGCAATCACAAACAAAAGAGCAACCATGACTCGACACAACTAGACCACGGCATAACATACACAAACAAGACGAACCCCCAACTGGATTAGTCACAACCAATGGCCTATCAACAATATCTGGTTCCAAACCTAACCGGCCTACGAGATCATTACAAACAAACGAATGCGACGCTCCAGTATCAAACAGAACTCTAACCGGAACACCACATAGGAAAAGAGTACCTTGAACAACCACACTCTTTCCCTTCTCTTCAGCAGTAGGAGCTTTTGAAGACGACGGAACAGCTCCCAAAGCATAAGCTTGCACAATCTGCTTGTCCTTCCTCGGTTCTGGACAATTCTTCCTGATGTGCCCTGGCTTGTCACAGTTGTGACACTTCATTGGCACCTTCGGATTCTTACAATCCTTAGAGAAATGGCCCTTCTGCTGACAATTGTAGCAAGTCACCTCGCCTTTCGGCTTCTTCTGGCCATCCTTACCCTTCTGCTGCTGCTGCTTCCTCTTCTGGTTTCCACCCTGCTGTGGTTTAGACTCTCCCCTGGTAACAGCAACAACAGGTCCTTCCTTAGGAAACAGACTCTCATGCCTGAGGGCTTTCTCCACAAGCTTCTCAAACGAATCGTCCAAATGATCCACCAACTGTCTCCCAAGATAATTGTCCAAGCCTGTCACAAACTTCTCATTCTTCTGATATGCAGACTCAATATATGACCGGGCATACTTGGACAGCGCTTGAAACTCAAAAACATACTCAAGAACAGATCTTCCACCCTGCTTGAGCTCCACGAACTTCTTGAACAGAACAGACTTCTGAGCTGTAGAAATGAACTTAGCTTCAAATCTAGCTTGGAATTGCTCCCAAGTAATCTCTTCCTCCGCAGTATTGATGGTAATAGAGTTCCACCAATCAGAGGCTCTTCCTTGAAGCTGCCTTGATGCCAACTTCCTCTTAGTTGCCTCATCAATTCCCAAATCACCAAAGATCCTTCTACAAGCATCTATCCACCTCTGGACCTCAATAGTTGATTCTGTTCCTAAGAAAACCTTCCCTCCAAGAGCAGTATAGTCCTTGCACAACTTAGCAAAATCCAATGGTTTCGGAGTTTGGACTTGAACTCCAACATCAACTGCTGCCCCCGGAACTGGTATCCTTCTCATGATCGAAGTCATCATAGCTTCGAACATGGCTGCATAATCAGCAGTCTCTTCAGTAGCACGGCCTTCCCTAGCAGCTGGTCTCCCTCTTCGACTCATTCTCAATATCTATAAAAAGGAATGATCGGAACATCTAGAGAAACAACTGCATAAAGGACTAACTTACTGCTAAACTACTATATTATATATAGTAATCATCCATCAAAATACAATTACGTCTCTCATACGTAGTTACGTCAGCGAGCGTTGGGTAAAATCGATTAACCTCGCTCTGATACCAAATGTGACGACCGCCCATGACCCCTGCACCGAATCCAGAGAAATTGCGCTGTAAAGTGTGCCAGGCGACCATGGACGATTGTCAAGGTAAGATTAAAACAACAGAATCTATCGTATTACTCACAGCGCATGGACAAAATACAATAGAACATATGTATAGTGAAGCTTTACAGAACAAAATGACATCATATAAAACTCCATAATAGTTGAATACAAGCATCCACATAGTCAATACATCAAGCCTCACTACATATCTCTCAGAGAATACAAAACAGCGGAATATCCAGTACATATAATAAGAAGATAATATGCAACACTCAAGCTCGTCTTCGATATCAGCATCGTGAGAAGAGAACAGCACCTGTCATCTGCTACCTAGTCTGCCCGTCCCAAAATGGACGAACAGCCCAAGGCAATAAGAATTAAAACATAAAGCCTTGAGTCAGACAACAGTCTTAGTGAGCAGTAAATTAACTAACAACATACCAAAAGAGCATAAAGGAAAAGGAATAGGAATGCAACCCTCCCACTCCAACCTCATTCTACAGTGATAGCCCCCAGACATACACTAAGCAGAAGCAAACATAGCAGAGCATACAATTTAAAGTAAAACTACTATCACTCGAGTCAAGGGCGATGTTTTCCAAGTACCAAGGCCTAAATCAGATAAGCACCCAGAAAATACCGCTCTTGAGTCCGAATGACGATACAACCAAACATCCATGACTCTGGCTATCACTGTTATCATTGCTTCGATATCACCGTTAATTGAATGATCGGCACATTCTTTCAGCCGTCCGTCAAGGGCTAATGGAAACCCCGGTTCTAGACATAACTCCCGCACGTCGTCGCAACCCGTGCCTAGGACTATCGAATCTGCCCAGAGTACTCGACCATCAACAGTTAGTCGTTGGGACTATCGAATCTGCCCAAACGTACTCTTGCTTAGAGCATGCTAGAACCTTCAACAACGATGCTATCCAAACCTCCTAGTCATCCTCCTCGACGACTATTCTTACATCCATTCATTATCCTCAACTCGAATCATATCACCGAGTTATCAACATGCTTGGAATGATCCCGTCTGGATTAGACCAAGTCTTCATCACATGATGCCTCGCTTCATTACATCCTCGCAAAGTCTCATCTCAACATCACATCATCAAATCTATGCATAAGAGCTTCAACATCCCGCTACATATGCCACGAGCAGCTTTCCCCAATTCAAGAGCCTTTCCCTTAGCTTTTGAATCACCTTTGATCTAAATCAAACCATCAATCATCTAATTCATAGCAATCAATCAAATCAAACATTAATCCAAACAATCAAGCATTCAAATATGATCTAAGTAGACAATTATAACAATAATGGCATTTTCGTAATTAAAGAGTTGAAAGTCCAATGAGCATGAAAACATGAACAATATCTCTACAAACTTGATGGATGAACTTGCATAGGTTAACATGTGATAAAATGGATGTAACATCATCATGAACAATGGATCTACATGGATCTACACTTAGGATGAAGAAAATGCATGGAAATCACTATTTTAACACCAAATCGAGCCAACAATCCGATATACTCCTTTGGATCCGTGTGAGAGATAATCACCACTCACCAAATCACCTAAACAACCTCAAATCAACACTCTTCAGATCTGGACAGCGAGGGATCAAGCTTGATCTTTCACGAATCCGCTTCAAATGAAGAAATCTCTCTTGAAAAGATGAAGATCTCCAATCTAAGCTCTTGAATCTTCAATCTTGATCTTCGATTTGGATGGATGGAAGCACTAGATTAGAGTGGAAAAAAAGAAGTGAAGAAGTGTAGAAGTCGAGCTCTCAAAATGGCAGTACTTCGTCGCCTCAAAATCCGGATCCCAAAAAGTGAGAAAGACCCTTCCTATTTATAGCAGAAAATCTCTTAAGTCGTAACTCGGCTATCTCCCTAGGTCGTTTCCGACCTAAGCCTCTCCGACCTATCAGATGCACGTGCGCATTCAAACACCCAGCGACCTACGACCTAACGCAACGCGCGACTTAACACAGATCGCGACCTAACACTTAGACAAAACCTTGCGACCTAACAACTTAGCAACCCACGCGACCAACAGATGCTACGACTTAACTCCTCAGCGACCTAACACTTGACGACCTAAATCAACACGCGACCTAACTCCCACGCGACCTACCAACCTATGCGACCTAACAACTTATGCCAACACACGACCTAACTAAAACAGAACTCACGACCTAACTTAGGTCGCGTACAACCTAACTACCCTAACCAGCCATCCCCTACTCTGCTTAACTCTAAGGTCGCTAACAATTAGATCGTTAACTCCTATAGGTCGCGAACTATTATAGGTCGCTATCCACTAGTTTCCTTAGGTCGCTGCCGACCTAAATATAATAACTCGGCATCACTAGGTCGCTCATCCCTAGGTCGTTAACTACTGGGTTTATTTAGGTCGCTACCAACCTATCACTTAGGTCGCTCAAAACTCTTAACTCGCTCGAAACCCTTATCTCCTTTCTTAGGTCGTCTACGACCTAAACCCAACATCCTTAGGTCGCACCACATTCCTAAGTCGTCTACAACATAGCTCTTAACTCGCTACCATCCTATAGGTCGGTCACGACTTAGCTCTTAGGTCGTTCACGACCTAGGACTTAGACAAATTATACCAAAAATCTGAAATGTCTTAAAATGCTGAAAATTCTAGATTTCGACGAACTTGTCGATCCGTAAAATACGGGTCGTTACATTCTCTCCCCCTTAGGAATTTCGCCCCCTAAATTCCAAACAATTATAGCAATCAAAAACTATTATGTACGCCTACCATCCATAGCAATCAACAAACCATGCATCCAATTCTAGCTTAGCGTACAGAATTCTAAAACTAGAACAAGTTACAATATCGCGAGATGACACGACACCTTAGGGCCATACCTTGAAGAGTTCAGGATGAGCTGCCTTCATCCTCTCTTCCACCTCCCACTTACAGTCGTTATCATCATCACTCCATTGTATCTTGAGCAACTTAACTACCTTCCTCCTAAGCTGTTTCGTGTCGGTTTCCACAACACGAAGCGGCTTACGAGGTCTTCTATCGACTGGATCAACTTTGAAATCTTCATAGCTATCAGCAGAAACCACCGTATCCGAGTCGTGCACATACTTCCGTAGATATGATACATGAAAAACATTGTGCACACCCGACATCTTCTCTGGCAACTCCAATCTGTAGGCGAGCTTTCCAATTCGCTCGATGATCGGGAATGGTCCAACAAATCTCGGAGTCAATTTTCCTTTCTTCCCGAATCGAATAACATTCTTTAGTGGAGAAATCTTCACAAAAACCATATCTCCTACGTCGAATTCTAAATCCTTTCGACGCTTATCGGCGTAACTCTTCTGACGGTCTTGGGCTGCTTTCATTCGTTGCCGAATGATCTCTATGCAATCCGTAGTCTGTCGAATCATCTCTGGCCCAAGTATCAACTTTTCTCCAGTCTCTAATCAACATGTCGGAGAGTTACACGGTCTTCCATACAATGCCTCATACGGTGCCATACCAATGCTTGACTGGTAACTGTTGTTGTATGAAAACTCCACCAAATGAAGGTGATCTTCCCATGATCCTCCGAAATCCAAAACACAAGCTCTAAGAAGATCTTCCAAAACTCGGTTGACTCTCTCGGTCTGACCATCTGTTTGAGGGTGATAAGCTGTACTCAAACACAACTCGGTTCCCAAAACTTCCTGGAAGCTCTTCCAAAATCCACTAGTGAACAATGGGTCTCGATCACTCACTATACTCTTTGGAATACCATGGAATCGAACTATCCACTTAACATACAACTCAGCCAACTTTGATGCAGTCCTAGTCAATCGAACAGGAATGAATCTCGCACTCTTGGTCAGACGATCCACAATGACCCAAATCCCTTCATTTCCCGTTCTAGTTCTAGGCAATCCATCAATAAAATCCATCGACACTTGCTCCCACTTCCATGTAGGAACTTCTAATGGCTGAAGCAATCCACTAGGCTTCTTCTGCTCGGCTTTTACCAACTGGCAGTTCATACACTTGGAAATAAAATTTCCAACATCCTTCTTCATGCCTTCCCAGTTGTAGGTTCTCTTCATATCTCGATACATCTTATTTCCACCTGGATGAATTGTCAGCTTTGAGTGATGACTTTCCTTCAGAACTTCACTCCTCAATTCATCTATATCGGGAACAACTAGTCGTCCTTGCTTTCGAAGCCAACCATCTCGATCGACCTCGAATCCCTTATCCTTTTCTGGATCCAATCCAGATTCCAAATCACGGATAATCCTGACAAGCTTATCGTCTCGCTTTTGGCTCTCGCCAATCCTTTCCACAAGAGAAGGTCTTATCGATAAGTTTGCCAACATCTCAGGTTCCAGTTCGCATCTAGGCCTGAAGTCAAATCCAGCTAAATACTCGAGATTCTTCCATTCTGAAAACATGGCTCCCAATCCTGCATGTCTTCGACTTAACGCATCTGCCACTGCGTTACCTTTTCCCGGAGTATAAGCTATACCAAAATCATATGATGCCAAAAACTCTAGCCAACGTTGCTGCCGAAGATTCAAATCCTTTTGGGAGAAAAGATACTTCAACGACTTATGATCCGTAAACAACTCGAATCGAACTCCCAACGGATAATGTCTCCACATCTTCAGAGCAAATACAATCGCCGCTAACTCTAAATCATGAGTCGGGTAATTCCTTTCATGCGGCTTCAGTTGTCGACTTGCATACGCAACAACTTTATCTCTCTGCATCAGCACTGCTCCAAGTCCAGTACCACATGCGTCGATGTAAACCACCATCTCATCATTCCCACTTGGAATAGTCAAAACAGGAGCACTCGTCAATCTCTCTTTCAGGATTCCGAAAGCTTGCTCACACTTAGCATCCCAACTGAACACTTGGTTCTTTTTCGTCAATCCTGTTAACGGTGCAGCTATCTTGGAGAAGTCTTTGATAAACCGTCGATAATATCCTACTAATCCAAGAAAACTTCTCACATCAGATGCATTCTTAGGTCTAACCCAATCCTGGATTGCTGCCACCTTAGCGGGATCAACCGCTATTCCGCTTCCAGAAATCACATGGCCTAAGAACCTCACTTCACTCTTCCAGAAGTGACACTTCGAAAACTTAGCCCTCAGCTGATGTTTCCTTAAGATCTCCAAAACAATACACAAGTGTGTCTTGTGCTCTTCTTCAGTTCTGGAATAAATCAGAATATCATCCACGAACATAAGTACGAACTTATTCAACTGATCTCTGAACACTCTATTCATAAGATCCACAAAATATGCTGGCGCATTAGTCAATCCAAACGGCATTACCAGCCACTCAAAGAAACCGGATGGTGTCCTAAAAGCAGTCTTCGGCACACTATCCTTAGCTACTCTCAACTGGTGAAATCCCGTTGCCAAATCCATTTGAGAAAACACCTTGGCTTCGTGAAGCTGATCAAACAAGTCATCTATTCTCGGCAATGGATACTTGTTCTTCTTAGTCACCTTATTCAGCTCACGATAATCCACACACAATCTCAACGACCCATCTGCCTTGGTTGCAAACACAACTGGTGCACCCCACTCGGACACACTACGCCGAATGAATCCTTTCTGTAAAAGGTCATCAACTTGCACCCTCAACTCTTGCTGTTCCCTAGGCGCCATCCGCCTTAGAGGCATCACAACAGGTCTGGCTCCTTCAACTAGATCTATACGAAACTCGATCTCTCTATGCGGCGGCAACCCTCTGACTTCGTCAAAGACATCCTCGAATCCATTAGCGATTGGCACCGATGACAGTCCATCCCGTGGAACAACCAGCGAATACATAAAGCTCATGAAGACGCCTTCCTCATGCTTACATCGTATTACAACCTTACGTCAATCTATAGAATATAAATAATAAATTACATGGCAATTATGAAATCAAGTTTGTATAATAAAATATGAAGGTTCGGTCGACTGAATATATTTTCAGTGACTGCCCTTAGTCGACTGTAAATATATTCAATCGACCGAACTATATAAAATATGTTTTAATATAGACAGCCCATTTTAAACTTTTTTAACACTTTGATCTTTGAAAACATTTGTATGTAGGTGTGCGTGCATGCATATGAACTATCAAGGAGATTTTACAAGTACAACTAAGACCAAATACATACTTTTTGACCCAGCGATCCGTATTTCCTTAACTTTTGATATGTAGATGATCCTCTTTGTTTTCTCCTTGATTCATTGATTCAAGGTCTTCTGATACCTACATAATATTACATTCTAGATATATATAGAGATATAGTTGTTATCATTAAAACGTACAAACATGGTTCTAACAATCTCTCTCCTTTTATTATGACAACTGTATAGATTGAGATATAATAATATATAACTCTCTCCCATAATACATGATTCCCCTATCAAAATTCTCTCCCCCTTTGTCATCAACTAAAAGGCGAGAATATAACAAAGGTGAGACTACACGATTGAATAACATAAGAGATTTGTATGAGATGCACATAAATAACAAATGATAAATGGACATGATAACAAACAAGAACAAAACAACATAAACACAGCATATGTTTATACACTTTGAAACCAACATAAACAAGACCAACATATGTCCAAATAGACATCCAAAATCACCACATAAGTACCAACCCCTAAACAATTAATTTCAAGTAATACAATAGAAACAAAGAGTTCATTGCCAAAGCAAAGACACACAAACACAAATAAACATAAGCAAACACAAACCTACCAACCCAAGGCTATAAGCAAGATCTAGCTTTTCGGTTTTGAGTCATGTAGAGAGGATGGATGAGAGCATGAAGCTATTTTGTCCCAAATCTTTTCAAGAAAGCCCATTGTGGGTTTTCAAAATTCTTTTGTTGCTTGATTAATTTTCTTTGTTGTTTAAAAAGTATCTCTTGACTCTTGAGGATGGCAGTGTTAGTGGAGATAGTCTTGGAAGGATCGATAAAAGCAAACTCCTTATCATTATTGTAACTCCAATCCACTTCCACGGCAATCTCTTGATAGGTAGTTCGTTGCACGACTAGTTGAGCTTGTGATGAGGATTGGGCTATGTTCTCTTGAACCAAGCGGGATAAATAAACGTTGTGCGGTATAAGAGGTTCCATTTTCGAAGGTAACTTCATAAGAGAAATGGATTTTTGGTCCCATTACCTTAGGTAAAATGAAATTTTGTATACTTTCAACATCAATGTCATATTGAATAAAGATTTTAGTCAAGACGGAAAGATCATAGTGTGTTTAGAGCGTGCATGGAAACTCTTGATTTCGTCGTGAATGATCTTAACCTAATTCAATTTCTTATTGGAGTAGATAGCATACAAAATCTTGTAACTATTGTCGTACATATTTTCGTAGCTACTAGTTCATGGAAAAATAGTATGGATAATCATTTTATTGAGAATTCTTGCTTAGGGACGAAGATTAACAGATGTGTTTGCTGTTTGTTCCATATGGAATAAATAGCTATTAGAATTATAAAAAAATTGTCATGATTAATATCTTCTAAATTGCATCTGGTATTAGCGCAACCTAAAATTATCCCCAAATCATTGATGGAAAACAAAATATCTATTCCTAGAACCTTGCTCCATAATATTCCTTCGTCATTTTCAGGTTTGGAAAAGTCTCCATCCAAGTTTGCATAGAACATTCTTACTAAGAAAGAGCAAATTTTTACCTAGTTTTGGGTAGCATCAATAAGAGAAAGGAATTTATGCTCCCGTGCTTTTGCTTCAATTCCAAAGGTTTCAAAATCCGACAACTTGCATAAAGTCTCTTGGAATACCCGTTTGTCATTGAGTTTGTTGAAATGTTTGAGAGCAATTTTGCTATTATTCAACGAAATTTTAATTTGCTTGTCAGAAGCAAATTCGGGATGTGAAGGAGTAGATAATAACGGAGCTTTCCCTCTTTGAGATTGTGGTCTTTTCCTAGTAATTGGAAGTTTTTGTTTTGGAGCCATGGATGTGAAATTGAAGGTCTAAAAAGCTCGGGTTTTGAATTTTGAAAGAGAAAATTGAAGAATGAAGTTGAAGAGGCACGGCTGTTCACATTATAAAAAACTAGATACTATCAATTCAATCAACTAGTTGAAAATTTCGATCGATGGAATGCATAGAATTTGCATTCCAGAGAAGAAGGGTCGACTTACTTGACTATGAAAAATTAATTTAGCTAACTGATTTACACTAGCTCAGTCGATTAGATTTTTGTTCAGTCGACTGAACTAGGATAAATTCAAAACAAGAGAGAAAGCTTGTATATAGTCGATTGTTTTATAAAAATTTAGTCGACGGTTTTGTTTTTGGCCAAAGTTTTGTCGACTGTGAAACTTATCAATCGTCTGTGCTAGGTAATTTTTAACCAAGCCCAAATGTTTGTTTAGTCATCTGTTTTATAAACTTTTAGTCAACTATGTATATTTTATATATTTTGTATATATTTTTAGTCGATTGGGCTTTTATTTAGTCGACTAGATGAATGAAAAAACAGGTGCTATGTGTTTTTGTTTGCATCTTTGAGAATTCAATAACTTATATATATACTCTGGACTTTTTCATTTGCTTATATATGAATGTTTAAAAACTTATTCATATAATATATAAACTTTTATTATAAAAATATCAAATTTAAATGCTTCACAATGCTATTCATAAAAAATAAAATCAATCATTAGTTCATCGATAGACTCGATTCCTCCTCGGATGGATCTGTTTCCCACAAATTTTCTATATATGGTTCATATATTTTTATTGGGTCGGGCATTTTGATGGACTAAGCTATTTTGGTGGACTAAGTTGTTCTGATGGGCTTCCAATGGAGTGAATGCATTGCTTTGTTGGTGATTTTCCACAGAAAACTATAATCTTTCATTCGATAAAGCTCAAATGCCCGTCTTGTCTTGTTCGCCTTGATAGTGTGTTATTCCATCAATCGTGTGAGATTTTTTAAATAATATATGTTATTCCATTCGTATGAGATTCTATTCTATCTTCTTTTTCTTTTTACCCTTAACAATCGGTTTTTCCAGCACTTGAATGCTCGGCACGTAATACAGTGGACGTATTAGTGTCGATTTTCGAGGGTTGAAAATCCCAGTCATTATAGTTGGCATCGGAGCTTAGGTTGAGCGAACACCTAAGTCTAATAGAGGTAAAGTCTCATAAGAGATAAGGTTAGTAATACCCTAGGATGAGTAACTCATTAGAGATAGGGTAAGTGACACTCTAGAATAAGTTGAGAGTATTATATATGAGCGTGTATTTGTTAATGCTATGTATAAATGATTTTTCTTTGTTTTGGAAAATTGATAAATGAAATAATTTTACCTAGGATTATATTTGAATATAAAAGGGTCATCTTTTCTAAAGATATAGTTAATTATGGGATAATAATATTCAGTTATTACCATGGGTTCGTTAAAAGACATAAATTGGTATAGGAACATCTTATGATTAGAATTTCACAATTTGATTATGTGGTGTTCGATAAATAATACTGGTTTAAGGTTAAAGAAATTTATTCAAGGTAAATGATTTTTTGAATGTTTTATAAAAATAAGTGATTTTATAATTTGGATTTTGTTTTATAAAGAGATTTTTGAGAATTTAAATCCCAGTATTTTTGAAAAGAATTTGATGATTAAGTAGTTCGAGTGGCTTGAAATAACTAAAAATAGGCAGAAGATGTGTTAGGGTGGTAAACACTTCTCTTAAGTATTCTCCTTCTTATTAAGGGAATATATGATACTATTGGTAGTACCCAGTTCCTTGGTATCATTTTTGAGTTGCTCAATCTATATAATTTTCTAAAGTTAAAAGGATAATGTGAATCATTAATTGATAGATTAATTAGTGATTGTTAATTTTTTATCAAGGTGTTTGCATTTAATATTGGTTAAAGGGAGTATATTATAATATAAGGAGTTTATTATAATTTTAGAAATAAAAGATAATTTATCTTTTAAATTGAAATGGTTTCTTTGGAAAGAAGATTAAAAAAATTTGGTGAATAAATTTTTTGAAGTGAATATATATAAAGAAACATCTTTATAAAAATGTTTGAATAAAAGATAAACATTTTATTGAAATGATTTTCATAAACAAATTTGAAAAAGTAATTTGATATAACTAAGTATGTATGATGTACGTAGAACATTTCGTCCCATGATTCTGATCTAAGACTCGAGTACTGAACTTTGAGATGTTTACACCAGTCTGAATAAGGATTTATCACTCGATTCTTGATGGCAAATATTGATGAAGGTTTGTGGTTGGATACTTGCATTTTCTATCATAGTTGAGAGCTATGTAAGAGAAGGGAGGTTTTTGATCAAGAAGCCTGATCAGAGTCCACACTAGAGGATCGAGGGATTAATACTAGTTTGGAAGTAAAGTTGTAGATTCAAATAGGAGATCGAATCAGATATTGCATATAGATGATCTGGATATATCATACAGAATTGAGTTTTTTGGGTAAACTCTTTTTGGTTCGGGGTTGTGGTTAAATATCAGAGACGAAATTCTTTAAGGGAGGAAGAATGTGACGACCCATAATTTTATCACTTTGAATTAGAATATTTAATTAATTTTAAATATTCAGATAATTGTTTTAAGATGATGAATAGTTCACTTTAATTATTATATAATGATAATAAGTGATTTATAATGGTTTTATAAATACATAAACTTGTTTTATAAAGATATACAAACTTCGTTGCATTTTGGCGGATCGACATCGTGTTTTTATAAATGGATTTTTATATTATTTAAAATAGTTTTATAGCTTAAATAATCTTGTTTTAATTATTTAAAGTTGATAAGAAATTTATTTTCAAGTTTTTTTACATAAATAAATAGTTTGATTAAAAACTGAAAATATGACCGGGATTCGGATTCCGGATTTTCAATGCTTTAACAAATAAAAGTTATATTTGAATGTTGCAATGTTGAAAGTTAAAATGATGTATATATGCACATATAAAAAATTAATAACATATAAGTTAACCATAATTAATTAAAACTAAGTGTTATTAGTAAAAGTAAGTAAGACTATTTAAAGGAAATAAAAATTCCTTAAAACAAGGACCTTGTTTTAAGGAGCATGTTTCATGGCATGTCTCATGGCTTGTAGTTCTTTTCCTTAATGGCTAAGGAAGGGGTTTGTGATATTTTCCACACTTTTCCTAAGGCTATAAATAAGAGGGTAAGGCCTCTTCATTTTCTACACAATTCACTTCTTCCTCTTCATGTCTTCTCTTCTTTCCCTCTTCTTTTTTATGGCCGTGAGTGTTTGGGATGGTAGTGGCCTAAAGCATTGAGCAATAAGGTAGAGGAGGAGGGCTTTAGGCCGTGGGTTATGATGGTGGAGAATATGGATGTGTACTAGGGTGGAGGAAGGATGGCCACGTGCAAGGAGGAGGAGGAAATGCCTTGGACATGAGCATTAAAAGGAAGAAGAATGGGTTTAGTGATGTTTTGGTTTGAGTACGAGGTGACAGTAGAAGTGTTGATTGATTGGATGTTAGTAGGAAGTAAAATGGGTAAAATAAAGGTGAGTTAATCACGCTTTGAATTGCTTGATGATATCACGTGATATTCACTTGTTAATCACTTGTTTATATTACTTATTAATCACTTAATATTGCTTGCTATTAGTGATAATAATAGATATTAACTACTTAAATTTATACCCTAATCATATGTTAAAATTATTGCTTATATGGTTTTTTAATATGTTTGGATGATGATTGGTTGATTATATAAAAGTTTGGTTGTGATAGATATTTTATGAGTTGAAAATCATATATGATGAGAAGTGATAGCTATGTGAATTAACAATACATATCTTGTGAAAATTTATTCATATTATACCTAAAAATAATATGATACGACATATGTTAGGCCTTTTTGTTTTTAAAACCAAAAGAAATGTCATTTTATAATATTGGAATTTACTTCGGAAAAGTAAAGAAATGAGAAAGTGGAGAGAAGTGTTGTCGGAGTACCATCGAAATAATTTAAAGGAGTTCGAAAGGGAAAGCTATAATAGTGAGAAAACTACATCTATCTTATTTAAATTATCTATGCTTGGCGCTATACAAGTATACTTGGTTGATTAGCATAGTTTGGATGCTAAAACGATTGATTATTGGTTGATTGATTACTTATGCTAATCATAAATTGACTTGGTTCAGTTAAATAGAATTATTTCGATAATAATGTGAAAATCATATCCATCAGATTTGAAATGATCACTTTAAATAGCCATGGTAAATTCATGAGAAATAATCCCTATTATATTCTGAAATTATGTGTGTATAAGGAGTATCAAACCTCTTTTGAATTTTAAATCAAAAGAAATCGTTTTTGGAAAATAGAAATTGTTTTGGAAAAGTAAAGAGGAGTATTTAATTTATTTGGGAAAAAGTAAATCAAATGGTTTGATTTTGAAAATAATAGTTTAAAAGGTGGAAAATACATGGAAAAATATCATATGGTTTAATATAAAAGAATTTTGAATTAAAAAGATGAAAATTGAATATTATAATAATATAATATTAAAGATATGGTATAAAGTGAAAATAAGATTTTAATAAAGTAAAATAGTTAAAAATTTGTTTAATATAGTTTAATATGTTATTAAAGTGATTTACAAGTGTTTCAGACAAGTTTTATAAACTTTGACTAAAAGGTGAAAAATAAGCCGTCACGTTTCGGCAGTTCGCGATTTCGCAACCCGAAAAGTTAAGCGGATGTATAGTATAAAATATAAGTCGGAATTCTTTGAAACAAGAATTTTCCGGGCCCTCATAGTCATAGTTTTTAAATGAAAACGAAAAATCAAGATTCCATTTAGTAACGTTTGAAATATGTCCAAATCAAGTTTTTAAAATCGTCGCGTTTTGGCAGTTCGTAAAATATTGTTTTCAACTCTTTAAAATGGATGTTTTTAAATCTTTAAAGATATATTATAAATTCCATAAATATGTTAAAATATTTTAAAAAGGAATTTGAATTATTAAAATGGGCATATATGTAATGAAATTGGTGTTTAATCTATAAAGCTTTAAAATCACTATTCACCAACAATTTAGCAATGAAATTTGGTAATAGTTGAATAAATGTTTTGAATTGGGTTTTCTTCCCAAATCTTTTTGGAATGTTTTTTCAAATGATAAATCATATACGCTTGATAGTTTAGAGTCGATCAAATAACTTGACCGCCTCATGGATGACAGAGAGATAGTCTCTAGGCTGAAGTTTGGAAAACGATTTGCATGCTTCCCCTAGCTATCCGGACTAGCCCAACAGACGGGATAGTTAATTTGATTTACTCCGATTGCATTTTCTTAAGATAAAAGAAAAGAGATTTGGAGTTTTCCAAAATGGTTAAACAAGATTTAAAATAGCATTTTGATGGTAAAGAGAACATTCTAGTTAAACTCTATATTAAATTCCAAGGAGAGAACTTGTGCTATCCGCGTAAATTTAAAAGGTGATTTCATCATTATTCAACGAATAGTACAGGTTAAATACGGAAATTAGTATTGAGTATAATTAATCTAAAATCTATGAATCCTTTTTACTCAATATTAAGTGATTTGAATTTTACAGTTGTAACGACCCACCTTTTTGGACGATTAAATCGACAATAAACCACACATGTCAGACTCAAACCATTCAAAAGGAAAGATTGTTATGGGGTAAATAAGAAAAGGAAGAGAAAGAAAGAAAACAAAACACAGAATCTCACAGCGGAATAACAAAATATAACAATCAAATAACAATTCATGAAGTTGTTTTACAAATAACATTTGATTACTCTTTTACAATATAGAATCAGAGTTATATACAACAGAAATAAATAACAATGCAGCGGAACAACATGAAGTAGTGGAATAAATGTAATAAATAATAATAGTATACAAATCTCTGTCTTCGTTCTTCAGAAAAGCAGTCTTCGATACACTGAAAAGCTCAGACTGGTCCGAGCGAATTGAAAAGACAAAACACTCGAGTCAGAATTAAAAGATCTTATGTAAGTTAAATCAACAGTAAATAAATATGAGTGTGACGGCATCAGAGATGTTTACGGGGTTTGACATCTCCTATCTAGTGTCAAACGTGAGTGCAATAACTTAAGAGATGTTTGGGATTCCATCCCCTAAGGATCCGTTAAACTATCTACATACATAGTACAATATGCTATTATAATAGTGTCTACAGTAAAGTAAAGTATTAAAATAGCGTTAAGGCGTTACCCATATCCCCCTTAACACATTTTATATAATGTCGTAGTCTATACAGTACTGTAAACTCCACCGTAAACTGGTGGGCTATCAGGGAGCACTCCATAGGTACGACACAAACCAAACTCGTAGAAGGCGCGATAAGGCATGTGACAAGGAACGTAAGGCAAGGTCCAGGGTAGGATACTACCGTTTTGCAGATCTGGGTCGGTTGTAACGCATAGCAGCTACTACCTCCCACCTCGGAACACACTCCCATAATCAAATCGAGGGATGGCCACTAAATCAATCACAAAGTCATAATATGGTATCAAAGAAGTATGTCCGATCGGAGGTGTGACCTCACTTGTCCCGGCATGGCTCCTGTTTTAGCCACATCAAGCTGACTCACGGGAGTTTGGGCTATGTAAATACCTCATATAGAATCGTTCGCCAAACCATCCTACTTCATTCTGGAATCTCCACCACATACACGGTTGTTAAAGTGGTTTTCGGTATTGGTAGAGAGTATGACAATATCTGATCCCAGTTCCTTTAACAACCAAATGCTTATTTCACACCGAATGGTTCTTTTACATTTCCAAACCGATTCATAATTGATATCAAAATATCATATTCAATTCAAACCATATCACTTTCAAAATCATATTCACCTTCGAAATCATATTCACTTTCGAAATCATATCGATAAGATAGGTTAATCAAATCCTCATTTCAGAATCATCATATTTACTAAAATATGTCATTTCACTAGCAAATATCATTTCAAATCCCAACTTAGGTTATAACATCATTTAACCATATTCGCTTTTAAAAATCAAGGATTTAAATATAAACGCATCCACTTTACACAGTCTGAAATTTACAAAATAGTTTAGATAGTTATAAATAGTTTAAATAGTTCAGCATAGTTTAAAGTGAATTTTTAAATAGTTAAAATACTCTAAATCAGTTTAAAAATAGATTAAAATGGTTTAAATGGATTTAAGATAGTTTAAATAGATTTAAAATAGATTAAATATATTTAAAATAGATAAAATAATTTTAAAATAGATTAAATAGATTTAAAATAGATTAAAATGGGTTAATTAGTTTAAAAGTCGCATCTATTCAACGTTATCATAGATCGGAGTGATAATCTCGCCCCAGCCGACTAGGCCAGGGCTTCATTTATCACTCCTAAACTAACCAGGGAGATTTTCTATTACCTGAGCCAGAGAGCCTCACCACCCACCAAGAAAACCTATTCGTCGAAATCGGAATCGCTTCGTGGTCTCTTTTTCCAAGGGAATCACAAGGGGAATTTCTGCATCCCGAAACCTCGGTCTCGAACAACTTTCCCTTAGGAAAACTTTCCTGAAAATTTTTGTTGATTTCGGCTGTTGCCCCCCACCTGTTATTCCCCCGGACTTATAGGGACAATAGATAGATTCTAGCTGCCGGCGAAACAATTGGAACAGATTACTCTGTTCATTCCCAGTGGCGGATTAGCATTCTATAGCTCTGGCGTAGCTTAGCACCTGTTTTGGAGGATAAGCTCCAATATAATTCTTAGCTCAAACTCAAAGTATTAACTAAAAATGCACGAGAATTCATTTCTCACTGTTCATGTCCTATCACACGTGAGACCCGAAAAACTCTCGTTTTTCTTAAAAAACTGGCCTCTGGCAAGGTTCATGTAGTGGACTGCGTCTCACAAGCCTCAAAAATATATTAAAATAAATTAAAATAATTTTAAATTGATTAAAATAGTTTAAAATAGTTTAAAATATATTAAATTAGTTTAATCGTTCGAAAATCTTAATAATCAGGATTTAAAATAATATATTTTTAAACAGTTTATATTAAAATAATAAATTTGAAATTAACATCAAATTTATTTATTTCTTCCATTTCAACAAACCGGGACCGTATCCAGATTTCAAATCAAAATCCCAATTTCAAACCTTGAAATATCAATTTAAGCTATTTCAATAGATTTCAAAGTTACAATTTCAAACGTTTCAATAACTCAATTTCGATAAATTTCGTTTATACTTCAAATTCAACTTTAGAATTTCAATTTAAATCCTTAAGGAATTCACTTAAAACAATTCCAAAATTTCAAATTAAATCCTTTAAACAATTCATTTAAAACAATTCAGTTTATATAAATCGAATTCTATTTCAAAATATCATAAAACTAAATTCAAAATTAAAGGGTTTAAAATCGTTTAATTTAACCAATCCGGTGTCCGTATAATTTTCTACCTTATGGTCAAGTGATACGGATATATATCATTTCAATCCGTAATAATTAAATTTACGGGTATATATCATTTCAACCCGAAATCCCAAATTTACATTCAAAATCCATAAAATCGCTCGGGTCTATCATTTCAACCTATAATGATTTTTCCATAATCTATGGATCGTTCGGGTATGTATCATTTCAACCCATAAGGATTTCTAACAATAACTAAGGGAGCTTGTAATGTTATAACAATATAAAATATAACATCCAATCATCCAATATCAACAATCAAACATCCATCACAATCCCCATTCAATCAACCAATAAACATCAATAATTAACGGATTATCATTAACAGGTATAAACTGGCAATTAAACTTCAACATTAAATTAAATGGCGATTAAATTTAATAAAAGTCAAATTTAACTAGAATGACAATTTAAATATACCAAACATCAATCACTCAACTTCTAATCACATCACAAATTTAATCTAACTAACATAAGACAATCTAGTAGTTGTGAGTGGGTCAAAACACTCATCTTCGATTTGAAATCCAAAATAAGACCCAAAATTCAACAGCCTTGGAATTCGTCCAAACTAAATTCATAATGTCCATAATTTCAATACGATCGCAGTAGAGCAAACCGCGCCCAAATCCGAGTTCATACGCAAAAGTTATTAACATTAGAACATTCATCAATTAAAATTAAAATTAGAAAAATATAAAATAACGACCATTACCTCTCTGACATGTCACAGGCCATCCACGTTCATAGGCCATCCTCCGGAAAACCCTAAGACCTTCGACCGTGACTTCAACCATGCAGTCGCCGCCTTCATCGTGATTTCGACGCCGCCACACTCGCGTCCACACTGATCAAACAGCATCATCGCCACAGGCAGCTCAGGCCGCACCCCCCAAGCGCGCGCGACCCCTCCCAGATCACCAGAACGACCAACGCCGCCGGCCCCTTCCATGGCCAATCACGGCGAAATCCGACCACATCTCGACGAACGAACACCACCGATGCGACCTGCTCTTCATCCCCTTCCTAACGCTGCTTCCCGATCGTCGATCGGGCAAAGATCCACCGCTTAATAACAAACCCTAGCAACGGATGGCCGAACTTCCTCCACGATTTCTGGACAAACGGTGCATCGAATTGAGAAACGAATTGCACCAGTGAATTACGCTCGTCAAGAGCTTCGAATCGGTATATAATATGTTAGGGTTTTGAGGAGTTTATTTTTTGAAATTGATTTGGACATTGAATTTAGGGTTTTGAGTTTTAATTGATTTCTTCCATTGAAGAAAGAAACAAACAGAAGGAATTGTATGTACAGAAAATAAGAAACGAGAAACAATTAGAGTTTATAACAGCCAATATATAGGCAGAGCTGAAATAGAAAGGATGGACCAGATCGATTTGGATTGAAACGGTAACAACGACCCGAAAAGCCCGTTTCGTTCCCGAAACGAAAATGGTCATCCAATATTTCAAAATAGATGTTTTCGATATTTTTAAATTCAATGGAACAGGTTTCAAGTCCTAATTCCATCGTATGAAGAAGTTAGCTTTTAAAATCAGCTTATTTCAAATTGATTTCAATTAAATTGATTTCTAAGCGTTTCGAGCCCATACGATCAAACGGCAAGTCCGATCGCTACGAAACTTGAAATCCTACAATAATTCACCGTTACGGATCCGATAAAACTGGTTTCGTCAAAATCCGAGACAGTGGCCAAAATGGCTATTTTCATGTTAATTAAATAAATTATTATTAAATTAATTAAATCACTTTTTCAATTCAAATTTTATAATTAACAATATTTATCATTTTTGATTACCTATTAATTTATAATCTTTAATGATAAATTTCCATGTCAAAGCCAATGTTAAATATTGCAGAAATGACGGTGTTCAACTTCAATAGCAATAAACTCAATTGATTATTATTTAAATTCCAACAAATCCATTTATTTGATTTTTCATCTTATTATTCAATCCATTATTACTCTATGGATATATTTTACATTGGTTTATATCTTATTACATTAATATTCTACAATTATCATCTTTTATCATACTAACTGCAATATTTACTTAGATTAGTTGCAATTGCTTTCCAATTTAAATTTCAACAGATTAAATAAATAGGTAAAATGGTAATTAAACAATTGTTACAACTTACAATGTCAAACACCTTTCTATATTTGTTGTTTACAAACAAAAGCTAATAAATTCACATATTGATTGATTATTCTATATTAACCAATTTCAATTAATTACATACAATTTCACCGATTAATACAATATTTGGTTTATTTCCTCATTTACACTTTATAACCAAATTTAACTTTACAATCATTCCACTTAATTGAGATTGCATTAAAATAGTTATCAATTGCCTTAAATTAACATTATTAACATTACATTCTAGTTATTCTTCTTATTAATTAATCACAAATTTTTTATTTCTTCCAATATTAACACCAACATCTTATTAAATTAAATATTTTTAATTATTGGAAATTGCGGGTCGTTACAACAGTAAACTATGTCTTAAATAACATTGCTTTTGACCCATTTAAAACATGTTTCGAAAAAATAAAATCTTTATTAATTATTCTAATAATAGCATATGGAAATATTTTCCCCAAGTAATTAAAAGGAAATGATTTGGTATTTCCAAAGTAAAAAGGATGTTTAATAATTCTGTATATTCCAAAACAGAAATGGTTTAAAGATATATATCTCTAAAGGATATTTTATTGGATAAAAAGATATCTTCAAGGTTAAATAATATTTTGAGTAAAAGAAGATAAGAGGATTTAACAAAAGTGGCTTAACATTTATGTATATACATATACACATCTTTTTATCGATAATTGGTTCGGAGAGACCGGGATCGGATTTGGATGATTCCTATTCGAAAACCACTTCGAACCAATATACGCGTTCAAAAGTGAAGACATGTTGAAGACAATAATTTCAAAAATGAAGAACTTCATAATGTAGGGTTGCTTACCACTAACCTCGTAATTCCCATATTATATACATATGGTGGCAACAACACTTTTATTTTGAAATCTTCAATGCAAGGACTACTCGCTACTAATCCTAGGGGTGATTCCCAAACAAGATGTAGTAGGAGTACCTTTGGTTTGTCATGTTCTTGGACAACTTGTATGGACGAGTGTCTGACATTGCATTTCTAAAACCACGTACATTGAATGTACATCTGTTTGGTGGTGCAGAAGGTAACCCCTCTTATACTTAACACCCTTCCCTGAGGCGTATGAACTCGGGAGTTGTATTTTTATGGAAACCAATTAGTTTGTCGTCGGAAATGGCAATATGGCATTCAAAGTGGGATTTGATGTTTTGAGAATGGTAAAACATTACCTCAAGCGTTACACATCGATAATGGAAAAAATAGGATAGATGCGGCAGGGCTATGTGGGTCGCACCCGTTAGGAGATAATTGTTACCTTTCTAGATTTTCCTCTACATATCGGGTTTGTTGTGTATGCTAAGGCCATGGATAGGTCGGAAATGACGGATGTGATGACATATTTAGTGCTATTTATGGTAGAAGTAGGCCGGTTCTGTGTTGGTAGAGGGCAGCGGGGTTGTGCCTTGGTACATTCCTCTAGAGATGTACTGTATGAAAGGTAGTCCCTTACCTTGTCATTGTTGAAAATCCGTTCTCCAATACGTACCTTTACGGACTTGATTGTACACCTAAATATGCTGTTGAATTTAACAAATGTAACAATTCCGGCTATTTTAATATGTTATTTGAAAAGTGTTTTCAAAGCAATGTCAATAGAAATAATATCAAATGATTTGGTAAAAATGTTTTAGTTATCATAAAGTAAAAACTCGTCCGTGCTTATGTGCGGTGTGGTCTTATGAGATACTCTTCTTTTCAAAGGTTTTGTTTGGTATCAAAGTCGATCTATGACACTGTCATATATATTTATGATTTGCATTTCTCACGCTGGTTTGCCAGTCTGATCCGGATATTTTAATACTTGGGTCAGATCCAAGTAGTTTCATGATTAGTTGAAGACGTTTGGAGTTTCCAGAGGAGAGTTGGAGATCTTCATCAACGTATGGACGTAGTTTATTTTTTCGCTGTGTTTGTTGTTTTTCAGCATTTGTAAGGATGTGTATTTATAACTGTCTAGGATGAGCTTAGGATAGACTCTGATATATGTATTTAAAAGTTTTTCCACTATAAAGATTATTCAAATAATATATGCTATTCCATTTGTGTGAGATTATGTTCTGTCTTCCTTTTCTTTTTACCCTTAACAATGGGTTATTCGGCACTTGAATGCTCAACACGCAATACAGTGGGCGTATTAGTGTCGATTTTTTAAGGTTGAAAATCCCGGTCATTACATTTACTAAAATTAGCAGTGCTAAATTGTTGGTAGGTAAATTTTTACCATACAATCTTTTCATCAACTTTCTATTTATAAAAGATTTATATATTTTCCAAAGAATTTTTAGAAAATAAATATGAGTCAACCATAGTTTTAGACAATGATTTTTACCAAAATTCTTTAGTTAAATTTGTATTAAAACTTTAAAATTTTGATATTTATAATCAAATTGGTGTTAATATTATGAAATTACAGGGATCTACGTGTTAGCATAAGAAGGTAGCCATACCCAAGAAGGTTTGGAACCTTTAGAAATATAATCACCATTATAAACAACATTTACTAGATAATCATCTATAAATTTTTGCCTAATCAATTTATTATTAGTTTTAGGAATCCAAATTTGCAAAAAATTTGAATTTGAATTACTTGATTTAACACTATCTTTGAATGTTTTAAACTTAGTATACAAAGTACTATATTTCTTGTGACTTTGTTTAGCTTTGAAACCAAGTCCATTTCTGTTGCCAGAAAGTTTTGATATTTTAGTTAAATTTTCTAAATTCTGCTTTCCTTTGTTAAATTTTGAAACATTGTTGGTAATTTGTTCCAATTTTTGTTTTAGTTCTACAACTTCATTTTTATCAAAGTCCAAACTAGATTTTAATTCACAAACTTCATTGTTCAGCTTATCATTCTTAGTTTTACTAGCCTTTATTTCATCAGTTAAAGTAGTATTTCGAGAAGTTAAGTTCTCACATGATTTTTGTGAAATATCTAGTTCTTCTTCTAAAACAATTTTCTCATCTTTAAGCATGCTAATTTCTAATTTAGCCCTATTTAACTTGTCTATATTTTCGTTATATAACTTCTTTAAATCTCTTAGTTTATCATCAAGTTCAATACTGATTTCTAGAATATCATTATAAGAGAATTCGGGATTTACCTCACTGGTAGCCATGAAACAAACGTTTGCTTGTTCTGTGCCACTATCATTGTTAAAAGAAGGTGTGTCTGAATCATCCTATGTAATTTGAAAAGCTTTTCTTTTCTTCTTAAATTTGTTCTTCTTCTTTTTCTTGTTTAGTTGTGGACAATCCTTCTTTATGTATCTGAATTTGTCAGATTCGAAGCATTTGATTGAGGTATAGTTTCCGCTGTTTTGTACCTTCATGAACTTCTTGAATTTTTTGTAGTTCTTAGCGATAAACCCAATCTTGTCTTCAACTAAGTCCAAGTTATCATCATTGGTTTGGAAAGCTGTACTTTTCTTTTCTTGATTTTGTTCTTTCCTTGCCTACAAATTAGCTTCATATGACATCAAATTTCCTATTAAATTTGAATTGAGAAAGATCGTTAGCTTCTTCGATAGCTAAAAAAATTTTGCCATTCAATAATTAAAGAATTCAAAATACGAGTAACAAGATCGAATTTTGTAAAAGTAACTCCTAGAGTCATGAGATCATGTCGAATTGTTTGAAATCTAGCATACATATCTACAATGGACTCACTTGCTTTCATTTTGAAAGATGAAAACTGGTTATGTAGAATAGAGATTTTAGTTTTTTTTTACTTTGTTCGTGCCTTCATGAGTGATTTGTAGTGTACGCCAAATATCAAATGTATTTTTACAAAGCATAACTCTAGAGAACCCATTCTTATCAAGTGAACAGAATAAAACATCCATAGCTTTTGCATTGTTGGTTGCTGTGGTCTTTTGAGCATCTGTCCAAGTACTCATTTCAGCAGTAGGTGCTTCGTACTTAGTTTGAGTAGCTTGCCAATTTCAAGAATGTTAGCTTCCATAAAAATTCTCAAACGTGTAGACTAGTATGCATAGTTAGATCTAGTGAATAGTGGGGGACATGCAGTTGACTGACCTTCTAGAAAAGTGCTTGCCATATTATAATGTTTATTCAAAAACTTTGTTACGGTATTTGAAATGACTTGCTCTGATGCCAAATGAAAGTGCACAGGGATCTCGTATAATATGGCTTAAATATGTATTCAAGTGTATATTCAAAAATAAGCAATACTAACATAGTATAGTAAATAAAAGTATATCGCACCTGGGTTTTTATACTGATTCGGACCTCCCATCATACGTCCAGTCCCAGACTCCTTTAGGAATTAACTAACCAACCCTCACTTAACCTGGAGGAACAGGTATCTTACAAAATGCATGAGCAGCCGAACAAAACTTCAACCTTTGCCTGAAGATCTTCAACGGGACTTCACAAAACAAGAATAATTCTCTAACTTCTAACGAGTTCTTAATAATTCAAATAAAGGCAATTGTAGTATAAGACTTCCTATAATCCCCTTGATGATTCAATATGTGTGCTCCATGATTATGGAAGTATATATAATGATTCTTGAGTGGAGAGTATAGTTTGAAAGTAAGAATGTTTAAGAGTGATCAAGAGAAAATAGAGATCAAGAAAGTAAATTTAGAAAGTTAAAATGATTTGTAAATGCTGATCTCTATATATAAATATCAAAGAGTTTCATCGAAGAGTTGTAATCGTTCAGAAACAGTCATTACCATTCGCAGAGATGCTCTTGAACAATTAAACTATTTGAAGTGACTTTTTAGAAAATAGACATTATAGGATGACCAGTCGACTAAGAATAAAAAGTCTATCTACTGAATATAAACAATAACTTATGCGGCAATTTTCATAACAAGTTTATATAATAAAATATAAAGGTTCGATTGATCGAATATATTTTCAATAAACTGCCCTTAGTCGACTGAACTATAAAATATGTTTTTTTATACAAACAACCCATTTTGTTTAACTCTTTAACCTTTGAAAACATTTGTATGTAGGGGTGTGTGTGTGCATATGAACTACCAAGGAGATTTTACAAGTATAACTAAGACCAAATACATACATTTTGAATTGACGATATGTATTTCCTTAGCTTTTGATATATACATAATCCATTTGTTTTCTTCTTGATTCTGTGATTCAAGATCTTCTGATACCTGCATAATACTATATTCTAGATATATACAAAGATATAGTCATCATCATTAAAACATACAAACATGGTTCTAACAGAAATATTTGGGGGACATTTATTTACTTGTCACCGCTTAGAATTAAAATAAGTAGTGACTTACTATAATAAGTATTTGGGTGTACATTTACTTATTATGCTATAATTTACCATGGCTTGAGAATAAATTAGAATAAGAAGAGGGGTATAAGGTGAGCGGCCCAACTCCGCGGGAAGGAGATATAATAAAACATAATAATTTTCATCTTATTCAAGCTCATTTTACAAACAAAAACAAAAGCTCAAAAAGAACTCAATAATGATGGCAACGACCTAAGAAGAAGAAGAAAAAGACAAAAGATAAACAATCTAATAAGATTAAAGATCAATTAAAATCAAATATCAAGATAAGTAATACAGCACCATTTCTACCGTTTAAATAGTAGTTTGAGTTTGGTTTTAATTAAATATGATAGAGATCGTATCGTTAATTGTTTATATGTGATCAATAAAATTTTAATGAATGTTTGGGTAAAGTTAACTTAACTAGCTATGATTCCCTACTTTAATGGTTTTGGAATGATACAGAGATTTAATATGATGTTCTAAGAATGACTTTAGAGAAAGATTTTAATTAGAAGATTTTTCTACTTTAAAATATTTAGTTGTGAGTTTTTGAAGGAATCCGTGTATTAAATAAACAAGAGAAAATAGTCTAAAAATATAAATGTTGGTAAAAATGTAAAATAATTTATTCACTAATTTATGGAATTTGTATGTAATTTTTCTGATTGAAAATAGCCATACTGAAAGCCGGAATTGAATGTCAAAACCAAATATAAAGGCAACCGAGACCTAATATATGCATGCAACATACATGATCAAGTAATAAAGGGATACGATCTAATAAAAGCGTTGTAAAAATAATATAATGGAAACTGTCACTAACTAAAAGTAGAGCCTGAATAAATCTGGAGGAGACACACATAAAGGCAAGTGCCAGACACGTTCAAATGTCAGGCTTTATTGCCTATGGAAGAGCTGAAGTGGCAAACGAGAGTATGTTCATGGATGAACTAGCTGAAAGAGTTAGTGATATGCCATAGGGAAAATTATGTAATTTGTTACATATATCTAACTCTATAATCAATCTTGTTCGTACTAATAGTGTTTGTTTTCTTTTATATACTTTGTTATATTGTGATATAACTAATCAAATAATTAAATTAAAGTATATAATAAGAAAATCCTTAAATGTCATGTTATGTGATAATAATTACAAGGAATTGTAACCATGAGAAGATTATTGTAATCTAAACTAACATATTATTTTCAATATTCCTGGTCGAGTTGTTTTGAGAAAGAATATTGATACAGCCGTTAAGACCAATGTGTGTAACGCTCTCCAAATATTGGATGGTGTATTACTCATTGCTGCCGGGAGCACTAAAGGGTTACGTATTTGTAGTTATTGGATAACTATGAAATGACCCACAAGAGTTTCCTGTTGGTTAATTACAACTACGTTAAATAGGAAATCTTAAGGTGATGATGTCAGATGGTTTCCTCAGCTTGAGAATACTATGGAACTTTATTGTGAATTCTCCACTTTGATTATAGTTAAACTGTGGCATGGTGTCCATCGAACGATTATCATTAGGTCTAAATTGAAGCATTGGAAGCAAAACACAATTTAATAGAGAATTCATCTCCTCGGTTGTATGAGGTTAGTATCTCAGTAGCTGTAGTCAACTCAAAGTCAAAATCCCTAGCTAGAATAGTATGGTTAATATTAAATGTTATTATTGAACCAAAGATTTTGTTTATGGACTAACTGAGTTGAATAAGGATGATATTGGAATTTACCAAAACCAAGTTCCATAAGTTCTAAAATGATATTGTATTGACGAAGAAAATCTATGTAATAATCATTGCTAAAAGGTACCGCTTAAGAAAATGTGAAACCTATAAGCGATGAATAAGATAATTGGTTTAAAGAATATCGATATTAATCTTAAAATAAAAAAGAAGCAAGTGGTTTCCTAACTGTAGTTGCATAATTCCATGGTGATTAGGCATGATGTAATTGGTCAAGATATCATGTTTGCAAGAAAACCAAATGTGAACTGAGACAGAAGAACATCAATGGTGACCTGAAATAAATTATATGAACTCATTTTGCCCCATGTTAACTTGTAGTATCTTATATACTACATAACAGTTATAGTACAATTATGTGCTACCTTAAGTACCAAATTTAAAAAAAAAATTACTCAAATTGGTTAACATAATTGCTGGGAAATTATGCTCAAAACATCCTTTCTAAATAATATAAACTTCATATGTCTGTCTAAAATTGTACTAAACTTTAGCATAGCCTAGGACAACATTCACAAAAGAGAATAAAATCAAAACTCACTTTGCAAAATAACATAGCCAAAAGTATATTCCCGTAACTGCAAGAGGAAGTTATAGATAGTCCATATTTCTTTATGGTGAGCTTCATTTAATTTTCCATATTATATGATATAAAGGCAAATTTTATGGTAAGCTGTAAAATGAAATTGTACAAAGATCATGTTCTAGGATACCATGACAAAAAATGGTTTGCTTCTATTCCTTTTTTTAATAGATTTAGCAATAATTTAAAACTATTTAATTCCTTATCTACCATTAACATCAATGGTTATAAGTAAGTAAACCAAAATAATGAAACATTTAGAACATAGATTAATATTGCATACTGACATAATTTTAGTGCAATTTAAATTTGAAAGAAACTTAAATAACGTGTTAGCTAATATTCCAAAATACAGTGGTTGGAAACTGAACAACATTTTTGTAGAAAATAACCCCAAATATGTAGTCACCATTGAAATTCAGTCAAGGGCCTCAATATGTTACTGATAGCACTATGAATATCTTGGTCACCTAGACTTGGATTATTAATGTAGATATGGAACATCCACTAACTTAATCAATCAAATAACATACTTAATTAGTCTACTTAATTGGCATAAAATTGTATGTATCACTTAAAAATGTATTCAACCCATTAAAACAATTTCTAGTAAGCATATGTTTCTAACAATTACAGTCAAATCTAGCTTCAGATCCATCAATAATGTCTAAAAAATCGTTAGCAAAATAACAACAACTACTACTACTAAGCCATTATTCCCAAACAAGTTGGGGTCGGCTACAGATGGAACCCAAAACTAAATGACAAAGTTAATTTAAAAGTAATAATAACAATAATAATAATTTAAAAAAACCATGATAATAATAATAAAGTAAAGTAAAACAATTAAACAAATAATAATAATAATCATAAATAAGTAAAATAAAAATTAAGGTAAAAATAAAATATAAAGAAATAATAAAAACATGATAATAATAACAATAGTAATAGTAATAATGGTACTAATAGTAATAGAGACCGAAGACCAACACTACGTCTTATGCTCCTATTCACTAGTCTAATAATCTAAAATTTATAACACTACCCATAAACCAACCCTAAGCAAAAAACTCCTAGCTCATGGTTCCGGTATGTGGATCGCTAACTTCCACGCACTCCTGTCCGACACTAGCTTTTCGAATATATTACAATCCTTCAAGTCCCTTTTTACTATTTCCTCCCATGTCAACCTTGATTGACCTCTACATTTCTTTGAGCATTCGATGAGGCCTATAATTCCAACGCACACAGGTACCTCGGGAGGCCTCCGTTGGAGATGTCCAAATCACCTTAAGCGGTGTTGGACTAGCTTCTCTTTGATTGGTGTTACTCCAAGTTTGTCACGTATATTTTCATTTCTAATTCGGTCTCGTCGTGTATGGCCATAGCTCCATCGCGGCTTATGCATCTCTATAACACTTATCTTCTGGGCGTGTTGTCTTTTGGTAGGCCAACATTCTGCACCATACAACATCGCAGGCCTGATTGTCGTTCCATAGAACTTTCTGTTAAACTTTTGTGAAACTTTCCTGTCACAGAGAATGACAGACGCTAGTCACCATTTCATCCATCCCACTTGAATTCTAAAACTAACATCTTCATCAATCTCACCATTATACTGCAATATTAATCCTAAATATCGAAAGGATTTCTGCTTGAGCACTACTGGTCCGGCTAGAGTGACATCTCTATCTTCTAACCTGACACTGCTAAACTCGCACTTCATATACTCTATTTTAGTTCTGCTAAGCCTAAAACCCTTTGACTCTAAAGTCTGCCTCCACAACTCCAGTTGTCTATCAACCTTTATCCTTATTTCGTCAATTAGCACATCATCAGCAAAAAGCATACATCAAGGAATCTCACTTTGTATACCCTTCGTAATCTCATCCATCACTAGGACAAAGATGTAGGAGCTTAAAGCTGACCCTTGATGTAATCCTATGTTAATGGAAAAGTCACTGGTTTCACCATCGCCTGCTCTAACACTAGTCACAACATCATCATACATACCCTTAATAAGGGTAATGTACTTTGTTGGGCTCTCTTCATTTCCAGAGCCCGCGACATAACCTTTCTCGGTACTTTGTCATTATCTTTCTCCAAATCGACAAATACCATGCGTAGATTCTTCTTTTGCTCTCTAAATCTCCCCATAAGTGGTCTTATCAAGAAAATTGCCTCTATGGTCGACCTCCCAGGCAAGAAACTAAATTGATTTTTTGAAACACTTGTTATCCTTCTTAATCGATGTTCAATCTCTCTCCCAAAGCTTCATTGTGCAACTTTTAATATCTTCTTTATTCTTGAAGATTGGAACCTCCACTTATCTGGCAACTTGTTTGATTTGAAAATATTAATGAATAACTTAGTTAACCAGACTATCCCTGCATCTCCAAGGCATCTCCATATCTCAATGGGGATGTCATCAGGTCCAAACGCCTAGCTTGCTTTCATCCGTTTTAGCACCTCTTTTACCTCAGACTCTTGAATTATCCAAACAACATGTCTACCGGTGTCATCAAAAGAGTCGTCCAGCTCAATCGTAGTTTTATCATCTTCTTCATTGAATAGCTTGTCGAAGTATTCTCTCCATTTTTTTTTATCTCATCGTCCTTCACCAAAAGTTTAGTATTCTCATCCTTGATGCATTAACTTGGTTGAAGTCTCCCGCCTTCCTCTCGCGGAGCTTAGTTATCCTATAGACAGTTTTTCACCCTCCTTCGTACTTAGCTTTTGATATAGATCTTCATACGCTCGACCCCTTGCTTCACTCACCGCTCTTTTTGTGTTCTTCTTTGCCGCTTTGTACTTTTGCATGTTGTTATCGCTCTTGTGATGATGCAACCATTTATAGCATTCCTTCTTCTCTTAGGTACCCTTTTGCACATCACTGTTCCACCACCACGAACTTTGGGTTTGCGTTTATTTTCTTTTGTTATCCTAAACATTTCAGTAGCCACTTTTCGAATGCGAGTTGTCATCTCATCACACATGTCATTTGCTTCTCCTTCCATATTCCATGCCCCTTCTCCCATCACTCTATCCTTAAAAACTCGTGAGGCATCTCCTTTAAGCTTCCACCATTTCATCCGACTAATCTTGGCTCCTTTATCTTGTCGAATACGTATCCGAAGACGAAACTCGGATATCAGAAGCTAATGTTGTAAGACGACACATTCTCCAAGTATGACTTTGCAATCTATACAAGTTCGTTTGTCATCTCTTTTAGTAAGGACAAAGTCAATCTGGCTAAAGTGTTGGCCACTACTAAAAGTAACTAAATGCGATTGTCTCTTTCTAAAGAAGGTGTTAGCTATCATGAGGTCATAAGCAATAGCGAAATTCAATATTTCTTCTTCTTCTTGGTTCCTATCGCCATATCCAAAACCACCATGCACTCTCTCAAACCCCGTACTAGTTGTATCAACATGGTCATTGAAATCTCCTCCTATGAAAAATTTCTCGCTACTAGGCACATCTCTAACCATGTCATCTAGCTCTTTCCAGAAATTCCTCTTGGTGGCTTCACTTAGGCCTACTTGTGGGGCATAGGCACTAATGACGTTCAGAACCATATCACCAAATACCAGCTTGACTAGGATGATCATGTCCCCTTGTCTCCTAACGTCGACCACTTCGTTTTTAAGATTATTGTCAATTAAGATGTCTATCCCTTTTTTGTTACATTCTTTTTCTATGTACCATAACTTGAAGCATGTGTCTTCACCTCATTTGCCTTCTGTCCCGTCCATTTGGTCTCCTGAACGCAGAAGATATTTTCACGTCTCCTAGTGATAGTATCAACTATCTCTCTTAACTTTCTTGTTAAGGATCCTACATTCCAACTACCTAACTCAATCATACTTTCATTGACTAGCTTCCTTGTCCCTCGCACCCGTCGAGTAAAGTGCGAAGAGACTTGCTCATTTATCACTATATCGAGGCGTCGATGTAGCGCGCCACTAAGAGTGACGATCCAGCCCTTGCATATTTATCACCGTACCCGAGCCTTGATATATAATAAAGTTCCATTTTTATAAAAGAGGCTATGTTTTTATGTTGGTTCGCCAAACCTATCATAACCCTCCTCTTTTATCCTGGTTTGGGACAAACTGCATAGAAAACTACACAGGCAGAGTTTTGACCATATTGATGGGTTGGATGATACTAGTAGCGAGCATGCCAGAAGCCCCTCGTTAAGGAAAGGCTTCATAGTGAACCGTAGTCTTGATCTAATCTTATGCTTCCTTGAATCCCTCATTTATTAATATTTGAAATTTGAAAATGAATAGAACAAAAACTGGAGGATTGGTCGACACTGTTTAAATGAATTTGATAAAGAAAGCAGAAATCTAGGGCAAAGCAAGTTCGATCTGTTTAGGTATGGCATGCATTGGTTTGGGATTTTAATTTGTTTAGTTAGAGTTTCAATGCGTCGATTTGGGTTAAACTTTGTTTGATATTTTTCATATCTAACAAGTGGTAATCGGAACTAGAATTTGAACGAGAGATTGAAGATGGAGATATCTTTCTACGCAAACTAAAAAGGAAGAAAATGATGTATGTAGATGCATGTTTTTTTACTTTTGTTTTATTTTGGATGCTGTAGTGGGAGGTGACTAACGGTCGATTTGATAAATCACAATTAAGTGAAATGAACATGAGTTAGGTCAAATACACCATAATATAAACCTACGTTGTTCCAAATGGAGCGGAACATTAGGATCAAAATGGCCTTAAAGTCCCAGTGGAGCTTGGACGAAAATAAACAAATAAATTTTTCATTAAATAATGATGAAGAACGATTACATAATATATGACTATATATTAGTTTATTATGAGTGAGTGATATGTATACATTTGCTACGTAAATAATTTAAAGCAACTTATGCATTTTATAGTTCAAATTTATATCATGACTATAATTGAACATTTTTATATTGAAAGCTTCAAGCACAAAAAATAGCAAAAATCCAAATTTTTACTTATTATTGAATACTTTTAATAGATTCAAAAATATCAAAAATTGAATTTGAAATATAAACAAAAATAGAAAAATGAAGAAATTGCTAAAATCAAATCTCAAAGAAATGAGAAATTAATGTTACATCTGTTCTAAATTATAAAGAAAAATAATTATTAAATGTTGCTTCTATAATTTGGAACAAACTACAGAAAGAGGAATTAAGTTTTAAGAATTCTAGATTATGAAAAGTTTCAATAAACAAACAAAGTGATTACTTTGTTTGCTTTTATTGTAATCGTGTGTAACGACCCAGAATTTTGAACAAATTAAATTGAAAATATTTATTTAATTTTAAATATTTGAACGACGATTTAATTTGAATCCCGAATATAACTTGGAATTTGGCGATTAAACTTTAAAATTTAATCTAGTGAATGCTGAATAAAAATTTATATCTTCAATTTTAAGTTGAAGAAAAATATTTCGAAAGCTTTTAAAATTCGTATTGATAATGCTAAAGATAATAGAAGCTTCAGAATGTAAATTCAAACTGTTCTGTTCAGTTTTGAATTTTATTGTTCGAATCGAAATTAAAAATAGCCGTCCGAGGCACAGTCTCGGAATTCGACGAAACCAGTTCCATTGGGTCCGTAATATCGTATTATTGCTGTATTTCAATTTTCGTATTTTTCGGAGTTGATATGTGAGTACACGACACAAAAAACGCGTCGAAATCAAATTGAATTGAATTTAAATTTAAAATTTAAATTGGGTAACATTAGCACGTCGTCTTCCCTTATCTCACGCCTAAAAATACGCCGAGCATCACGAGATAGAAATCGTGTAGAGCATACTCTTCCATCTTTAAATTCCCCTCTCCCTCTTCATAATTCAAAATCAAACAGAAGATAAAAATCAATGGCGACCTCTTTCTTTCGTTCTCGTTCAAAGTAAATGGCCGCATACCCTTCCTCTTGTTCAAAAACAAAATCACTTCCTCGGTTCCCAAATTCGAAAAATAAAAATGGCCGAGCCCTTTCGTTTGAAATCTCCAGTTCAACGGAAAAAAAAATGTCGCGATGATTTAAAAGCAAGCTCGCGTACGCGAGAGGCGATGGCGATGTCGTTTGGGCGACGAAGGCGGAGACTGGGTACTCGAATCGAGCAGTGCGTCGTTCTGGTGGATGTCGCGAGATGGTCGCGTGGCCGCGATGGGCGGTGATTGTGCAGATAAGGCGGAGGTGATGAGGCGCGTTCGACTGTTTGGGAAGTTCTCGCGAAGGAGGATCTGGGTTTGAAATCGACAGTGGCGAGCGATGCCGTGGGGTAGTGACAACGACAATATGGAATCGTCGTCGAGGCGAAGGCGGCTAGGGTTTCGATAATGGCGAAGGTGCGTGTCGACTATCGCAAGGGTCGAGATGTCTTTGGGTTTCACGCACGTTTGGTTGGGTATTCGCGAGGGAGATCGAGGTGGTTCAAAACAGTAAGGTTTTTGTTTAAATATACATATATGTAAGTTTTTGAAATTATAATTGTTAATGATGAATAGAAAAAAAATGAAGTAAATAATATATATTGGTATGCAGTTTCAGTTTTAGTATGCAAGCAGAAAATAAAATTTGATCTTAGTAAAAATATTAAATGCAGTTTATATATATATATTATAAAGGTAGTTTAAAAAAAAAACTTATTTAATTATTTTTACAAGAGGTTATTTTATTCAATTCAGTTTTGAAAGTTAATTTTTAGTTAGATATTTTATTTAAGAGAATTAGTCAAAACACTAAAGCCTTAGCTAATTAAGTTATTTAATGGTAAGTGATTTTTCAATTTGTTTAAATATTTAAAATAAAATTTGTTGAAATAAAATTTGGGGTTAAGTAAATAAATTTAAAACGAAAAATTGTATTGTTCGATTCTTTCGAATATTGATAGATTGTATAAATTGTTTATACAAGGTATAAATGGAGAAAAACAAACTGGAATGGAAACGGATTGCTAATAAAAGCAAAGGTGAGATTTTTCTCACTCAAAATTAATTGCAGTTATTGGTTGTTTGATATGATTGCTATTTGGATGTGATATTAGATATAGTAGGATATATCTATATATATATAGCAATATATACATATTGGCATATGTATATATTGGATTGATTGATTTCCCGCCTCGTATAGCGGATGAGACCCTATTGCGCCGTTAGTAAGCGGATAATATTTATTAAACCCATATACCGCGATATTCCACCTCGAAGTGGAATTGGTATTGTGCTAACGTCTTTGGATGCAGGGAAACAGGTTGGAGGGATCCAACTAGATTCCTCAACTGTATTTATTTATTTACAGATATTGATGTATATTCTGTTATCATGTTGATATATGATATTGAATGTTGTGATTGACTAATTGGTGTTGTTGCATCATCGGATTCAAAATTTTGAAGTTTAAAAATAACGATTTTAACTTTAAAAGAGATTTTTAAGTATACGTTTTATTTGAAATTTTGAATTGATTTACTTTAAATAAATAAGTGTTATAATTTTTATGTTATAAAAAATTAAGAATTTTGTGATATAAAACCAAAATTTGATGTTTGGGAATATGAAATGAACTATGTTGAAGAATAGTATGAATGAAGATTTTTGAATTTATTTATAAATGGTTTATAGATAAGATTTATAAAGAATTGAATTTTTATAACTCGGAAAAATGGAATTATAAAAGGAGTTTTTGTTAATGTTGAAAAAAGGTTTATAAATGGAATTTTTCAAGAAGTAGGATTTATAAATTTTGTAAAGTTATTAAAGGAATGACTTAAGTATAAAAATTGAGTTATAGATTGATTCGGTTAATAAAATTGATTTGTAAGTTGAAGTTGTTATAAATTATAAATGGGATTTATAAACGTTGTTTATAAATCCGAAATCACTTATTTTGATAAGTGAATTGTAGAAGTTAATTAAAGGAATTATATTCACGATTTTGGACAGTGGATAAGCCTTTAAATAAAACATGTAGGAATGTTGAATTTGGATAACGAAGTATATTCACGATTTTGGACAGTGAATATATTATTAAATAAAATGGATATGTTTTGGAAAAGTGATATTACGAAATGAAGTTAATTGTTTTAAAAGATGTTTTAAAACGTGTTATGAATCGAAAGCATAGATTTCAACATTTATTGTTGAAATAGGCGTTTTCGAGAAATAAGGAAATGATAGACTATAACACTGTTGTTATAGTAAATGATTTCCGAAAGGAAATGTTTTATATAGTATTGGGATTTACATATCTATCTTAATTTTTGAATCCCTATACTAGTGATTTTGAGTCGTCGTAACGATGTTTTACGTAACATTCGTTTTGACTCAAATAAATGTGCTTAAGAGAATGATTTCCTTAAAGAATGAAATATATACTTAATTTCGATTTAAGTATAACAAATATTTTCAAATGTTGAAAATAAATATGTTTGTGAAATACTTATTATTAAATAAGTATGGAAATGCTTTTCCGAAATGAAATGAAACTTTTTTGAGATTTTATCTTCTTAAAGATAAAATGAAATTGAATATTTGAAATCGATTTGAGAATCGTATATCAGTAGATATTTTGAAAATATAGATTCACTATGGAATTTATAAAAGAAAAATGGAAACTGTTTAGAAAAATAAACGTTGATTTATTTTTGAAGTGTGGAAAAGTTTATATATCTAATAAGATATTTTGGAAGATAAATAATTTGGAAAATTATTTGGAATCTGATGATGTTGCGCATCTTTATTGATAGTTAAATAACCGACTATCAATAATTACCTTAAATGGGTATTTGTTGTGAATTGGATGAATTTGAATGCCACACTTGTTTTTAAATAAACGCTCGCTATTCGGGTTAGCCGGGAAAGGACCATGGGGTCGTATAACCCATTCCGAATATGTGATACGTCGTTATGAATTGCATTCGAAGACCGGTGTTGAAGACCGGATATTTTTGAAAACGGAAGGATTACTGTCGAGTTACTCTACATCGGCTGATCTCCGGTTTAGAGGTTTTATCACCCTTAGTGACGGGAAGTCCTGACGTGATTGAAAATTATCCGGAATTGCAAGGGCTTCGTGAGAAGTGCCTTCGGTTCTGTTCGATCCCGGAACAGACTTGTATGGATTGTGTGTCTGATGTTACAATTTGAGATATAAAGCTGATTTCTTTTAAATACATTTCTGTTGGTGGCGGAGAATTTATTCTCTTAGCTTAACACCCTTCTCTGAGACGTACGAGCTCAGAGGTTATGTAGTTGAAATTTATCAGCGATATATCCCAATTTGGTAACGTGGCATACTAAGTGTTGCTGTGAAATGATCAGTGTTTGATCATTTGCGATATGATCATTTGTTTGATCTTATATCTTTGTGATCATAGGTTGATCATTTGTTTGACCCGAAGCATGGCTTTGTAGAAAGCGTAGCTTTGTGGACGAGACTTCGTCGAGCCTCACACCCCGGAAATGGTCAAAACAGGAAGGATGCGGCAAGGTTCTAGGGAGTAGCGCCCCTTAGTGTATGTCATTCCTTCTGGATAAAGGTGGTATCATGGTATGGAGCCCAGATACTTAACCTCTGTGGTTACTGCATTATTATTATTATGTGGTTTGTTGCGAATCGAGGATCCTCGGGAAGATCGGTGACGATCGGGGGATGGCATACGCGTGTCAGTAGTTACCTATTTTTGCAGAGGTAACCCGGCCTTGTGTTGGCAGAGATCTAACCGTAACGTTAGGTTCTCGGGTCGTCTATTCCAGGGACGTACCCACCGTGGAAAAGGAAGTTCCTTAGCCTGACCATTTGTTGGAAATCCAAAGAAACAATACGAGCCTTGTACGGTTTTAGTTGTAGAACCTGCCATTTAATATGGTAGCTATAGCAAGCATACTATAATGGTACCTATGCTGGCTAAGATTTATATTCTACATTCGAAATGATTTCTGCACTATGCACTAATAATAATATCAAAAATGATTTGATTTTGCGTAGTAAGCATCTTTGACTATCATAAGAAGAAATCTCCTCCAATTCTGCGTTTGCATTGTGTGTGTGGCGGGAGGTCTTATGGTAGTTTCATTTTCCAAAAGCATTGCGAATTGACTAGAAAATTTTTTTGTTGTTATAAAGAATAACTGTTTTACGATCTCACACCAGTCACCATGACTGACTCGGAGTTTATTGTTTCCCTTCTAAACTCTGGGTGCCCACCAATTTCCACACGGGCAGCCTAGAGTTATGTTATCAGGATATTCTGGAGCCTTGGAGATAAACTGGATGACGAGACGTAGTATTTGTATCTGATAGTATTTATTCCGCTGTGTATTCTGTATGAGGACAAGTTTATATAACTGTCCATTGTTGTATCGAGTTGTATATTGACTCTGATGATTGATGTATGTATAAACTGATATAGTTCTTTGTTTTAAAAGACTAGTAATTATCTATTATATATTGTTCCGCTGCAATGTGTAAGATTCTGATATTGTTTTCTGTTCTGATGTTGTTCTGTTGTTCTTCTCTATGTTCTTTCTTCTCTTCTTTCTTTCTTCTACTCTTTTCTTCTTCTACTACTTTTTTCTTCTTTTTAAAACCATAACTTTTCGGGTTTTCGGCATTCGATGGCTCGGCAGTCGATAAAGTGAGTGTCGATGTCGAATTTTCGAAAGTCGAAAATTTTCGGGATGTTACATCGTGTGTGCGCACGCACACCGAAAACATCTATTTTCTTAGCACCTCGATAAAAGCTTAACGCTTAGATTGTACCTTGGACAAAAAGCGTAATAAAGCAATATCAGGACGCTAAAATTGCAAAATAACGTCTAAGTGGCACCCGCGTAATCCAGCATCCTTGACCGCATAGATCCAAACATTCTGAATATACATACTAAACATTTTAAAGTTTAAGAATGGAATAAAAAATGTCAAAAACCGATAGCTCAAGTTACAGTTGGCACGGCAGACGGAGTTCTGGAGTCCACGACAATAAAAATGAATGTTCCGCTTGAATTAAGTGCACTCTTGTCTTGTTATAAAACAAAAGAACGGAATAAAAAAATTACATTATCAATTAAGCATTGTCCCGTGAAGTATCAATATCAAAGTTTGTGACCTCCATTTGCACTGCGACGTGTCCACGGATACAAAGGAGAACCTAAAAATAATAGCAAAGGAAGTGTAGTTTAAAAATTAACTGCTTTATGTCTACTAACTAAATATGCAACTGACTTAAAGATATGTACATATATAGTTGATAGCATGTATATCTTATCCTCACTAACTTTTAATATAAAAAAATATTATAACTTGAAGATATACAGCACAACACATTTTTACCAATATTTTAACCTTTCTACAGAAAAGTATGCATTAACTTTATGGAACAGTCAATATCCAAGGTTGGATGCAAGTAGACAGGCATGTCAATTACACGAGTTTTGATCCGAACCCGAACCCATCCTACTAATATGTGTACGGATTAGCTTCAACTACCCATGTCCGAACCCACGACCAATCCGATTATTAATAGGACGGATTGTATCACTACCCGACCCAGTTTAAGACCTGATTTTATCACTATCTTGTAACCTTTGTTTATGTTACATTTCTAAATCATTATCAGCTAAGATGATGATTATGATTTCAATATTGCAAGTCGAGTATATAATTGTTGCCCAACAGGTTTATAAAGCCGGACAAGTTTATGACCTAATGCACTGCTCACGAACACATTTCAGCCCACAGCCAATTAGTTGAAATTGTAAAAGCCATATGAAAATAAGGTGAATATCTTCAAATCAACTATGAATATTCAATAGCAACATTGAAGTAGTCCTAATTTAAGTTCAAAACAAAATTTTCAGCAGAAATACGAATCAAGCCACAGGTACATGTCCAATTTCAGTAACAAAGTGCAATAACAACAATCAGATTTGCATTATCAAATGATACAAAACAATATCTTGTAACAACAGAACGTACAGGCAACCGTGAATTCATCAGTCAAGAATCTTGTATTGATGGATACCTTATGTTCAAAATGTTAGTTATGAAAAAAAAAGAAAAAATTAAAATAAATACAAGAATCCTTGATCCTAATAGCAACCCTAAAAACTAATAAATGTTATTCTATGGATGAATAATAATTCAAGGTAGGCTGGCTAAGTTATGATACAGCTCTCAGAAACAGCAATTGTCTTTTTTCCGTCTGCTTTAGCAGAAAAAAGCTAAATTACATATATATAACTTTATGTACACTGACCATGCACGGCTCTCATCTTTCAATCGGGTGGATGACTTTATATGTAGTTGCAGTCTCCATCTACCACATGAAAAGAAGTGAAAAGAAGTGAAAAGAATAAAAAGGTATTTACTGATATTTATCATATTCTCATGGCGTGCGCGCGTGTGCGTGCATGCGTGTATATTTATATATATATATATATAGACACACACATGGCAAGGATCGGCTACACATCATTCTTGCTACACCTCAATTCCCCTCTAATTTCAACCACACGCTCCGAATTAAATAATATAATGAAGTGACAAGAGAGTGTACATTATATCATTTAATTCGGAGCATGCAATTGAAATTAAGGAGAAATTGAGGTGTAGCAAGAATGAGGCGCAGACGATCCTTGCCATATATATGTATATACATGTATGTACACAGAAACACACACACACATCAAGGTCCATATAAGAAACACAAATACTGATTACAGTGAATGTGTGTACCTTCTTTATCTTGGTTGCCAGTAGCCACGTCCTGCAGAACACCCAAAATCATTATACAGTACCACTTTATGTAATAATGCAGTTTAAGCAATCTTTAAAATCATTGGCAGTGATGAGCATAAAAACTCCCTCTCTTTATCTTAGTGTTAGTCATAGTTATTTTATGCTCAATTTTAAACAATTGCAAAGAAAGGAATTTTTAACATGTGTTTGCTTTTGAAAACTTATTTTTCAATTTCAGACCGTTTTGACAACTATTTACAAATATAAGCCACTTTCTGGCCACATGGCAGAAAGGGTCCAAAATACACTCCCCATCTCAGATGGCTAATGCCAGCGTGAACTTACAACAACAACTAAATCATTATTCCCAAACAAATTGGGGTCGGCTAGAGATGGAACCCAAAACTAAATGAAAAAATCAATTTAAAAGTTATAATAATAACAATAGCAATAATAAAATAAAGTCAAATAAGTAAATTAATAATAATAGCTAAGTAAAGTAAAATAAAATAAAAATGTATATGTATATATATAAGAGGAATAATAATAATAATACAAATAGCGATAATGATACTAATAGTAATATTGGTCAAAGACCAAACCTACGTCTTAGACTCATGTTTTCTAGTCCTATAATCTAAACTTATAAAACTCAACGCTCATGGTTCTAGTACGTGAATCGCTAACTTTCACTCGTTCTGGTCCGTCACCAGCTCTTCGGATATACTTCAATCCTTCAAATCTCTTTTTACTACTTCCTCTAATGTCAACCTTGGTCGACCTCTACCTTTCTTTGGGCATTCAACACGGCCTATAATTCCAACACGCACAGGTGCCTCGGGCGGCCTTCGTTGAAGATGTCCAAACCATCTTAAGCGATATTGAATTAGTTTCTCCTCAATTGGTGCTACTCCAAGTTTATCACGTATATCATCATTTCTAATTCGGTCTCTTTTTGTATGACCGCAGCTCCATCATAGCATACGCATCTCTGCTACGCTTATCTTTTGGACGTGTTGGTATTTAATAGGCCAACATTCTGCACCATACAACATCGCAGGCCTGATTGCCGTTTTGTAGAACTTTCCTTTAAGCTTTTGTGGGACCTTCCTGTCACAGAGAATCCAAGACGCTTGTCGCCATTTCACTCATCCCGCTCGAATTCTAAAAGTAACATCTTCATCAATCTCACCATTATACTGCAACATTGATTCTAGATTTCGAAAAGATTCCTTCTTGGGAACTATTTGTCCAGCCAGAGTGACATCTCCATCTTCCGACCTGACACCGCTGAACCCGCACTTCATATACTCTGTTTTAGTTCTACTAAACCTAAAACCCTTTGATTCTAAAGTCTGTCTCCACAGCTCCAGTTGTCTATCAACCCCAATCCTACTTTCATCAATTAGCACAACATCATCAGCAAATAGCATACGCCAAGGAATCTCACAGGAATCTCACCTTGTATGCCCTTCGTAACCTCATCCATCACTAGAGCAAAAATGTAGGGGCTCAAAGCTGACCCTTGATGTAATCCTATGTTAATGGGAAAGTCACCGGTTTCACCATCGCATGCTCTGACACTAGTCACAACATCATCGTACATATCATTGATAAGTGTAATGTACTTTGTTGGGACTCTCTTCTTTTCCAGAGCCCACCACATCACCTTTCGCGGTACCTTGTCATAAGTTTTCTCCAAATCGATAAATACCATGTGTAGATCCTTCTTTTGCTCCCTAAACCTCTCCATAAGTTGTCTTATCAAGAAAATCGCCTCTGTGGTCGACCTCCCGGGCATGAAGTCAAATTGGTTTTTTGAAACACTTGTCATTCTCCTTAGTCTATGCTCAATGACTCTCTCCCAAAGCTTCATTGTATGACTCATAAGCTTAATTCCTCGGTAGTTTGTGCAGCTTTGGATATCTTCTTTATTCTTAAAAATTGGAACTAGTACGCTTTTCCTCCACTCATCTGACATCTTGTTTGATTTGAAAATATTATTGAACAACTTAGTTAGCCATGCTATCCCTGCATCTCCACACCTCAATGTGGATGTCATCAGGCCTCAATGTCTTGCCTGCTTTCATCCGTTTTAGTGCCTCCTTTACCTCGGATTCTTGAATTCTCCGAACGAAATGTCTGCAAGTGTCATCAGAAGAGTCGTCTATCTCGATCGTAGTGCTATCACCTTCTACATTAAATAGTTTGTCGAAATAATCTCTCCATCTATTTTTTATCTCCTCGCCCTTCACCCAAAGTCTATTATTGTCATCTTTGATGCATTTAACTTGGTTGAAGTCTCTTGTCTTCCTCTCGCGGAGCTTAGCTATCATATAGACGTTTTTTTCACCCTCTTTCGTACTTAGGTTATGATATAGATCTTCATACGTCCGGCATCTTGCTTCACTTACCGCTCTCTTTGCGTTCTTCTTTGCCACTTTGTACTTTTGCATGTTGTCCTCGCTCCTGTGATGATGTAAGCACTTATAGCATTCCTTCTTCTCTTAAAAGGTTAAAAATATTATACACTTAACACTATTGAAATAGCATCAATGTATTATTGCCACTTTTAACCATGAGGCAAAAAATAATGTATATTTGCAGATAGTTTTCGAAGCGGTCTAAAATTGAAATAAGCTTCCAAAAGTGGTCTAATTTTGCAGAAGAAAAGTATATCAATGATAGATGTCACTGACTTTTCTAAAATATAATTGCCTTAATAAATAAAGAAAAAGAGTATTATTTGTGAACAGTTTCCTCAGTAACCAACGAGGTTATAGATTGGTTTACCAACCGTGTCCAAATAAATTTTCCCCTAAATAAAGTATATCAATTGCTCTGTCTGACTGAAATAATAACATCAACTGTAGATGTTACTAAATTTTCCAAAATGTAATTGCCTTAATTAATTAAAAAAGGGGGAAGTAGATTCTTGAATTGATTCATCATTAAGCAGAAAGGTTTGTAGGTCCTGTATTAAGCAGCAAGGTTGTAGGTTGACTGCACCGGTATGTTAGCATCATAAAATGTATTTTTATTCATATCTGACTACTAGATAATACCAAGAATCATTGTTATAAGTAAAAGTTATCTGAAAGGAAACATAAATTATCATACTGAAAACTAAATGCAGCACCCAACAAAAAATTGTTGGTAAAAATAGGTCCCTGCATTTCTTTAAAAGTAACTATTGACTGTATTACCAAAAGCCGTGCGGGTAAAAAAAAATATTAACAGCTTCCAAATGAGATAAAATTCAAACAAGTACCCAAATAGGACTGTATTAGGTCAAAGTTATCTGGAAGGAAACATAAGCTGTCATACTGAAAGCTAAATGCAGCACAAAAAACATATGCTGGTAAAAATAGGTCACTATGCTGCTCCTAAAAGTAACTACAGGCTGCACCACCATAGGATATGTTGGAGGAAGAAAAAAATTAACAGCTTCCAAATGAGATAAAATTCAAATAAGTACCCAATAGGTTAGTCAATGAATACATGAATAATCTGAAATCCATCCAAATCCGTATCCAAAAAATAAAATAAAAACACATCCAAATCCAACATAAAAGAATATGGATGCGGATACGATGGTATCCAAATGATACTCTATATTATGTGTATTTAAATACAAATAATGATTGATATTTATTGTTTGATCAAGAAAATAATTTATATCGTGTAAATGTATGAATATTTGGTGCTCAAAACTATTTTTATCATAATACTTTTTATTTCTTCTTTGTTTATAAGCATTATTACCAAAATAGTTTCATACCTTGAACCAAAATTCTCTATGCATGGTTTTAAATCTATCAATTGCGAGCTGACTGAAAATGAAATTGGATATGGATGCGGATATGACACAATGCCCATTGGCAGACCTACTACCCAGCATGAGAAATATCATATGCTAAAACATAGTTTTAATTTCAACTGAAGCTGAATTACCTCTATTAACCCGAGAAGTTGGGTGTTCATGTGCAGAATAATCAGATATCCGTGGAGTATTTGACCAGCCATGACTTGAACTGGATGTACGTTCTGAGTAGGGACTATATCGGCGTAATGGATCAGGTTTATCAGAATAACTGGACCCTACATATAAGGCACCAAATTCATCATTAATGATGCATAAAAAGGAACTCCACAATGACATCAACTGTTAGTGCAACAAAGGAACTTCACAATGTCGACCACTGGGTAAGACATCTGGTTTGAGTTATTGCTAAGGTCAAGGGTTAGGCATACATAAAATAAAATAAAAAAAGGAATTGTCACCTTTATTTATGGCAGGAGAATATCTCTCTCCCTCATCATAACTATCATGCCGATTTGGTCTCCTGGTATTTTTATCACCATAGTATGCCCCTGGTCTGTTTTTAGCATACTCAAACCTATCACCATAAGAGTTAGTATCCCAAGATCTGGGTCGAGTATCTGCCTGAATATAAGAGAACTGGTTTGACACTGATGGAGGTGGCGGCTGCAAATGGTAAGGCTTATGTGGAAGAGATGGGCTAGTCTTATGCTGAAAGTTATTCCCAGAGTACACTGGAGGAGGTGGTGGTGGCGGCATATGTTTAGATAATCCACCATACGCATGCCTATAGTAATTCATGGGCTCGGAAGTGGTCATGTTATTTGTATAATTATTTGGTGGACTCACAAACTGACATTGAGGAGGAAGGGGAGGCACAGGTGGAGGAGAGGAAGGAAGAGGAGGTGGTGACGGAGGCAGCACTTGAGGAAGTGGAGGAGGAGGAATAGTGCCAGAAGTTTCATTATGTTCAACCACACAAGGGGGTGCTACATCTTCCATTTCCAGCTCTCCGTCTACTTCAGCTAAAATATGATGCACTTTCGCGTTGTTAGGAGTTCTAGTTGATGTCGTTTTTTCATCATTCTCTGTCTCTGTATTGGTGTGTTCAGGAGTAACTGCTTCAAAGCTTTTTTCGTCATCACTGCTTTCTTCTGCATCTTCCCGTAATGGTGGATGGATGAAATTTTGCAAGTGGAAGCTGGTGTTGCTGATGAAGCAAAAATGCAACATTGGATTCGAAAAGTAAAATCAAAGTATTACAAATATTGTTTTGAAATATATATAGGAACAGACCTTCCGTATTCATCAACAAGCATTCCTTCCATTTCACGAATTGGATCATCTACAGAGCGCTCTGTTCTAGCTTGACGTCGAGAATAAGTAGGTAATGATGCTTCATTTTTGGATTCAAGTTCCCGGATATAATGCCTTATTGTCGATTCAGGGAAGGTTTTTCTGTCTAACCAGAGTCTCAATACCTATGCTCATGAAAGACAAATGATGGATATTCATTATTAAAAGGAGAAAAAAAAATGAAACAACTAACTTAATAATAACACAGCATACTTTGAGGCACTGTCTACGATTTTCCCATGCACTGTTCCCATGAGGAGCAGCAGCAGATAATAAACGAGGAAGTGCAGGCAGAACAATTGAAGGGTACACATCTCCTGTACCACCTGAAGATTTTTCCTGATTTGTTAGAACTAATGCTGTTATAAATGGCACAAACGTTATTGCAGCTGAAGTAGTACCTTTTTGATTACGTGAAAACTGGATAATTGAATCTACGAGGAAAAATAGATCAACTCTTTTATGCATGCTCGGTTCTTTTTCCAAATGCTGAAGAAGTGATTCTATTACCTAAAAGCACAAAAGATGTAACGGAAACTTTAGTGTCAACAAAAGTTTAGACTTTGTATTGCTACACTGGAGTACTTGAAAATATCATAGAATGGTATGTGACTGAAACACAAAGGTTGTTACAGGTATTAGTCAAGGTTTTCAATATAAAATTCAAATCGTAAACCACAAAGTTTGAATTTTAAATCTAAATGGGATTTAAATTGTAGACCATAAATTCAAAAGCTTCATATTGTACTATGTTTATATACTTAAATGCTAATGATTTTGCTCTAAGTAGGTTATCAAATAATATTTAATAAAATGAAAATATGTGATCTTCTTTCAACAGTGATTATTTAATTTTGAAAATGATTTTGATGCTAGAATTAATATGTAATTAAATCATGAAGCGTAATCTTGAGTATCAAATCAGATACTAAGAATTGAATTGAAAATTGGAAGATTCGATTCGAAATGGCTTTCAAATCGGTATATTTTTGTGATCAAAATATACAAATTTATATTCTTTGCCAGAAGAGATGCAACACATTCAACTCATGAAATGCTAAAAGTGCTTTCAAAGAACTAAGAAAATTTGAAAACCTATCAAGCGTCGTGGTTATTATGAACTACATGATTCTGGATACCCTCATATCAAGAGCTCATGTAATGTACAGATGATCATGCACAGCACAGCCATAAGCTATACAATTATGAGAAACTCCTCGAAAATTTGCACACCTGACACCAGTGCTCCTAAAGATAGAATGAGTATTTATAGATGAACAGCACTTCAGCTTTGTAGCTGGCATCAAAATTGTAATCAATGTTTCGGTTTTACAACCATATGGCTTCACTAAATCAAAATAAGAAATTTATTATTATTATTTTGATTCGTTTGTTTAAAATTAATATTCCCAGATTAAGTATGTTTAATATCTCCATAATATTGAGCTTAAATACTGTCGTCAAAGGCTAATGCCTAGGGCTCCATCTGAATTCTACTTTCAAGCTTGGAGCCTAATGCCTAATGGTATCATAGCACTTTGTCTCCTCATTTACAGTTTTGTTTATCTACATCTGGGATTGTTTAAAAAATTTAGTGCTTAGTGCTCTGTATTTAATAATACAAACAAAAAACAAACAAAAAAGATTGTGTGATTCAAGGTTCAAACTTTTTTTGTCCAACGAATCTGTTTATATAAAAATTTATGGTCAGTGATGGGTTATATTTGAATAATGTAGTCCCTGGAGTCGAACATACTATATAGCAAGGCTTTCAAAACGAGATTCAAATTGTAAATCGTAAAGTTCAAATTTCAAATTGAAATGAGATTTAAATCATAAATCGTAGGTTCAAAAAATTTATATTTTAAAATTTATACACTTTAAAATTGATTATAATGTTTGAACTTCTAACTCTATACCTAGAACTAGGTTTTATCTCTTGTTCTTTTTTTATTTTGTTTAGTAAACACTAGAATTGAAAATTGTGAATCAAAATAAGCATATTGAATATAGATGTGTGAATTGAATGATTTTTCACAATTGTAGTTTTAACCGAGTTTGAATTAGAATGTAAATTAAATAGTAATGGGAGAGATCCGGTCCGAAGCAAATTTTAAATTGTAAGAATGTAAACACAATTAATATTTTAAGCATATACATATGCATGATTCAAAATTTAAGAGGTGGATGAACCGTTGGTAGGCTAAATCAATACTTATAGATGCATAAAATTGATTAGTATGTTATAATTCAGTATATATTTGAAACTATAGTAACGTTAGATTAGAATGTTAAAACTTTGTGGTTTTCACAAACATATAAGTGGAATAATCAAATTACATTCCTTGATCCGTTAGTGGATTATAGATCAATTCGACAATGAAGAAAAGTCTCTCTCTCTCTTAATGTTGTTTTATCATCGTTCTCTATCACATTATTTTCTTATACTAGTTTCTACAATATGATGAAATGATACAACGGTCTTTTTATATAGATTGAAAGAGAACTCTTACCCTAATAACAAATTCTCCACTTATTGATTGGTTCTCCATTTGTTACATTCCATCAACATAGGCAGCTATGTAACAAATATTTGCTTAATGTACCATAACTAGTATTTGATTTGGGGTGCGTTCGTGGACAAATTGGATTAGAGATTAGATGTTGTGACGTTCATGGACATGTATAATGTTTATTTTTATTTTGCAATAATATTAATTGATGATTATTATTATTTTGATTGTAAGAGTGATACTGTACATTAATTAATGATCATTAATTATAAATTTTTAATTAATAAATTTAATTGATAAATATTTCATATTTAATATTTATTAAGAAATAATCGAAATTCAAATTCAAATACAAATTCAAGCACTTACTACAAATTCAAACACAAGTTCAAATTAACGATAAAGAATATACAAATATTCAATACACCAACGTCGTCTCATTCAAATCAAAGCGTCTTTGATTTGATCATGTAGCGACAATATGTTCTGTATTTAATGAACTTGCACCACTATAGTTGTATTGACGTTGTTCACGCCAATTTCCAGTATAACTCAATGGAACTTTTGTATTAACAATTTCTTCATACTTATAAAATTTTGAATAGCACAAGTTGGAACAACAAATTGTGTTTGTTTGATGAAACTATATGCCAGCATGTCTTATAAAATGTTGAATTAGTTTTTCAAATATCAAATATCATTTACACCACCATGCTCAAACTAAAATGATAGAAATAGAGGATTTAGTTACACGATTTTGGAATATTATAGGTATACTGAAGCTCTGAAACGTGACGGCGTTCGTAACGATAAGGTGGAAGATATCCATTTATAAGCTTGTACCTTGAGAATCTGCAAGGTAATACTTACTAGGCGGTTGTGGAAACGTTTCTTCTTCAAAATTAGTATTATTTAACAGTCTACTATCATGGGCAGAGTTTTTCCAACCAGACATTACAAAACTAAATGTCAAATCAAAATTAACAACAGCAAAAATATTTTATTTTGAAACATTTTTCTACCAATATATGTCAATAGCTCCAAATGCATTTCGAAAAAAGAGTTAGTAACGTGTATCGTAACTAATTTTATCAGGAGCCACACTGAAATCTTTAGGTTTAGTAATATCTTTGGACATAAGTAAGACACGTTGTAAGCCCTTAGAAGTACAAATACTAACGATGTCAATAGTTCGCTTAAAATTTTCACTTATCGATCTGTGTAATGTTTCAGGGTTTATCTAACAAAACATTCCTACCATTTCAGGAATCTCTATTTATTTACCGGAAATTAAGTCATACCTAGTGGATAGAACATCGCATAGATGTCTGAAAGTAGCACTCTTCATTCGAAAATGATCTTGGCTTTTGTTCCCATGTCCATCAAGAACATCAACCAACAACATTTGACCCGTGCATGAAGTATGATGTGGAGTGTGAATTAACTGAAATGGCTTTACCATCAATCTAGCGATATCTTCAAGATCATTGACGTACTCCTCTAAATTGTTAGAAAATGATAAATCATCGCTATTAGTCAAGTCTTCTGTGCTTTGCGAATCATTTTCAGAATTATTATAGACAAAATCGTATCTGGACATGGTTAGGAAGAATTTGTAGAAAGAGATAACTGATAAATGAGTGTGGAGAATGAATTCGCAAAAAACAACTCAAATAACAAAAAATTCTATGTAAAATTTTACGTCTAATTTAGCCATTTAAGTCGGACATAAAAGTTACATCTTATACAACAGCAGTATTTTTAAGATTCCAAATGCTTTACATTAAAATGCTGACGTAACAGATACATCTGACTTGTCTTAGTTAAGTCGAGCGTAATTCGTGTTGAATGCTCCTTGAGCGCTTGCTTGTCCGTGAACGCACCCTTGGTTATTATATTAACAAATACATTTTAATTTGATATTCTATGCTAATAAATATATTTGCTAGATATAATTATAACAGGTATTTGACTTGGTTTATATGCTAACAAATACATTTTGACTTGATTTATATGTTAATAGTTACACTTTATTTTCGTTTTATTTGTTCACTTGGGTAACATAATTCTAACATTCTTTAACCAGGCTTACATTGTAGATCTATGTTCCAACATGCTTAGTCACATCATTATAACATCATTAAGTACACACCAATATGTCATGTCACTTAATTTGATGTGCTACTGGTATCACAAATCCGTTTTTTTATTTAATACAACTAATAAGGCAATAAATAAATTCAACAATTGTCCACTTAATTTCTCTACTAGAGAGTATATTTTACTTTGGTTGTAAAAATCCTTTTAGGCCCTACCTAAGCGCTAGGCAAGACTTACCGCCTAACCATCTGCCTATGCCCGCGCCTCATATGATAATATAAATATGTATTTATGCACTGTTTAGGCATTATTTGAGGTTAATGTCATATAGAAGCAATCTATGTGTTAGTATTAGGCTGTCTCGCCACCTTGGCTGCTCCTACGCCCATCCAAGCCCCAAAATTTCTGATTTAGATCAGTTGTTATTATTAAACAAAATACTTAATTTTTACCCAAAATACACGAGTAATCAAAATGCCTACATCCGATTAATACCCGTATAAACGATTAATCTCTAGTCCATACTTACCGACTAGCGTCTAGCTAGTGATTTTTACAACCTTGAATTTTACTCAACAAAATATTTGTTATATCAATAGCATGAATAAGATAAATGAAGTCGATAAAATTAGCCTACCGTGTCAATTTTACAAAAATAAAATCGGCTTTTTTTCAATAATGCCTCTTTCGGCATATTCAGTGTCTTGGATGGTAGTTAACAGATCCACATTCATGAGTTTAGTGTGTATTCTCGATTGGCATTCCATGTTTTTAATAAACAATGTAAAATATCATTTTATAATTTTATATGTTTAGCGCCCTTAATACATTCATCGTATTTAAAGAAGTATACCTCCGTGGAATTATCATAATTTTCAAATATTTTCACAATCAACATTCTAAATCTATAAAAACTTTTGCAATCAATTTCGTTGAAATGTGGCATCAGAACACGCCACAGGATCAACTTCGATAATTGATGTAGCAATCATGAATTGCATGCATTTTCAGATCAAAATTTCTATAAAGCTTTGTTAACAACCATTATCTTTCTTCAACTTATTACAAAATGTTTTTACTTCTATAAGTTGGTATCTATAATATATTTCATTTCAAGGCTACTAAAATGAAATACCGTATTGCATATGATGAACCAAAACCACAACAAGCAAGAAATCATCAAGATACAAAATCAAAAGATATAACACCCCCACCCCAACCCTCCATTCTTTACGGCTGTCAATGGATACCCGAAAAATTCAAAATTCGTCCACATCCGCATCCGAAAAGCAGATAAATATCCGATATCCGAAAAAAACAGATGCGGATACGGATACGAAAACATCCCGTATCCGAAAATTATCCGTTTGGTTTTTGTCATGATTATAGTTCAAATTATGTGTATTTAGTGCAGTGAAAGGTATTTGTTCATTATTTTATTAAGTTAGTAGTTTATATTATATGCACTTAATGCTTTTTAACTGCTCGAAACTATTTTTTATCATCGTATTTGTTAATTTTTCACACTTTTATAATCAATGGTATTGAAAATTATTTATGTTAAACTAAAATTTTCTTTCTATAATTTTTGATTTATCAGTTGTTAGCGGATAAGATAATTATCCGATATCCGCCCGTATCCGCGGATGCGGAAATCAGATATCCGAAAATGATTTCGGATGCGGATGCGGATATGGCACTATCCGCATCCAAAAGCATCCGTTGACAGACCTACTATTCTTTATGATGCATACATTGATTGATAAAATATGTGTTTTTTTTAATCCAACAAGACAACTAAATAATCAAATTAAAGATGCCCTTGGCATGAAGCTTGTTATAATCATATACTATTTTGTCAAAGGTATTACCATGTGTTCTTTTGCTTCCATGGAATACTACATTGGTTAATACATTAAAAAATTCTTCTAAACTTCCATTTACGTATTGGACCTTCACATTTGTTTATTGCAACTTCTAATCATAAGGAACTACCAAACCAAGGATCCTAAAAAAATCCACTCCAAACCATTAAAAAGTTTCATTAAAGTTATCAATTTCAGAGGATTAACATTTCCAATTTGTGAAAACGTGAAAATAAATTAGATCTTTATACCTTCCTAAGTAAAATTATGTCTCTTATAGGTACACCAAATAATCATTGAAAATGGTAAATCGTCCTTGCTTTTCTTGACTTCATTTCTTGTGGTGCATCTACTGTAGGTTTTTTAATATATTCAATATTTTTTACTATTTGACTATTTATTTACTTTCTTGTTCCTTGTCTGTTAAACATATGTTAAAACTATTGTTGTCAATGAATATCCAAAAATCCAGAAAAATCATTTGCATCAACATCCGATATTAGAAAAATGGATGTCTATGTGCATATTATGGTATTTGCATATGAAAAATATTCATCCAATTTTACCAAGATAATATGTGTATCACGTGTATTTTAATAAAACAAACGACTAAGAATTGTATTGTTGTTTCATCGGTCTTAGGCACCAATATGTCGTTAAACATTAGTTGTATCATAACATTATTTATTTTTTGTATTTTTTAAAATGGACATTGAAACGATTCTACATTGAGTTATATTTATCTATCTATTTTTAAATTTATTAATATTTGACGAATAGTTGAAATATGATAATCGTCGAATATCTGCAGCTACAGACATCTAGTACCTAAAAATGATTTTGAACAGAGATGTAGCACTATCAACGTTCAAAAAGTATCTTTGATTGATTTGGTAGTAACAACTCTAGTGAAAGTGTGAAAGTGGATGTACAGAAATATCCATCCTTCTTGAACTTCCACTGTCGTGGTTATAAACTCCCGCTATCCTCGTCATTCTCACTGAGTCTAGCATTCCTCGTCAAAATGATTCATGTGCTATGGTTATATTATATTATACACATTTCAGATTTTATTTTATTTTTTTCTAAGTAAACCTGTGAAATGATCACCTATTCAAATGCGATTTCAAATGAGAAAAAGAAATTCCAAACATTGCTTTCAACCACCGTAGTCTATTGCTATCTTTCTAACATTATTTTTCTATAATATATTTATGATATGATGAAATGATATCATGGCGACTTTATATATACACAAAGAGAACCGTTGTTTCCAGTAATCAATTCTTCGCATTCTACGTAGCATCAACATTGATGGTTATGTTAAAAAAATATTTGGTTGATATACCTCAAGTCTTAACTAATATTTATTTTGGTATTGTTTATAATAATTATAGTAACGGTAAATTTATCGTTATCATGACATTTTCAAGCTATCGGGTACCAACAATAAGCTTAGTTGATACATTAAAAATATTGGTACGGTATTAATAAATTCACTAATAACGATAAAAGTAGCAATAACAAAATACTGAAATCATCAATGATGTTAAATTCATCTATCATTCATCTGTTATGACAAACCATTGATTATTCTATATGATTAAACATATTTTCAAAGGATGCCTGACGCAGTTTATTAATTTGTAATCATGCTTAAGAGGAATTTTTATCTTTTTTAAAAGAATGGAATTTTCCAATATAACGTATACAATTTAGGGTAAAATTAAGCTGAATTTGTACAATTACTAAATTAGAAGTCAAAATATTGAAATTTAAATTAGCAAATCTAACAGCTGTAACAACAAATTTGGTATTAACAATTACCCAAGACTTGATGGATATAATAAATAAATAAATAAGAATTTTATCTACTTGTCATTATTGATCACCAACTTACCAATTTACTGATATATAAATCATCGACTACCAACGATATTGGTAGCGATAATGAATTCCATTTACGATATGCAATATTTTTGGTAGGACAATGGTTTTTCTATATTGTTACCTTCAGCAATCACCATAACCCTAATCTTTCATGTAAACAAGTATATTTGATTTTTATTTTATTTTTGTAAACAAATACTGACTTTATTTTTTCTTTTATTAGTTTACACTTGGATCCCATAAATATAATATTATGAACATGCACATAAACATTCAGTTTGTATAATCTCAATAGAATTTCAAGTTGCAGCTTCTTAATTTATTTGTAGATAACCAAATGACTAGATAAGTGTTTCAAAATATTTGGTTGTTTATAGCTTAATTATAGTTGTTTGTGATTGATAAGTGTGAATCATTGTATTATAATATATTAATATAATGCATTCACAATCTTAGACATGAAAACAAATTCACAATCAATTTGCCGGAAAACTGTGAACCTAACTGAAACAAATTACAGCTATTTTTGTAAACCACTTTCATAACCAAGTGGTTGATAACATTGTTTACAGTCGAATTTTCATGCTTAACAAATGCAACTTTTTTTGTATTGAGTGGGACGTAATCATAGATAACCCAACATGCATTAATAGATTGTTTACCACTGAGCTTAGTTCCCAGATGAGGAAAAATAAAACTTTATCAAGCACAATGTTGAGTTATAAATATTCACTTGACAATGTAATTTTTTTTTCATAATTACCAAGTGCACTGGGTTATAATATAAAATTGTGTTGCCTTCGATATCAAGTTAACAATGTCACATAGGATTGTGAGGATTGTGCAAGTAACTTGCATTGAAAATGCTCTCAAGCTATGATGTTATGGACAATATGAAATCCTAAAGCTTATAGAAATACAGAGTCATCAATAAATGACGCTGCAAAAAATGGGACAGAGCATTATAACAGTATAAGATGCTTATGCACCAAGACAGAAAATAGAGCTTAGAAGGAGCATAAGCGAAAACGTTTGATGGCACACCTCTCAATTTTATAACAAGATGGCCTGGTACAAAGGAGTTTTAATCTAATTCATATTTTTGTTTACTGTCTTTGAGACCTATAACACCTTCAATTCATAAAAAAAAACCAAATACAGTACATAGTAGTTAAGGTGCTAAGGCGCAAAAAGGTGCAAGGCTTGAGCCTTGGGCTTTTTTAAGCCTCGGGCTTTTATGCGTGCCTTTTATACAAGTTTGATCTACTATTTTACTAACTACAAATTAATTTTTAAACCATATTTTATAATTCATTCAACTATTTAAATATTTTATTAACTAAAATTTAAATTATAAACCATATTTTATAATTCATTTAACAATTTAAATTTTTTATTTAATTATTTTGTAAATTAAAATTTGAATTTTGCAAAAAGGCGCTTCAAACTGCAAAAAGGTACACTCAACCTAAAAAAAGACGCAAACCTTGAGCCTTGGGCTTTTTTGAGCCTAGGCGCGCGCCTTAATAACCATGATACAGTATTTAAATTTGTTAAAAGATCGTGGCTTTTAGATTAATGTCGAGTACCAAAGGAAAGCACACAATCATGTATGTTGATACATTCAGGTAAAATAGAACGGTACCAACTAACCTCTCCAGCAATAGCGTATTTTGCACAGTCAATTGCCATCCTTGTTGCACGACCAATGCTATCTTTTGTTCTTGACAATGTGTTAAGTAGTGCTTCAAATGATTTCCGTGCTCCAACACCAGATGTTGGTTTGTTAACCCCGTTACTTTGTCGAACGACATTTTGCAAATTATTTGCCCTATCGTCTGTTGCAGGTCTATGATGCAACCTGTAATTCCCAGGGGATCCCTGCCCTGAAGAATCACTCTTATTGTAACCGCCAAGTGGGCTAACAACTGAATCCCCAAAATCTTTACCATCTGAACCAGTATATGGAAATGTTGTAGATCGAGACAAAAGACGCCTTTTTTGAGCAGCAGCGATCAAGTCTTTCATAGGCGTAGAATCATAAGAAGACCAATCCCTTTGAGTGATGGTGTAAGCATCATCCTTCTCGTTCAACCTAGTGTGATAGGGTAAATATTCATTAGCTGACAATACGCAAATGTTACATTAGTACACTGATTTGTGTACTTAAAGGATCAACCAGCATAATGTGTTTGTACAGATATCATTATGCATACAGGTCAAAAGGATATTGGACAAAATCATACACTTGACCAAACATCGTTAATCTTCATTATTAATACTTACACTTAATGTCCATTAATGAATGCAAATGTGAAATCTTCAGTGTTCAAACTTGAAATATGCATTATGTGATTCCAAACCCATTTGAGGATCAAATACTAGTGCAAAAACAGTGAAGTCCTGATGTATTTTTTTAAATAATTCTCAAGAATATGACTGGATACAAATTTTCATTGTGTAAAAATGGAAGATGGTAAAATACATGCAGAGGATTTTTTATATTTTTCTTTTTATGCTTGATCAATATTATGTCATGCAACTGACTTTGAGAAAGAGCTATGTAATTCTATAATTATATTAAATTGTAAGTGACAAATGGCAATAAACATTATGAAAACAAATAAATATCATCTAGCAGATGCAGGCCACTGCTGTTCTTGTTTTCTTTATCAGAAATACATTGTTATGGGTTCCATCTAAACGAAACAGAACTATATTGTGCAAAAAGAATGTACACTAGTTAATTACTTGCTTCAGTTATAAAAAACAACCAATTATAATCATTAAGTGATGATAATCTTGAAAATCCAACATTGACATGTGGACGAAAAAAGGTAAGTAATTGTTGGAAAAATATGTACCGGTGGAGATTTATAAGGCAAATGTTTGAATTGGGAACTGATAAAGGTAACCTACATCTAATTCAAGATATAAGTTATAACACAACTGTAGTAAAGAAAATCACTTCTTCAAGGTTGGGGCTTTTAAAAAAAGCAGGTAAATGCAAATTGCATCATTTTCATGAGGTACAAGAATTTGGGGTGTGGGTGTATGTGGTTGATTGTTGGTTGTAGGGTGAGCGAGTGATAAAACTGTCAATAAAAAAATAAAAATAAAAAATTCAAAAATTAAAATGGAAAACAAGTAACATATTCCTGTTAGAGCTTACATGTCTCTTGCTTGAGGATTTTCTTCGGACTGGGAGCTTGGAGACTTTGCTGACCCAGATGTATTACTAGTCGCAGAAGAAATATTCACCACTGTAGGCTTAGTAGCAGGTAAGAACTTACTATTCTCTGTGTTTGTAACATAGTCCGACTTTCCTACAATTGTTTCAGACTGAGAAGTTGAACACCTGATACTAGATTGCAACGCTGCTTCCTTTTTCTCAGTGGTACCCTCAGGTGACAACTGATGTGTCACTCGTTCATTTGCGGTTGCAACAAACAGCTCCTTAACAGGTTTGGATGAACAAGGCTGGAGGTTGGGCTCACGACTGTCACTAGATAATACTATATTAGTACATGAATCTATACATTTTTCTTTAATATGAGGGCTTCTTAAACATTGGGCATTAGCAGGCTCCCCTTGCGATGACAAACCAGATGCAACATCTGAAGAATGAATGCAGACTGATCCATTAGGGCTTTGTACACTCCCATTTCCAGAAATGTTTTGAAGATTTTCTTTCGAAGAATGTAGGTGAGTATCACAATTAGTCTCATTATTGGAAATGATTAATGGATCTTTCTTCGGAAAATCAAAGCGCTTGTCATCTTTGATGTCATCGGTTGTATTTGTAGATTCTGCTGCATTTGCAGACATAGCTTCCAACGCACGATGAAGGCGTTTAGATGGAGGCAAAGCAGCTTCAATATCTGCTGATAAACCTTCAGATTGAAACTTGTTGACCTTCCAAATCACTGAATCTTCGTCATCAACATGAGTGCAATCAGCAACAGGAGAAGAGGTTGCTGCATCTTTAATTGGACAGCTGCTTGATTCTTCCATTGGTGAAACCACTACTGCATTATCTCTACTTTCAGTGTCCTCGGCAAGAGGTTTCTCCTCTAATGACTGCTTACCCATGCGAACTCTTGCTCTTTTCACCAAAGGGAGATGTTCGTCTCCGTCTGCTTTAATGAAGTTCTCAACTACTTCCTTGCTGCAACTAGGAGACTTGCAGGGACTTGTATGTGATTTAGTATCTAGTTCTGTATCCTTCTCTACAGTTATGCGATCTAAATCATTTGTAGTCTGCTTTCTATTTGAGTTTCTTTTTTTCTTCTCAATTGATGCTTTATTATTATCAAGGTGGTCGGGTTTGGCATTCACTGAAGCAAGCTCATTGGAGATGTTTAATTTACAGTTAGAACTCAATTTGTTAATTTTCTCTGCATCAGAAATAAACGCAGCTGTATCAGACACATTTTCCACACTACAATCGCTTGAAGGCACACCATTGCAGCTTGACAATTTCTTGAGAGAAGACTCCTGTGAAACATTGGAATTAAATTCACAAACAGCCTCATGAGTGAAATCCTCTGCCACAGATGATTTTTGAACACCTGATGAGCTTTTAGATCTACGACAGGAAGGTAATGTATGTATGACATGGCTCTGTAAGGAGCCATTTCTTGTTCTCTTTTTTGTTGCACGAGTAGTAGACAGAGTTTGCAGAGTTTCAATTGGTTCTTCATTCGACGTATTCGTACTTTGAGGATAATCAACCTCTGCAGAAGTTTTTGGAACTCCACTGATACCTATCATATTATGATTGTCAGAGACAATTTTATATGATGACTGATTGTTGTTATCTGACTCCAGGTTAATTTCTGTGCTATTTCTAGATGATTTGCTTCTAGACCCTTCAAGCCGCCCACTCTGTGAGTTATTGCCTTCATCATCTGAAGTAATCAAATTAGACTTAAACTTCTTTTCATAAGCAGCAACTATTTCTTCAACCGCACGGACAAAATCAGCTCCCCTCCCCTGGCGCTTAACTAACAGGGATTTCTTTTTTTCCTCAGTGAAGGCTTCAATGTCAGCATAGTTGCAGAAGGCACTATACAAACAATATACAGTAACATATTTATTTAAAGAAAATACACTTTAGCTTCTGAATAATTTTTAGGAACAAAAACTGAATGCTTAAATAAGATTAAATTGAGAAAACATAAGAATGACCCATTCAACATATTCGCATAGATTTGACGCCACTGAAAACTGAACACATATCTGATACAACAATCATATTTATCCAAGTAATAAAGCTCCATTATAAAAGGATGAGCTTCAAAGCACCCAAAATATGAGAATACCAGACAGGTAAGAATTTAGTACTGTCACTAATTAATTAGACAGGAAATGACTGTCAATAATTTTGACTATTCATAAAAGAACATATATCTGTTCATACACAGCCACTGGCCAGCAAATTTTGAGCAAACTGAGGGTATTTAGAAGATAAAATTTTGAAAGTATCACATACTTTGCGCCTTTCTTCCTTGTGGCACGGCGTACATAGAAAGGCGCGACAAATGGCGCACGACGCAAAATGGCCTTTTCGTTATATTATTGTTTTTATTTCATTTTTATTTCTTTTTCATTTTTTTTATAATACAACCTGTATAAAAGTTAGAATTCATCATATTATGGAGCATTAAAAAAAGGTACAATATAATATCCATGACACAATTGATCTAATACCCTTAAAGGATATTGATGATTGTAACGAATGATCAACGAGAAATATGAATGATGCTTCCGATGCTGAAGATAAGCTTGTATTTAATGATGATAATGATGACTTGACTTGGGGTGTTGCTGTTAGAGGAAGTCAGATATCCGAGGAGAAGAACATCTACATTGAGAGGTTTTTCAACATCCGCTTCAGCTTATTTACATCTCCACGAAGAAGAAATAAATCTAAATGAGATGGACGAGAGATGCTGAAGCTTATGAATTTGATGAGGCAAACATTGATTTGGAAAATATAATTGCTGAATCATATTCAGATTTCGAGTTTATCAGTAACATGTATAACTATATTGAATTTTGGCTTTAGACAATCATTATGCTTGAAATTCTATGTTTATAATATTATATTTGATGATTTTTTTTGCAAAATGCCAAAAAAAAAATCTTTGTTGCGTATGTTTAGCAAAAATATTGAACCCTTTAAATTTATTGTTATATATATATGTGTGTGTGTATTAAATTTATAAAAAAATTCTAAATGTGCGCAGTAAATTAAAGCGTCGTGCGCCAAAGCTCCGAAGAAGCTTTGCACCTTTTTGCGCCATGCGCCATTAATAACTATGGTTGAGAATTGCCATCAAAATTACACTGCATCGGTGTTCACCAATATTATAATCAACAATAACCGATGTGGTGTGAAAAAAACCTACAAGCAATGGTTGTAATAACACATGAAATTCAAAGCCGTCCAAACCAGTCAAAACAGGTAGAAAATAAACTCTCAAGCGGAGCCTTAATATGATCACTCAATGGTATATAATTCGCAGTTCAAAATTCCGGCAATTCAGTTCCGGTTTCATTCATAACCAGAACGGAATCCGGTCAAAATTCCAGTTCTGATCATAATTCCAAATTTCCCTTCAAGTATTAAGAAAATAGTATAAAAGTTACAGAAAATAAAAAAATTTATAATAAACATAAAATTAAAAAAGAAAACAAATTAAAAAAGGCAACAAATAAATGAACAAAAAATCAAATAGTTCCAAAAAAGTTATACTTTTGTTATAATAAAAAACGAAATCATAATGAAAAATTTAAAATTATCTAAATTCATCAAAATTTAAAATTATCGAAATCGATCAAAATTTAAAAAATCTCAAATGAACAAAACATAATCTTAGACCATGATTGTTTCATTAAAGCACGTATTTCATATGTAATGTAAAGAATGTGCCATAAATATATGATAGTATATGATATTTTTTAGCGTATTTAGTGATTTAAACAGAAAACGTTACCAAAATCTATTAAATAATAGTAAAGCGGAAAAATTTCTTGCATTTTTATTAATTCTATGATTTTTCTCCTCTTCTTAATTCCCTCAAGATATTTCATTTTCAAATCCCTATATAATTATTGTTAATATAGTTATTATAATGTTCTACTAATTCTTTATTGTATCATTGTACATTTAATAATTTCTACGATTATTTACAAAATTCTTTCAAATTTTCTTCTATTTTTTTACATTCAATTCAACATGTATTTAAATTAATTATGCGATCTTAAATTTAAATTTTTTAAATAAATACAATTAACTAATGTTTGTTATTTGGTCTAATAAGCACAAAAAATGACTATCTCATGTACTATTTACCATATTTATATTGACAAAAATGGTAAAACGAGTTTTTCATTCAAATCCATATAATTCTACTTTTCACAATTATACATGAAAATTATCTTTAATTCTCTTACATTATTCTAAATTCAAATTCATCCAATATATTTCTTTTTAAAATAAGTGTTTTACAATAAAGAAACATCTAAATTAAAAATTCCTTCTAAAGATGTTATTTTATTACAAACATATACACTGTTCTTTTCTTTTTAAAATTGGTATAATATTACAAACATATATAACATACTTTTTTTCTAAACTTAGTACGCAAGTGGTTTTTTATCATTTAAAAATTATGTTTGTTAAGAATGACATCGAAATTAAAAATAAGTAATGAATATTTTTATTTTGTAAACTTGAAAAATAATTATATTTTTTGTCAATGTGTTTTGTGCAGATGTTAAATTTTAATTATTTATTTCATAATTACGTTAATTAATAAATAAAAATATACAATATTTTAATTGAAATTTTTTTTTGTATTTTCCTTTTATAGTAGATGCTAACCATTTTTTGTTATAAAATGAAATTGTCGAGGTATGAAACAGTGGATTAAAGAATGGATTATTATTTTTACATAGTTCAAATAAAAATATGATTTTTAGCGTTCCACGTCTTATTTTCGGTTAACAAATCTTTTAGCTGTTTAATAGATATTTTTTGTCACTATAATAATATCATATATTTTTTATATTTACTATAAGAGTCTAAAATACATTAAAACATATATCAGTATTATTACATGTTAATTTTTAGGTATTTTTGTCATTCTCTCAAGTAATATTTGATATCAATTTATATATTGTTTATTATTTTTTTAAATGTATTATATGTTAAATATCAAATTAAAAATCTATGTACAAACACATATTACTATGGAAATTTATAAACATACCAATTTCAAAATTAATTAAGAATACAAACATCCATTTATTAGCTTAATAAATAAAAATCCTAAAAATTAATAAATTAGTATATTACTCGATTTTATCAGCAAAATTTACAATTTAGTTTTCATTCAAATATAGAAATACACTAATCACATAACAAAAATCACATTTGTGATTAGTTTAATGTATAACTCATTTATCTTAATAAATTCATCATACCACGCATAATAAATTTAAGTTTCAAACATATTTATAAAACTGTTTTTTTACAATATACTGTGTGCAACGCACGGGTTACACACTACTTAAAAAACCAAAATTAAAGCGGAACTTCCCAAATTTTCAAAGTAGAACCGTAAATTTTAAAATTACCAATGACCAGAATGAAAACAAAAAAATGGATTTTTAAACTTTTGCCTTAGCACCATCCAAGTGCTCATATGCACAAATAACACACTTAGATGATTTGAACTCTTGATTTTATTGCTTCTACACATGAATAATAATTACCAATTTTTCTTTTAGTAAACTTGTTTATATACTATTTTTTATTGTTAACTATTTAGCGTTCGCAACGGTTAGTTCACCCGCATGGTGATCTGAACGTCCAGGTTCGAGTCGCGAGAGAATGGCTGCGTACATTATCGACCTCCCAGAGTCGATATCGTGCGAGAGCCTCGTGCACTGGGTTCCACCTTTAATTATTTGGCGTTCGCAGCCTTTTTTCAGTTGGAGTTCGCATCGACCTGGTTTTCCTTGTTATGATGAACGTTTCAAATTGTTCAATTCGCATCGGACGCGTTGACGTGAACTATACTTAAATTTTACTCTAATCATAAATGCCTCTTTCATTCCTCATTCAACACACAAAAACACGTTCTCCTTTCCCTCAATTTTCCCCTTTTACATGCCACTTTCGTTTCGTCCAAGAACGCACCCTTAACTATCATCAAAAATGGTAAATTATTAATATTTACATGGTTATATGCTTGAACAATACGCATATAAGAGCTTAAAATTTTATTGATCAAAATTCAAATGGTTAATGTTATTAATATCTAGCACCCAAGGAATGGTCGGATGGTTGAGCACCCAGTAGTAGAAAAGAAAATGCGACGTTTGGACCAAACTGATTGCATAAAACACATAACTTAAAAACCTACAATGTAACAAACATATGCCCTCGGTATATATTTCATGGATCATTCGGTGTAATAATGTTACACACAAGTGTGCACCGTCTCTAACTGCAACCTTTGTGCCTAGATCTTTTTTCTATTTCTTGTAGCATGAAATGGTACTGATTTATGATTTAATGTGACTAAAAAGAAATAAATTTTGATCAGTTGATAGTTGGCATAGATTTTATGCATTGGTCAATGGATTATACATTTGGTATCATAGTTAAGTACTAAAATGTACTCTTGCTTAATTAAAATAATGATGGGTTGTCGCCTTGTCGATAAAAGCTGAAGCAATAAGGTATGAGTAACTAAATGGTGTGTTGAAGTTTGTGTTATAGATGCTAACATTATGTTAGTCCAAAAAAGGAACAACGAAGAACAATTCGAGTTCTAAATTTTGGATATCGTTCTCCTTTGGTCTTGGGTCTTCACATATCGTACATCAAACAAGATTTTGAATTGGATGACTATGTCTCAAGTGTTCATCTTGAATTGAAAATTTAAGTTCGAATTGTCCTAAGTTGTTTATGTCCAAAAATGACGGATTTTATAAATAAATAAAAACAAACTAATTTAAATTTTAAAACCAAAGGGAGAGATTAATTACCTTCAAAGAACAAAAGAATCTTAATCATTTAAAAAATATTTTAAAAAAAGGTGAAACCCAGTGCACGAGGCTCTCGCACGATAGCGAACTCTGTGGAGATCGATAATGTACGCAGCCTTTCATTGCGAAAAGGCTGTTTCCAAACTCAAACCTGGACGCCTAGATCACCATGTGGCTGACCTAACCGTTGTGCTAAGACTCCATCTAAAAAATATAGAAAAATAAAATCTTGTTCCAGCTATAACTTACATATAAATATATAAATACAAATATATAAATATAAATAACAAAAGTTAAGATCAAAAACTGAATTGGGTAGAAGTTCAATAGACTTTGTGCCGATGATATATCAGTTTGTATGCAATCAATAGCCACATAATTTTAAAGGAAAATACTTTTCTATGGGTAAAAATAGCTACTCTATACACTGATGTGTGTTGTAATTTCTTTCCATTACACAAAAATATTCCATTTTTGTGCATGATTGCACTACCAATTTAGCATGTAATGCTTTCTAAACTTTATCATATATAGGTGTATACAACTTAAGATGAACCAAGATAGTTAGAAAACTATAATCGAAAACTATTGTTAATGTTTCCAAGGCTAGCTTCATCTACAAAATGTACTATCTCAATCTGAAACTACGAGCCATGTTGATAGGGAATCACTATTTCCATTATTTTCTTTGTACACATCGTGTTGTCTTATTTATTGATATGACATTAAATGTGATTTTAACGTATAAAAAGGAAATTTAGCTTGGTTATTTTGATCTTTACCATATGCATATTATTTCATCCAATCATTTGTTATCGCCTAAAAAAGGCTAAGGCGGTAAGGTATTGAATGCGATACATCAAATGCATTTTTTATGTATGAAAAAATGCCTTGATTTGATATAGAAAAATACATAGCATCATCCTACCATCATTTAATCATTTATTATCATCGTATAAAGCTAAGGAATCGAATGTGATGTTCTATCATTAGAAACTAGAATTTGTTGTATTACCATTCGCCGATATTTTTTTGTTACTATTACATTTTTGTCTATCAAAGTTAAATAAACACAAGATGAAGAACATGCATACTTCAACGAGATAGCCTAGACTCTTTGTAAGGTTATTTCATATCATATCGCAATCAAAACATTTTTCTCTAAAAAATAATTGCATGTAAATGTGAAACTACAATCAATAAATCAATTTTTAATCAACCAAATAAGAACCAAATGTTAAGCTTATTAGTAGCGGTGTACATATATAAATGAGATGACAATAGTTTCAGCTGATCCTTTGATCCTTGGCACAAGCTACAAGAACGCAATTTTTTACTAATTATCTTTATTTCTATTATTTTGAATTAAATAATAAATTTAATGTAGTATAATTAATATTAACTAGTATTAATAAATTGATTCTTGCATCACCGATATCTAGAGATAACTAGCAAGCACAGTATATTTGGGCTACACCAATTGCATTTTTATCTTGGTTAGTTTAAAATATGCTTTCCTAATGTGTTTACATAACATATTTTCGTTTCAAGTTATTTCAATATAGAAAATTGATATTTTCTTCAATTTTACTCAAAGATATCATGGTTTCACTTAATTAGGTACAAATAATGTAACACACTCGAGAATAAGTAATCGTACGCGAGAAAACATATAGAATACAAATATATACCAAACATTCACTTCAAACAATGATGATGTCTTTTCATAAGCATATATCCACGGTGTTGCCTAAGAGTGTAGATTGCTACGATAATATCAAAATCTGATCCCAATAAAATCGTGGATGTAGATTGTAAGGGCATACCCAGTAGTGACTTGTTTACTTCAAAAAAGTCACTGAAGAAGCCATGGTACAGCTAGGTGTTTGCTTATTCACTTCAAAAAACTAGCCATGATAGCTGGTGAAGTGCTTCGAAGGACCACAAAACGGTAATCACTTTCTCATTTTAATCCATATGCAGTAAAACAGCGAAGTGATCATTGTTTTAATGCAATTTTTATATTTTAATGAATAATAATATATTCAAAAAATTGGTTTTATGCTTGATTTGAGCATTTATGGGTGTAGGTGGTGTTTTTGTTCAATTTTTTGATAAAAATAAGATGAATTGAACAAAACAGCTGTCGGGAATGGTCTAACATTATATTTAATATGTAGTCGAATATGGAATCCAAATTGGTTGATGAACTACAACATTGGTGCAAATAATGTTTAAGTAGGTTATGTTCACATCATGGTTTTAAATCTCCTATATATCGCCCGAGATCTCCTCCGAGATCTCCTTTTCACACTTAACTGAGGCGATACATCAAATCTCCTCCATATCTCCCTCGACACTCATCTCGTCCGAGATATTCAAATCTCACCCAAAATATGGATCAAAATCTCAATCCGTGATCTCATCCGAAATTATGCATTTTTCTTATTTTGCATAATATTTTTATTTTCATATTGATTCAAAAGAAACTACTCATTCCAATTATAATTTACCAACTTCTTGAACATATTCTTTACTTTTTATCTTAATGAGTCATAGCGAAAGGTTTCACTTCTTTATTATGTTCAAATAAAAGGATATTATTCCATCATTACCAAATCAATTAAGCTAATCAAGCTACCACTCTTCTAAAAATATTCCATTTTCCTTGTAAATCAAGTATGTTACCATTTTTGTTTTTACTAAGAAAGTTATAACCGTTAAATAAATTTTTGACACATTAATTTTAGACACATAAGTACATCCGAGATATTCCTGAGATGCATTATAAGACCCGAGATGTCAATCCGAGATGTACACCCGATATGTACTCATCTCGTCCGAGATCTCCCTCGATACGAGATAGCTTGTGTAAAAATTCCGAGACGAAACATGACCGAAATCCGATATTTAAAACCTTGGTTCACATACCAACAAGAATGGCATGTTCTTTAAAAATAGTAGCTTCCATAACTATCATAAAAAATAAAACAAGAAACATATAATATTACCATCTTCACTTCAAGTAATGTGAAAATCTTTTGAGAAACAAAAGCTCACAGCTTGATTTGATCCACAAGGCGGAGATGGTTGAATCGAACACAATATCTATGTTGACGAGCTACCACATAGATGTGGATTACAAACACAATATTTGGAACTGGATATTGTGTTCATAAACCTTGGTTCTTCAGGAATGATGGTTCTGACACCATCGAGAATAAATAGTTTAATAACAAATAGTCTTAACACCGTAAAAAATAACATAAAACACACACACGTATACCCAAAAAAAGTTCAAACAATGTTAAAGCTCTTTGAAAAACAAAAACCTCACTTTGAATTGGTCCATGAGGTGGAGATGGATAAGCTGAACACGGTATATGTATTATTTGCATGTGTGAATTGTTACAATCCATTAATTTTCATTGGATGTATGTAGTATGAATAGTCATATACATTTCATATGATATGATAAGATAAAGCATATTAGATTATATTGGTATTTATATTGAATACTCCATACATTTTTTGTTGGAACACACTAATGTTTCTTTATAAAAAAATTAATTGCAATTACAATTATATGTATATATATATATGACCAAGGTTTAAGTTCCACTTTTCAATTCAATTTTAATCTTTTTTAAAATCTGATTTCATCTTCAAAATTTTGGAACTTCCTTTCCGTTTCAATTCTGGATTTTGTTACTTTTTCCTACAAATACACTAATAGATGTTTAAAATATGTATTACAAAACAATGTGTGTTGTTTTGTGAACCCTTAAAAGATATGAACACTACAACTCGGTCTAAAGCATGGATTTAAAAACCGAATGATGGTGTTATATAATGTAAAAATGATATATATACATATGAAATGTTTAATTGAACTTGACTTGAAGTACATATCGCAATCATATTTCCCTAAAGCCTTAAATCCCTACACCACCTCCATTATTTCAAAGCTACCTCCATCAATGCTCTAATTTTGTAAGCCTTGAATTCTTAAATATCATTAGCTATCATCTATTTAATAAATAAATTATCTGCTTAAAAAGTAGCTATTATGTGAAGATGGTTATTGCTCCTTGTTTGAAATAGGTATATGCTTTTTGCTTCAATTCTTCAGGATCAATTTTCAATTTCTGCTCTTATTGTTCAAAAATCGAATTTTACTCGATAATTTTTTATTTTGCATTTTCTACATACAATGAAAACAAAGACTTGCTTAGGGGTAAAAGCCCGATTCATTGGACCAAGAAAACCTATTCGTCAAAACATACTTTCTCGGTTTTAAAATCGAATGTTGGATCGGACCCGTCTTGAACAACATCAATACTATATAGAAATGCCCAAAATTATGACATGTTGGATGTAATTTTGAACTATCACACGGAGAACTTCACATAACCAACTCATGCAAGTGTGAAAAGGTGATCTTAGGGGAGATCATGGATTAGATGAAAATGACTAAAAACTCTTACTATGATTATCTAAAGGTATGTAACACGTAAATTGCTTTACAAAAATGTATATGTAGTTTTTGTTCCAACTTGCTGAAATTTCCTATAGCTCAATAATTGTATTTTTATCTTACTGCATACTAATAATTATTTCATATATGTGAACTTTGTTAGTGTGTCAATCATTTCTATTTTGTGATGTCGTGAACCCAAACAAAATTAAGTCCCACAATTCATATGGTAAATGTAGCAATAACTCATAACGAGTACAACACTAGCTCAATTGAAAATGTGATGTGCTCTTCAAAGGCTAATATCAATTCAAAAATAGATAAACATCAACGTTGAACATTTATATCCGCTTCACCAAGTCAAACCTAATATCTATCACCAATATGAGATTATATTTATATCCAAGGTTTTCATAATGAGATTTAACATGTAAATCATAAAGCTTAATTTTTTTATAATAAAAGTGATACTTAGTCAAGCAGAGCACTCATTATGATGTCTTATGGACTCGAACTCATGATCTCTACAACATTTGTCTAAAGCGTCATACATCTAACCACTTGAGCTAGAGGTCCTTAACATAAAATTTAAAGTTCAGATCAAGAATTATAGATTTAAAGGACTTATATTTCAATGGTTATATGAATTTTTATGCTAGAAGTTTTGCTATGCAGGTTATCAGATAATATACAAATATGTAAAAGCATATACTCTTCTTTTTATAGTAATATTTTGTATTTTTTAATTTGTTTTTATGTTTCATTTTCTACATCTAAATCAAAATTTAATTTTCTATTTGTATTATGTTTATTTGTTTAAGAAATGATATATTCTAAACTATAGATACAGATAAGTATCATGACACTTACGCCAATGTGTATTGAATGGATTTTTCAAATTGCAACTTCATTTGGGTTTTGAATTATACCTTGAAAATCAAATCATAACGTAAGAGATGCGATTTAAAATAGAAATCAAATCGTAAAAGTTTATATAATTAAAAAATATTGTTTATATATACATCGACATCTTTGAAAGGCCCTTATATTCCTTAACATTAAAACTGAATCTTCATAATTGTTGTAGCATTCTTCACACTAGTTCTCTATTTTATATATCGACTTTATCCAACTAAACCCACAAAACAAGCACAGCATTTTCTATGTTTGCACAAATTAATACAAAAATGTTGTCTAAATTGGTTATGTTACTAATGTGCAGGCCAACGACATCCTTTTATTTACACTTCATCTCATTCTATGTATTATCATATATCTCTGAAAAATTGTTACATTGTTCAATAGTATGCAATATATCTCAACACAAATGAAGAATATGGTATAGAGAATCAGAGGGGAAAAAACCATGTCCTATTCCTATAATAATATTTCAATGAAAAATTTAGGATATTTTGCTTTAATAGCTAAAGTTCATATATAACCAAACAATTGTGGTGTTTTATATCTGATGGATTTCTATTATGATCCTTAAAATGATAAGAAGTTCAGTAAAGATACTGCAGTAATCCTTGTCAATTTATTTTGTGATTCATAAACGAACTTAAGCAATTTTGCATCGCATTATGACTCCCAGAATTCACAAGAAAAAGGTAGTGATTTTATAAAGAAACCACTATCACAATTTTGAACTGAACTACTCACATCTGTTTGGTTCCATAGAAATAAACCAGCAACTTCTTCCGATCTGAAGAGTACCCCCACTTCTCCGGCTCGCTTACCTGTAAAAAAAACCCAAGCTTATAAATTTATCAAGTTAATTTTCGTGGTTAGGTCAGAAAAAAAAAGCAATTAATATGAAAAATACCTCCGCAGGCCAAGCAGGGAAACCCTTCAACTTCGCGAGAACAAGATCGCCAATCTTCCACTGATTTAGGGCGGCGGCGGCGGTGGTTGCTCTTCTCCCTTTTTTCCGGCTGGGCGCCATACGGAGATGGAAAGAAGGGATACCCTGCCCTAATTGTATGGTTATCGCATGAAATTGAGGAACTGGCTTTTAAAATTAGGGTTTTTGGAATGGAGATCGTGGAGGACGAAAAGCAAAAGAAAGAGGCGGTTTAGGTTGTGAATGCTATCAAACCCTTCTTTTTTTTCTTTTGTGTTATCATTCCGTGAGATATTTATTTATTTACTCCGCTTTAATTGGTTAAAACGCAGTAAAGAAGCATTAAATAATGCTGCTGAAACTGCGCAATGCATACATGCATTGGAAGAGTATTATTGTAATTTTTATTTTTGTGTCTATAAATATAGCTTATTTGTATTGTTCTATACAACTACTAATGTGTAATCTGTACGTTGCATACGTTATGTTTTTTTAAAAAAAATTATAACTGTTTTTTAAGAATATAATTTATTGTGCAATATCTGATGAATTTTGTTAGGATAAATGATTTATAAATTGAAATTATTATATTTATTTATAACTGTGTATTTTTGTTATGAGATTCGTATATTTTTATATTTGAGTAGAAATTAAATTATCATTTTTGTTGATAAAAATGAGTTATATATCGATTTATTATTTTTTAGGATTCATTATTTGACAATCAAGTAAATGAAAATAAGCATTCTAATAAATTTTGAAATTAATATTTAGGTTTTGATACATTTGATTAAAATATAAATGATCTATGCATTAAATTTCAAATATTACTTGAGAGAATGACGACAAATGTCTAAAATAGAATTGTAATACCAAAGGCTCGATATATTTGTATGCATTTATAGTTCTTGCAGCATATGTTTATCAAAATAATTATATGACATATCAGAGTGATTAAAATTATTTATTTAACTACTAAAAGAAATAATAAGTGAAAATAAGACCTGAAACATTACACATCACATTGTCATTTTAATTATGTAAAAAATGATTTTAAATCCATTGTTTCATACCTTACTATTTTTTATTTATAATAAAACTTTTCAAAAAATATTTAATGTTTATGTAAAAAAGATAATAAATATGAAGAAAAATAGTTCTAATCAAAATATGTATAAATTTTGTCCATTGATTAACTCAGATTACGAATATAACTAATTAAAATTTAACTTTTGTACAAAAGCGTAGTAATTGAAATTATTTATTTCTTTTTCAATATTACATAATACAAACATTTTATCACTTATCATTAATTGTAATGTTATTCTTCACAAAATATAATTTAATAGTGATAAAGAGTCCATTTAACGTACCAATTTTATGAAGGAAAAACGTTATATGTGTTTGCAATGATGTACCATTTTGGAAACAATTTTTTTGTATATATTTGTTTGTAATGAAATACCAACTTTAGAAGAAAAAAATTACGTATATATTTCTTTGTATTAAATAACTAATTCTAGAAAGAAAGAAATTTTATGAACTTAAATGTAGAAAAATATAAAAGCATCAAAGATAATTTTGTATATAATTGTAAAAATATTAAATTATATGGACTTGAATGAAAATATAGTTTTACCATTTATGTCGATACAATGCGGTATACACATTGAATTATCATTTTTTATGATTTATTATATCAATTAATAAATATTTGTTAATTGGATTTAGTTAAAAAAAAATCAAGATCAATTAATAAATTCAAATATATGAACTTGAATGTAAAATAATACAAGAAAACTTAGGAGAAATCTGTAAATAATTGTAAAAATTATTGAATGTTAACATTTAAATGCAAAATGATTAGAGAGAATATTAGTAGAACATTGTAATAGTCTGTATATAATTGTGAAATTTTAAAACTAGCTGGATTTGAATGAAAAAATAGTTTTACCATTTTTGTCAATATGAATGCAGTACACATATTGAATTGTCATTTTAAAATTTTTATTAGATCAATTAATGAATATTCATTTATTGTATTTATTTAAAAAGCTTAAATTTAAGAACACCTAACTAAATTTAATATATATGGACTTACTTAAATGTAAAATAACAGAAAAAACATAGAAGAAATCTATAAATAATTGTTAAAATTAGTATTAAATTTTAACGATGGAAGAGAGAAGTAAAAACATTGTAATAATTATAATAACAATAAATTGTGAGGATGTGAAAATTAAACACTGGAGAAAATTAAGGAGAGAGAAGGACATTCCTAGAATTAATAAGAGAGCTTTAAATTTTTTTTCTTTACCATTATTTAATAGATAACAATTTTCAGTCATTATGAGAAGAAAAGACCGTCTCGGTAGAACAGCGTAAAATATCATGAAAAAATTCATCTATGTAAAAATTAAGGATGCAAATCAAATGTCGAATGCATTTAGTGATGCTGAGAAAATAGCTAAATCTCACGTTCCAACGGCAAATGCATCTGTTAGAATTAAAGTCTTAGGAGGACCAAAGTTGAATATAGCAGCAAATGAATCATCAACAAGATAAAAACGTGGAAGACTCATTGGTTCAAAAGACTTGACATATAGAAAAAGTAAATGTAACGATCCGGAATTTTGGTCATTTAATTTTGAACGTTTAATTTATTTTAAATGTTGAATTTGAAATATTAATTTATTTTGGATATGGAGATTTTGGTTGAATCAGTGAAATGATTTAAAGTTTCAAATATAGCAATTTAATAGATTTGGTGAACAGTAAAAAAAATCAATCATTTGAAATCGGTAAAAATGTAAACCTGGAATTAAATGTGTACGGAAATGATTTTAAGGTTGATTTAAACTCTATTTGAATTAGGGTGATGATAGTGATCTTTTGAATGGAATTAAAATTTGAAACTTATATATACATATATATATATATATATATATATATATATGTATGTATGTATGTATGTATGTATGTATGTATATATTAATTTAACAGTGAAATTTAATATTTGAGATATTGTAAATAATTGAATTTGTGATTTAATATGAATCGAAATGGTTTCTAATATGGATATAAATTCCATTTGAAATACATTTGAGTTGGTAAGTTTTTAAATTTTGAATTTCAAGTAATTTCGTCAATTTTGAAAATCGCTCGATTTAATCGATACGATATAATAGCCTTTCGGGGCACAGTCTCGGAATTCGACGAAACTAGTTCCATTAGATCCATAATAGTGTATTATTATCGGATTTCAAATTTCGTAGCAATCGAATTTATCGTTTGCTCGTGGGAGTTGAAAAAGCGCAGAAACTAATTTAAGGAATTTAATTTAAAATCAGTCATTTTAAGACATAACTCCCGTATACTTTAGAATTGACCTTCGAAACATGTTCCATTATGTTCGAAATAGTGGTAAAACATTATAAACGCTAGGCGGCACGATTCGTTTGGAGATCGGGAAAAATCAAGTGTGAACGGGGTTTTTAAATAGTGAATATACGTGTTTATATATATACACACACATCCCCTCCAAACCCTAATTTACAACGCCGCCGCCTTCTTTATTTTTAATGGCCGAAACGTGCCTAAATTCATCCCCTCCGATCTCTCTATCCATGCGATATTAGCCAACGAATCCTAAAGCAAAGTCGAAGAGCTCGCCAAGCTCTATCAATCCAACGGTTAAGATCGTCCATGGAGGAGCACAGCAGCGGCAAATCGATGGTGAAGGTCGTTTGTTCATTCACGTTTTTAGAGCAGTAGGGGGCGCCGAGCTCGACCATTCTTCTGGCGCTGGTGGTGCTCGCGTAGAGCTTCGATTTGGAGGCTCCTGATCGTTAACTAGGCGAGTAAAGAGGGAGCGGCGATGGGTTGAAACGGCGGCGTGATGAGTTCAAATTCCTGGAACGAACGAGAACGAACGCGATATAAGAGAAATAGCACGTGCGGCCTAGATCTGGGAATGGATGAACTAACGGTCCAGATAATTTTGGGTATAAAAAATAAATTTGAAAATTTTATATTGTTATAAAAATCATAAATTTTATAAATTGCACATCTCATTCATACGAGGTTGGAATTGGACGAAACAAGTGGCGATGGAATCGTGGCAACGAGCACTACGCTCTAGAATAGATTTGGAGACGTTTGGAAATAACTAAAATTTTAGGTCAAATCGAACGTTTGATTTAAAAATTAAAACTCAAGGTGAGTTAAACTCACTCATTTGGTTAATCGGTAATGTTTATAGCAAATAAAATTTATTTATGCTGTTTATATTGTTGAAATTGGTAATTGTTGAAATTGATGATTGTTGAAATTGATTAAGATGACAGTATAGCATCTTGAAATGTTATTGGATTGGTTGAACCGGATCTAGGGTGACGATATAGCAACTCGAATTGATATTGAACTATTTATGTTTATTTTAAGTTAATTTCCAGTACTGAATCATATATATATGAAATTTGAAGAATGGATTGTTTTTGAATTACGTTGTTTAATTATAACGTAAATGAATTGGAATATATTGGTGTTATCTATTTGGCCAAATAAACACCGTCTAGTATTAATGGAAATGTGGTTTGAATGATCTGTTAGAAGCAGGATAAACTTTTGATATGCTATGATATAGAATTTGGGCAAATGTTAATTGATAGTCAATCAATATGGAATAAGTTTCGTTTAACGGATGGATTGTTAATCATGGATTTGGACGTATATTTGTAAATGGATCATGTGAATATTGATTATTTAACTTGGATAGTTAAATTGAATATAATGGTTGCTTGTTTAAGTACCATTGGAGCTATTGAGCTTGTTTTCAAATTTGAAAGGTTTTTCGATTGTGTTTAACTTCAGATTTTATAATCTGAGGTAAAAATGTTTTATTGGGTAAAGTAATACAAGTGTTTTGTTAAGTTATTATTTATAAATGATTTGTAGATTGTTTTTATATATAATTGTTGGTCGTTTGATAAAATTGTGTAAGAACTATTTTGAGAGTTTAAGTGGTATTATTTATTTATGGTAATTTAATTATTTGATAAATGCATAGTAAAACACCGATTACTTTATTTAAAACTATATTGTTTCTGATTAATTATTTAGGTGGATTTCTAAGGGTTATTTTGAAGTTATTATAATATATTATCCGATAATTCTTTATAAGGGTTCAAACTATATAATATTATTATTATGAAAGGGTTTAAAGTTATATTTTATGAAATTTAGTCATTCATTTTAAATGCAGAAAGAATGTTTTTCCAAAGTATTTATATTAAATGGAAATATCATAAAGAGATTTCTTTTATGGAAAAAGTATTTTTGAGAAGTTATAAAGTGGAAATGTTGGGTTTTAGAAAGGGAACATATTTTGAATGATTATGGAAAAGAGGAATTTTATAAATGGTTAGGAGATGTGGAAAGAGTGCCTTTATGATAAACATGGAGATTTATAAAGAAGATATTCTAAATGAAAAGGAAGATGGTTAAAGAGAGAAAGGGTATTTCAGAATATTTATATCTTTGTTTAAAAGGATACTTGTGTTTAACCACTTTAGTATGATCTTGAGATAAGTAAATCTTTCTAGATAATTGGTTAAGATACTTATACCATTTTGTAAGTATATGGGAAAGGTTCTTTAAGTGTTGAAAGGAATGGTTTGAAGATATACTTATATTGTTTAGATAGAACTTGGTTAATTTTCTAAGTATCGAAAACATTTCGTTTTGTGAATATACTCATTTTTGTGAGATAAGTATATGAAATTGATTTCCAATTTTTTGAAAAGTGGTTTCAAATTAATGAAGATGAAGCTAAGTGGGTTCCATGGGAAATGAAATCTATGTCTGAATGATTATTGTTGATAGTTAAATAACCGACTATCAAATCTGGCCAAATTTCGTTTCGAAGAGACCGAGATCGGATTGAATTATCTAAAAACCACTTCGATCCGATTTGTGTGTTACAAATTGTGATATCATGAAGGCAATGAAGATGGAGGTTATGGAGGTTTGGTTTGTCCAGACCCAGGACAGCTTGTATTGATGAATGCCATCATTGCATTGTTTGCTTGGAAGGCAGTGTTGGCATTCCAAGTATGAATGTTGTTCTAAAGGTAAACGTAGCCTCAAGCCTCATCAGTCGGGAATGACTAAAACAGGGGTGATGCAGCAGGGCTAAGTGGGTCACACCCAAGTAGGGTATGTTATCACCTTTCTAGATACCCTCGAATACATTATATATAATTTATGGATATGGTTGTGCATGGAAAAGAGAGCGCTCGATAAGAGTGGGAACACCCGGGGTGATAACATATTCGGTACTGTCCAATAAGGGGTAGGCATGTTCTATGTTGGCAGGGATCGTGAGTTACGATCTCGGTACATTTTTCTGGAGGTGTACTATGGCGGGTGGTACCCCAATATCCCAGTCATTGTTGGAATCCAATATCCACTACGAGCTTGTACGGTTTTGATTGTATATCAAATATTGCTGAAACGAGAGATGCAAGCATTTTAGCTATTTTCTAATTTACTTTCTATAGACACTATTATAATATCAGATGATTTTGATGTAAAATGTTTTGGTTATCGTAAGGTAAAAACCCGTCGTGTTTATGTGTGGCATGGTCTTACGAGGTACCTTTGTTTTTCAAAGGATTTTTGAAATATAATAAAATTCAAATTAAGTGTGTTTTCGCATGCTGGTTCTCCAGACTGACTCGGGTGTTATTTTATTATAATGCTCGGGTCAGGCCGAGTATTATATATTCAGGTTAGGATGCTATGGAGCTCAAGAGACGAGCTGGAGGATGTCAGAGACGTATTCTACATACTTGATTATATTCCGCTGTGTGTAGGTTGTATATTCAGCACCTGTGAGGACAAGTTATTATAAATGTCCAGTATTGTTTTGTTGATTGTTGTACTCTGATGATGGTATGTATAAATAACAGTATAGTTCTTTTTATATAAAAAGATATGTTATTATCTATTATATTTTGTTCCGCTGCGATTATGAGATTCTGTGTATTGTTGTTTCTATTTCTTCTTCTATCTCTTTCTTTTTCACCCCTAATGATTTGGTATTTCCGGCACTCGATTGCTTGGCATACTATACAGTGTACGTATCGATGTCGTTTTTCGAGGGTCGAAAGTCGGATCGTTACATCGTGGTATCAGAGCTTAGGTTGGCAATATACCTAGGCTTTGGTAGGGGTTACTCATTAGAGATAGGGTCAGAAGTACCCTAGAATGAGTTTGACTGTATTAATAGATATGAGCGCGTATTTTAGTGGATATAAAATGTTTTATATTGTGTTGATTTATCGGTTGAGTGTTTAGGTCGGTACGGGAAGTACAACCGTATCGATAGGGGTTTCTAAACTCTTAAACAAGATAAACCGACACAGTATTGTTTTGAAGTGGGTAAATGAAATAATTTTACCCAAACTATATTTTTGATTTAAAAGAAATAATTTTCTAAGATTATTATAGTATATTGGGGTGTTTGGTTGATATTATTATAATCAAAACAAGATTATAAAATTGGAATGGTATATATAACCCATTTAAAATGGTATGAATATAATTTATGCAAATGAATTATAATTAAAAATGGATTCAACCTAGAATTTGAAAATTTAAAACCCCGAAGTTTTGAGAAATGTTTTAAATGGATTTGAACTAAGTATTTCAGAATTTTTAAATCTTGGAGATTTTTGGAAATGTTTTCCAAAGTGTTTGAAAGGATGAATGGTGTTATTATTTTGGAGATATTTTTGAATAGAAATCGTTTAAAATGGGTTTTGGAAGAAAGGAAGCACTGAACTCACTTCAGTCGCTGGAAAATAATTCTGGTGATGACGGCCGCATCATCAGTGTTCGTTTTCAAGTTTCTAAGTGACAGATTGCTACCGTAGTGATTGGCTGTGTTTATTTGCATTGGATTTGGTTGGTAAACAAGTTTTGTTTTAAAAGTTCCAAAGGGAATTGTTTTGGAAAAAAACCAAGTTATTTTAAAATTCCTAAAGTATGATTTGATATACAAAAGTGGATATATGTATATTTATGATTTCAAAATGATTTGAAGTAAAATCGGGTGATTGAATTCTGGGATTTCTATTTAAATGATTTGTGAAGTCGGGATAAAATCAGTTATTGAACTTATAATTTGGAAGTTGATATAGACAAGAAAGGGAAAGTGAGAATTTTAATTTTGAGATTAAAGTTTAACCTGAAAAAAAAGAAGTTAAAATGAATGATATGGGTTGAATTAAACTTAAGATGACTTAAGATGAGTTAAATAAAAGTTGAACTGGAATTTGAATTGAATTAAATATGAAGTTTGAGAAGTAGAATGATTATATAACTATAAGTTATGGTTATTGAATGGAATGGATACACTTAAGCTATAAAGTAATATATATATATATATATATATATATATATATAATTCAGAGTTATAATCATAAGATGTGAATGGATTAAAGTAACTAATATGGGATTTTAAGTTAATAAGTGCTTGAACTTGTGAATTGAGAAATAAATGGTAAAACCAAAATGAAAAATGGTTTGATATTATGGTAAAGAAAGGAAAATTCAAAATTTTAAATTATAAACGGAGAGTAAATTGGAATTGAGTAAATTGAATATAAATATGAGTTGTTAAGTTATTATATAACCATATGTTATAAATATAGAATGTGAGAAAACTTAAGTGGAAATTCAAGGAATTATGAATAAATAAGTTTGTATAACTTATTAAATTGAGAAAGTGGAAATATATGACCAAATTAAAATGGTTAAGTATTTGATAACAGGAAATGAATTCAATTTAAGAGTAAATAAATTGAATATGGTTTTGGAGTATGGATCGGATAAAATTAGGTATGAACTTAAGTTATAAAGCTGAATATGAACTTAAGCAGCGGTATGGAATGTTTATAATAAACCTTAGAAATAAATTTTATGAATGGTTTATAAATAAATAGCATGGAATGATTCTGAAATTAATAAAATGGATTTGAATATAATGAATGTGGATATGAATGGAATGCAAATGAATTGATTGTGAATCAATTTGAAATTGAATATACATTGATTAGAAATGGGTAATTGAATGTTGAACCTTGTACTTCTGTATGCATTCGAAATATACCTGTTATAATATGTTTGTTTTATGAAAAACATGTGTTTAAGTTCGTTAAAGGAATGGAATGTTAGAGAAATTTCATGGTTATGGAACTTATATGCTTCATTTGAGTAAGTACAGGTATAGGGATTTGTTTGGGTAGATTCTAGTTGCGTAATTGCATATAATTTAAGCGAACTCGCTTAATAACGCTAATATAAGGTAGCTTACGCATTTAAAAGCGGAAATGAGATGAACAATGATATATATTGTGTTTCCGACCGTGTGGGTTGATGAATATTATATTTATTATATTTGTGATATTGTAAAAGGCTCTCCGTACAGAGGAGACTCTGTCAAAAAAATTCGAAAATTTAGGGTGTTGGAATATTTTTGGAAAATTTTGTTAACTAGATTTGATTTGAAATTATAGCTCGAAATAATGTAATTTGATGAATAAATGGGAATTAATGTATTTGGGTGAGTCTAAAAGACTTAGAAAATGGTAATAACAAAATTTCAACCAAATGGGTTTTGGAAAGAATTGGGTTTGGAGAATTTTTCCTACCTTGGCAATTTCAGGGATGAAATTCTTTTAAGGGGGAAGGAATGTAACAACCCGAAATTTTGGTCATTTAATTTTGAACATTTAATTTATTTTAAATGTTAAATTTGAAATATTAATTTATTTTGGATATGGATATTTTGGTTGAATCAGTGAAATGATTTAAAGTTTCAAATATAGCGATTTAATAGATTTGGTGAATAGTAAAAAAAATATTTGAAATCGGTAAAAATGTGAACCTGGAATTAAATGTGTACGGAAATGATTTTAAGGTTGATTTAAACTCTATTTGAATTATAGTGATGATAGTGATCTTTTGAATGGAATTAAAAGTCGATAAATCAAAATTTGAAATTTATATATATATTAATCATTTAATAGTGAAATTTAATATTTGAGATACTGTAAATAATTGAATTTGTGATTTAATATGAATCGAAATGGTCTCTAATATGGATATAAATTCCATTTGAATTATATTTGAGTTGGTAAGTTTTTAAAATTTGAAGTTCAAGTAATTTCGTCAATTTTGAAAATCGCTCGATTTAATCGACACAATAAAATAGCCTTTCGGGGCACAGTCTCAGAATTCGACGAAACTAGTTCCATTGGATTTGTAATAGTGTATTATTATCAGATTTCAAATTTCATAGCAATTGGATTTATCGTTTGCTCGTGGGAGCTGAAAACACGCATAAATTAATTTAAGGAATTTAATTTAAAATCGGCCGTTTTAAGCAGTAACTCCCGTATACTTTGGAATTGGCCTTCGAAACATGTTCCATTGTGTGCAGAATAGTGGTAAAACATTATAAATGCCAGGCGGCACGATTCGTTTGGAGATCGGGAAAAATCAAGTGTGAACGGGGTTTTTAAATAGTGAATATACGTGTATATATATACACACACATCCCCTCCAAACCCTAATTTACAACACCACCGCCTTCTTTATTTTTAATGGCCGAAACATGTGTGAATCCATCCCCTCCGATCTCTCTATCCACGCGATATTAGCCAACGAATCCTAAAGCAAAGTCGAAGAGCTCGCCAAGCTCTATCAATCCAATGGTTAAGATCGTCGATGAAGGGGCACGACAGCGGCAAATCGATGGTGAAGGTCATTCGTTCGTTCGCATTTTTAGAGCAGTAGGGGGCACCAAGCTCGACCATTCTTTTGGCGCTGGTGGTGCTCACGAAGAGCTTCGTTTTGGAGGCTCCTGATCGTCGACTAGGTGAGTAGAGAGAGAGCGGTGATGGGTTGAAACAGCGGCGTGATGGGTTCGAATTCCTGGAACGAACGAGAACAAATGCGATGGAAGAGAAATAGCGTGTGCGGCCTAGATCTGGGAATGGATGAACTAACGGTCCATATAATTTTGCGTATAAAAAGAATTGAAACTTTTATATTGTTTTAAAATTCATAAATCTTATAAATTGCATATCTCGTTCATACGAGGTCGAAATTGGATGAAACAAGTGGCGAGGGATCGTGGCGACAAGCACTATGCCGTGGAATAGATTTGGAGACGTTTGGGAATAGCTAAAATTTTAGGTTAAATCGAACGTCGTTCGATTTGATTTAATTTAAAACTCAAGGTGAGTTAAACTCGCTTATTTGGTTAATCGGTAATGTTTATAGCAAATAAAATTTATTTATGCTGTTTGTATTGTTGAAATTGGCAACTGTTGAAATTGGTGATTGTTGAAATTGGTGATTGTTGAAATTGGTTAATATGACAATATAGCATCTTGAAATGTTATTAGATTGGTTGAAACGGATCTAGGGTGATGATATAGCAACTCGAATTGCTATTAAACTGTTTATGTTTATTTTAAGTTTATTTCCAGTACTGAACCATATATGTGTGAAATTGGATGAATGGAATGTTTTTGAATTACGTTGTTTAATTATAACGTAAATTGAATTGGAATATATTGATGTTATCTATTTGGCCAAATAAACACCGTCTAGTATTAATGGAAATGTGGCTTGAATGATCTGTTAGAAGCAGGATAAACTTCTGATATGCTATGGTATAAAATTTCGGCAAATGTTAATTGATAGTCAATCAATATGGAATAAGTGTCGTTTAACGGATTGATTATTAATCATGAATTTGGATGTATATTTGTAAAAGGATCATGTGAATATTGATTATTTAACTTGGATAGTTAAATTGAATATAATGGTTGCTTGTTTAAGTACCATTAGAACTATTAAGCTTGTTTTGAAATTTGAAAGGTTTTCCGATTGTGTTTAACTTCAGATTTTATAATATGAGGTAAAAATGTTTTATTGGGTAAAGATATACAAGCGTTTTGTTAAGTTATTATTTATAAATGATTTGTAGATTGTTTTTATATATAATTGTTGGTCGTTTGATAAAATTGTGTAAGAACTATTTCAAGAGTTTAAGTGGTATTATTTATTTATGGTAATTTAATTATTTGATATATGGATAGTAAAACACCGATTACTTTATTTAAAACTATATTGTTTCTGATTAATTATTTAGGTGGATTTCTAAGGGTTATTTTGAAGTTATTATAATATATTATCCGATAATTCTTTATAAGGGTTCGAACTATATAATATTATTATTATGAAAGGATTTAAAGTGATATTTTATGAAATTTAGTCATTCATTTTAAATGCAGAAAGAATGTTTTTCTGAAGTATTTATATTAAATGGAAATATCATAAAGAGATTTCTTTTATGGAAAAAGTATTTTTGAGAAGTTATAAAGTGGAAATGTTGGGTTTTAGAAAGGGAACATATTTTGAATGATTATGGAAAAGAGGAATTTTATAAATGGTTAGGAGATGTGGAAAGAGTACCTTTATGATAAACATGGAGATTTATAAAGAAGATATTCTAAATGAAAAGGAAGATGGATAAAGAGAGAAAGGGTATTTCAAAATATTTATATCTTTGTTTAAAAGGATACTTGTGTTTAACTACTTTAGTATGATCTTGAGATAAGTAAATCTTTCTAGATAATTGGTTAAGATACTTATACCATTTTGTAAGTACATGGGAAAGGTTCTTTAAGTTTTGAAAGGAATGGTTTGAAGATATACTTATATTGTTTAGATAGAACTTGGTTAATTTTCTAAGTATCGAAAACATTTTATTTTGTGAATATACTCATTTTTGTGAGATAAGTATATGAAATTGATTTCCAATTTTTTGAAAAGTGGTTTCAAATTAATGAAGATGAAGCTAAGTGGGTTCCATGGGAAATGAAATCTATGTCTGAATGATTGTTATTGATAGTTAAATAACCGACTATCAAATCTGGTCAAATTCGTTGATCGTTTCGAAGAGACCGGGATCAGATTGAATTATCTGAAAACCACTTTGATCCGATTTGTGTGTTACGAATTGTGATATCGTGAAGGCAATGAAGACGGAGATTATGGAGGTTTGGTTTGTCCAGACCCAGGACAACTTATATTGATGAATGCTATCATTGCATTGTTTGCCTGGAAGGCAATGTTGGCATTCCAAGTATTAATGTTGTTCTAAAGGTAAACGTAACCTTAAGCCTCATCAGTCGGGAATGACTAAAACATGGGTGATGCAGCAGGGCTAAGTGGGTCGCACCCAAGTAGGATATGTTATCACCTTTCTAGATACCCTCGAATACATTATATTATAATTTATGGATATGGTTGTGCATGGAAAAGAGAGCGCTCTATAAGGGTGGGAACACCCGTGGTGATAACATATTCGGTACTGTCCAGTAAGGGGTAGGCATGTCCTGTGTTGGCAGGGATCGTGAGTTACGGTCTCGGTACATTTTTCTAGAGGTGTACTATTGGGGGCGGTACCCCAATATCCTAGTCATTGTTGGAATCCAATATCCGCTACGAGCATGTACGGTTTTGATTGTATATCAAATATTGCTGAAACGAGAGATGCAAGCATTTCAGCTAATTTCTAATTTACTTTCTATAGACACTATTATAATATCAGATGATTTTGATATAAAATGTTTTGGTTATCGTAAGGTAAAAACCCGTCGTGTTTATGTGTGACATGGTCTTACGATATACCTTTGTTTTTCAAAGGATTTTTGAAATATAATAAAATTCAAATTAAGTGTGTTTTCTCACGCTAGTTTTCCAGACTGACTCGGGTGTTATTTTATTATAATGCTCCGGTCAGGCCGAGTATTATAGATTCAGGTTAGGATGCTATGGAGCTCAGGAGACGAGCTGGAGGATGTCAGAGACGTATTCTGCGTACTTGATTATATTCCGTTGTGTGTAGGTTGTATATTCAGCACTTCTGAGGACAAGTAATTATAAATGTCCAGTATTGTTTTGTTGATTGTTGTACTCTGATGATGGTATGTATAAATAACAGTATAGTTCTTTTTATATAAAAAGATATGTTATTATCTATTATATTTTGTTCCGCTGCGGTTGTGAGATTCTGTGTATTTTTGTTTCTATTTCTTCTTCTATCCTTTTCTTTTTCACCCCTAATAATCTGGTATTTCTGGCACTTGATTGCTCGGCATGCTATACAGTGTACGTATCGATGTCGTTTTTCGAGGGTCAAAAAGTCGGGTCATTACAGTAAATCTAATAAAAAAATCATCAATTATTAAACCTTCCGAAGTGGTCATAAATGATACAGAAGATCGATCGAATGAAAATTCTAAGTCCCTAAAAATCCAGAAGGAACTATTACTCCAAAAGAAATAATAGAAGTTTCCAAATGTAAAGTGGTACGTAATAATAATGAGATATCAATAGTCTATACGAACTATGAAGAAAAACAATTTAGAAGAATGTGGGGTAAGAGTCTTAGTGAATATTTGGTAAAACCTGCTGCTTAAATTTCTCACAATTGTGAATCAGACCGACCTGCATTGTCCAACTGACCCACCTAGGCGGTTGTACCCATCTTTGTCCGCATACCACAATAGTCTAACACTCTACCCAGTCCGGCTAAAATAGCAGCGACCAGCCTATGCATTGCACCCGTTTGGAAATTAGCACCCTCGCCTTGCTTGTCCACTGACTGACCCAAGCCACCAAGGCTTTCTCAAGGACACCTTGTCCGCCTCGATATGGATGCAAGACCAGCTCCCTGCAAGTACCGAACGATGAGGCCAGAGCAAGTTTCCCTATAGAGAGGCCCTCTACCAATGGTCGATCCACCCATTAACCAGACCACCGGACAGCTCCCCGCTCGTCCTCGTCTTGGTTCGCTCTCGCCCGCAAGTTCCCTCAACAACATCCAACCATGTCTGCACGAACTGAACTGCTTCTGCACAGAGAAGTTTCATATGAACTACTTCTCTGAAAAATGGCATCAGCGGCCACTGTTCACCTGACAAAAGCGTCACTGTACAGTAACTCTTTCATGTCCTTTGCTGCTACCTGGTACATCTGCTGCAACTCTCTAATCCCACATCGTCTGTCATACTTCATGCATGTCCACTGTACGACTTGATAATTGTCTGAAGGAAATGGAACAATCAGAAGCGGGTGAAATAAGTATATTTCAAAGAATTCATATTTTGGATATATTGGGCTTATAAAGTGTAAAAGATTATTAGATCTATTATAATGATTTAGATATAAGCTACACATATACAATAAATAGTCAAAAGAGATGAAGAAACTAAAATATACGTTAACGTAAAAATTATACAATCAATTGAGGTGTATAAAATGAATCTAAATTAAATTAACATGATGAACATTTAATAATTTAGATGTGACAAAGATAGATCTGAATATATTGCAGCTAAACAAAAGCATATCATAATCAATTATATAATTATATGAATTCGTAATTGTAGATAGTATCATGCTATTGTCCAAGAGAACACCTTGAATATTGAATCTTTATTGCTTCGTTTGAAATCGTGTTCAACACTTCCAAAAGACACAACCCAATTGACAAAGCTACACATTATTCCTTTTGATTTTTAATTAAATATGTGTTATATTTTTTGCATCAATATCATATATCGAAATTTGTGTATATAACTTTTATGTATGCACCATTTTTAATAATGATCTATACAATTCAAAAAAAATATAATTAATATTTCATAATATTAATTAATTATACACTCATAATTTAATTAAATTGGGTGGTATACAAAGGATTCAACATTGCGATTGTATTGATTTTTAGGTGCAAATTCGATCAACGATTAATATTGAACATTTTGATTATTAACATTCACATGTCACTTTAACTAATGGTATCATATTTTGGTCAAATTTATCGGTTATATAGCTTTGGTGAAAATCCAAATTTACATATTTAAGCGTCACTCGACATTGGCAATTATTTACATCAATTCTCTTCGTCAAAACTATATCACATTAGGATGTATGGAATTTGGTAATGGTTAATATCCTAATATCATCCACATTCAACTTTATAGTCCAAACACAAAAGTCCTTGATTCAATATTAACAATTATTACTAACTGAAATGCTTCGGCCAAAGACTTTGACTACAATGAGTACGTATCAAATGATCATAAAATATTATTATTTAATTTATATGAGGTTGTATGACTCTAAAATTTCCATTCTTAAAATTTTATCAGACAGTTTAAACCCATAAATTCTTATAAAGCCCATAACTTTTGGTGGAAATTGAATCAGGGTTTGAAACCACTTCTATTAATCAGGCTGATGGTATTATTTTCTTTAGAGTGGTCATCAGGAAAATGAACTTACCTTTAGAAGATATGACCGTTTTAAGTTTAGGCTGCTGCTGGCCAGATTAATGGGTGATTTATTAAGTTCGAACTTGAGCCCACTAACCCATTTCAGGAATTATGCCTAATTTGGGTGATGGGATAGATCTAATTCATTTTCCACTTCCCAAAAACAATTTTAAACCTCTATTAACCTATATTTTATAAAAAAACTCCTCTTTTTCATATTATCTTAACTTAAATGTAATTAGAAGGGTGATTAGAAAAAGGGATTGTAGATCTATCATTTTGGTGCTTTGTAGTTCGTTTTCTTGCTGTCCATTTCAAATATAAGTATAAAAGTTAGTAATCTAGGTTTTTTGGTGAGTGATTTGACATCCTTCATTATTCTATGCATGTTTATGTAGTTAAAATGATGATTTTGATGTTAAAACGATTTTAAACTTTGATTCAACCTTAATAACACATTTATAAATGTTGTATGGATGTTAGTGATTGATATATCCTCTTGAATGTGTTGTTTTGATGTGTTTGTTATTGCTTTTAGTGTAGTTAGGATGTTGTTGTTAATTTGGGCAAAACAGGGTCAAACGAGTTCAAAATCGAATGAGGCTTAGAGAAGTTGTTGGGGGGTTGGGGAGCTTGCAATTTAGGTCGTAGTTCAATTGGAGGTGATTTGGTTGCTCGAATTCAAATTGGTGGAGTTGCAGATCTGGTCGGTAGAAGTGGTTGTTTCGAGACTTAGGCTGTGAAACTTTGGGAAAGACATCGACGAATGCAAGGAAATGGAAGTAAGGACTTAACCCTAAAATTTGGGGAAGATCTACAGATCGGTACCAACCTCTTTTTGAGGCTCGGGGAAGGTGTGACAACCGTCCTTTTTGACCCTCGAATGTCGACACTAATATCCACGACATTCACATGCTGAGTACCCAAGCGAAAAAAAGACCGATTGTTTGGGCAAAAGAAAACGAAGAAAAGAAAAGGAACAAGAAGAAGAACACTATATTAGAATCGAACATGTGGAACGAAAATATACAATATCTCAAAATGATCTTTACAAAGAAAAAACTATATGAATACAATAATCAGAGCAAACTAAGCCATCATTAGCCTGGACAGTTATAACAGCATATCCTTACAATTACTAATATAAACAAACAAAGTAATGCAGCAGAAATAAAATCTACGGCAGGCAATCATCCAGCTCCTCTTTAATAGCTCTAATGAACATCAACAAAACATGGCAATATACATGGGACTGACCCGAACATTATAAGAAAATAGTACCTGAATCAGTTTGGTAAAACCAACATGAGAAACTCAATCATATGGATTCTTATATTTATAAAACTTTTCGAAAATAAAGGTATCTCGTAAGACCGCACTGCATGTAAACACAGACGGATTTTTACCTTATGGTAACCAAACCATTTCATAAGAAAATCTGGTGATATTATAATAATGTATAGGATGCAGAATATAAGTAAGGGAAGTAGTTGTGCTGCGAGTGAGTGTACACCACAGCGATAATAGTTATACAATCAAAACCGCTAAAGCATGTTCGCTAATTGTGTACGATTTCCATGAAGATCTCTTCGGTCAAGCTGAATCCAACCTCATGCACAAGGATCAAAGACATCCTTCCGAGCAGCATACATCTCTAGTGATGTACCATAAGGTTAATACAACTGGTCCCAATGCCAGAACACTTTTTTGAACTACACGGCAACTAGATATCAACAACTTCGGGCCCAACAATCGAAAGCATTTCTAGATATGGAGTTGATGTACCCCTAAGAGTTAGCTAAACCTGGGATTATGCCTCCTTACTCTAGTTTTTGTTAATACCAATGATGAGGCTACGTCCGACACTCCAGCACACAAGCCACAACTCGAACAGGTCTTGGAACCACACATGGATTCTCATATCTCAATAGATCTCTGAACCACACATGGATTCCTATCCCCTGAATCGATCATGAACCTCTTCATGGGTCCGAGCATCTCAATCAGATCTCGAATCTCCAGATAGAATCCAATATCTCGAATAAATCCACTTCCAATAGATAAAACACCTCCAGATAGAATCCAATATCTTGAATAAATCCACTTCCAATAGATAGAACATGTATCTCAATCTTGAAGTGGTGTTCGATAAGTAGGACACTTACCGATCCCGCTCTCTCCAAGACTAAACTGTATAATAATTTTGAAGTGGTATTTGGCAAGTAAAACACTTACCGATCCCAGGTTCCCTAAAACTAATTGATGAATTTCCAGTTAACTCAGTTTCGGTTCTTTTAGAAGTAATTGAAAGCTAAAGGCATTTCATACCAATGTTCCTCCATGGGGTTTCTCATTGGTATAAATTCGTGAAGCCCTTCGTATACTTCCTAAGTTAAGTTTGGTCAAGATCGGGAGTCAACTAATTGACTATCGAGTCTTAAGCGCTTGCTTATAGAACTCAAGGTTCGTATACTTGACATGTTTACGACATTCCGGTTTAACTATTTCTTGGATAAGAAGAAGTTGGTAAGTTAGAGCTTTATTGCTCTATCCCTACTTAAACATCAGTCTTGACTCTCACAAATAGAGAATCCTTTCTCGCTCGGCTTTTAGTATTAAGCATAGTAATACTAACATTCCATAAACAATCAACTAAGGTCATATTCAACAAAAACAAAAATGATTGCATAAGGAAACCAAGTCCCGTATACTTTCCGTCAAGCAAGTAAACACACAAGCACTATCAATTCATAGAAAGAATGATGAAGTCACATAAACGACTTTTAATCTCATTTTAATTAATTTATCCTTTATTAATTAAAAACCCTTTTTATTAGTAAAACTCCTTTTCTACTAATAAAACTCCTTTATTAATCAAAAGTTCCTTTATTAATTAATACTCCTTTATTAATTAAAACGTCCTTTATATATTTGTATATATATATTTAATTTCTCTTTATGAAAGATATACACTTGTATTCTACTACTTCATTATTTGTTCATAGTCTTTTAAGTACTTCAAAAATATTCATATCCTTATCTCAATGGTATAGCTATATTCATAAATCTTTTAATAAGTTTTACTTGCTTAAAAATATTATCAAAGGGGTTAAAAACAAATGTTACTAAAACATTGTTTACTACAAACCCAAAACACTTCATATTTAATCATCATCTTTAAAACTCTTTTTTAAAGATCTTATTATATTTATAAGGGTTAAAGGCAACTATTATTTAAAATATTATCATAACAAACCCAAAATAATTTATTTATAATTATCCTTAAAGTATTACGTATTAAAATCTTAATTATATTCCTAATTATAATCTTGATATAATCAACAAGGGTTAAAAACAAATGTTACTAGAACATTATTTACTACCACCCAAAACCATTTCTATACTTGTCGTTAAATTTAAAACACTTACTTTAAAGATCAAAGCATATCCATACTTATTGATTAAGGTAATACACTTTTAATTAATTTCACAAAACCATTTATTTTGACTTTAGTGTTAAAATCCAAACTTTCTTTATTATATTTATTTATAAAATACTTAACTTAATTTTGAAACTTATATATATTTATACCTTTAAAATACTTATAATGATGTTTTAGGGACTTTTAGATAATACCATGTAAAATAGGTTTTGGAATTTAATAAAAACCAAAAATACACATGTTTTACGTAAAAACCTTAACTTTGAAAATTCACAACTAATTATTAAAAATACATTTTAACTTGAAACTACTTTTAAAATACTCCTATATATGTTAGAAAACACTTCTAAAAAGAATTTAGAGGAATACTTAATTTTAGAAATGATCACCAATTTTTTTTAAAACAACTTATTTTAACGAACTGCTCATGTAGTGACCTTTTTGCTTCAAACTTTCTTTACTTTGTTTGACTAGTTTTAAACCTTTTTAAAACTTGATATGCTTACCTTATTAAGTAATTATATTTTACTTATCAAAAATACAAAGAAACCCCTAAGGATATCTTTCGAAATGTTCGTTTAAAATTTCAAAAATAATATCTTTTACATAGTGCTCATATAGCGACTATTTCGTTATAACTTTTGCCACTTTGATCTACAATTTCTACCACTTTCCAAACCAATTATCCACTGTTCAAAACACTTATAAAAGTGTAGAGAACAACAAAACAAGTTGTACAAACATAATTTAATAAATCATCAAATTTCAGAAGTTGAAGTTGAGGGATTCAAAATATGTTTATAGCGACTATCGCTGCATGGACAATTCCATATTTAATTCAATATTCAATATCATTCAATCATAGAAATAATTTGATTTCCAAATTCAAACCATATCACAGAGGCATGGTATAACATTTGTACAAATAATATGTCCAAAAAAAATGTTCGAACTTTTGATTACAAGTGCTCAAATAAACAACACAATTCAAATCCTTCCAAGGCAAAACAAACAAACAAAATCACATGCCTTTCAATGCACACAATTATGGGTTAGAACTTTAAGTAGTTAGGAAATATTATTATTATTATTAATAGCAAGCAAATCATTAAGCTTTTAACAATTAAATCGTCAAGTTGTCAACAAGCAATTGTCAAAATTTTAAATTCATTCAAGGAGTGAGATAACTCACCCATACACAAGCAGACAACCTAACCTAAGCCACCACCAAACTACCATCTTCCTACCTCAACCAAGAATGAACACAAACCCTCCTACCATCACCCTCATTTGCCCCTAGCTCATGGCTAAGTCCCTCTTCGCTATAAATACTCACGGCCTATGAAGGATGTCACCCTTTGCTCCATGATTTCTTCACTTCTTAGATGCTAAACCATGTTCTAATGATGATATAAGAACTTTGTGAAAGTTTGATGGAGAAAGTAGTTGGTTTGTATAGACTTCTATAATGTTAGAGAGGAGAAAGAGAGGATGAAGTGGAAAATTTGCAACTTTAAAATTTGTGAATTTGTAAGCAAATAAAGAGGCCTTGTACATGCTTTTATATACTTGTAAAGGGGTGGTAAATGACCATGGATACCCTTTCTTATCCATAAAGAAAAAGGACTTCCACCTTTCCAAGCCATACCTATACCTTACTTAAGAAAGTCTTCCTTGATTTATGGGTCCTTTAGTACCTTATGTCTTCACTTAGTTTTAAACAAGTTTGATTAACTAAAAAGAGGTTTTAATTGTTGTTTATATGTTGTTATATTACTATACAAGTTCAAAAATGTTTACGCAACTTTTATCGAATATAAAGTTGATTTTCAACAAAATGTTTTCCGATCATATTTTCAGTATTTCTTCAAAGTATATATTTTTATAAACAAAATACAAAAAATGAATTTCCTATCATTAGCTATTAATTATAAAGGGGTTAATAAGATTATAAAATCTTGTTTATCCATATTAATTCCTATATTCAAATATTTAAATAATTCCGATATTCAAATACGAAGTGTTCAAAATTCTAGGTCGTTACATTCTTCCCCCCTTAGAATATTTCGCCCTCGAAATTCCAACACGAGTAGCCAAAGAAATAAATCACACACTCATACTTATTAGTATTTAAAATTACTAGCAAACAAAGCTAACGGTTTTCCAAGGTTCAGAAACATTCTCATTGGACAAGGATGATAAATAGCCTACTAAATGTACCTTACGCTCAACAGCCTCAGGTTATTAGTTAGTCGATTATTTATACTACCTTAAACAATTCAAAGAGTCATTTTCCAAACCCGCCATAAGCCAAAAAACATAGTATACAATTATACTAAAGCCTGTATGATGTACGTATGTCATCTATATGCAATATCAAATCTAGTCACTTGCTTGATCACATAAATTGCACTTCCAAACTAGTATATCACACTTGACTTCCCTAGTGCAGACTCTGATCTGGCTCCTTGATTAGACACTTCCGTTCTCCTTACATAGCCATATACTATGATAGAAAACTTCAGAATCATATCAAAAATCCGTATCAAGTGTTCGCCGTCAAGAATCTAGTGAAAAATCCAAATTTGGACCGGTGTACATCACCTCGAAGTTATGTACTCGAATCCTAGATCGAGAACTACCATGCAAATAAAAATGATCTACATATGGCTTACATACTTTACTCTATTGGTTTCTTAACTACACCAATAATTTACATTTTAAATCACATTTATTTACATAAAATCATTTCTTATATAATACTAAAATTATTTATGCAACATTTATTAAAACATTACTTAAGTTTATAAACATTTCATAAAGACTTATCTTTACTTATAAAACATTTTATTAAAACAAAATTTCATTTAAAAACATACAAGACTTGAATTCATTACTCGTATAATACTCTACTATATCCTAAGGGTATATATAAGACATATTCCTATTTATTTTACTTCCTAAAATTTCGATGAAGGCCCAAAATAAAATTGGATCTTATAATCGAGTCAACCTTCTAGACTTCTTTATCCATCAGGTTAGGCAAGTAGCTAGGTAGAGTAGGACTCTGGTATCCAAACTCAAGATTAGAGACTACTTTTCTTAGACAACCCTAAGGTAAAGACATTTATTATCTATTAACAATGATGCTTAACAAATTTAAAACCTTTTTTAACTTACTACATTTTCAATTCAAGGGTTATAAAAATTCAAATTATTATATTTACTTATTTATGTGTGCATGTTCGATGGTTTATTATGCTTGCTTTTGATTTTTAGGTATGTAGGGTAACTATATTGTTTGACCTTAATTTGTTTGATGGGATTTCGAGGGTGAAATTCCTAAAGGGGAAGAGTGTATTGACCAGTATTTTACATATCGAGTAATCGTTAAATATTATTTTAAAATCCAAATTGGGTCGTACGATGCTATAATTTGGGTAATGTTGAGTAGTAACATTTTACACCCTTAAATTTTTACTAGATAGTTTTGACCTTGAACATATTGTAAGGCTGATAACTTTTGATAAGATCCAAATTAGGTCTAGAAACCACTTCCAAATGAAAGATTTGATGATTTCCCATTTTGTAGAGTGCTCATGATAGATTTTTGGACTTATGGTTTAGGAGATATGGCCATTTGAAGTTTGGACTGTTTTTGGATAGATTGTTAGGTAATCATAGTTACGTGGGATTAAACCCATTAGCCCACCTTGGGGTTTGTGTCCAATACAACCAAGATTAGCCTCTCTAATCACCTTTCTCATTTCCCAAAACTTTCCCAAACCTCCACTAATCTTCTTTAGGCCAAAATACTATAAAATCCTTACTTTAATTAGCCAAATTGAGTGATTAACATGAGATTAGCGAAGTGATTCTATTGGATCTTGGGATTGCTGCATTTGGAATCATGTATTTGTTGTTTGGGTTGCATCAACATGTTTTCAGGTGGATTCTTCATTTCGGTTAATTATTTATATCCCTCAATTTACTATGATTGTTGCATTAGTAACAAATGACGATTTAAAATGGTTTTTAAATGTTAAAACAAGTTTTATTATAGATCCAAATCAAGCTATGTTTTGAAACAAGAATAAATAACTTAATATGGATTTTTATTTGTTTTTAACTATTTCCTTATACCGTTCATCGGATTTCATATGGAATAATTTCTAATATTTGTTTTCTTTGATTCTGAACCATATGCTTGTTAAAATGCATATTTGATGGTTGTTTGTATGAAAACTTATGTAGTTTGCATGTATGTACTATGTTTGCATGTGTTGACTGAAGACGCTAGTCGAAGTAGAATTAGAGTCTACTAATATTTCTATGATGGTCTAGTGCAGTATGATGATCGAGATGTTAAACCACTGGTATTAGTTGTGCAAACCATGGAGATTCATATTGGTAGAGCGAGATTTGGAACTGATGTGCCAACGATCAAAGAATGACGAGCGATGGCAAATCTGGATGTTTGCACATAAATCAGTGTTAAGGGAAGTTGGACAAGGGGTGCAGAAAGGTACTAGGGGAAACTTGGCCAAATTTTTCCAAGTTCCACCGTTTAGCACCAAACGGTTAAGACTATTCAGTGATGAACTATTTATGATGGTGGAAATGCATAAATGTGCAAATGGTGGCTTCGATTGAGAGGGAAGGTTGCTACTTCGGACAAGATGGAGATGGGCTTCAGCAATGCATTGGAAAAGGCAAGGGAAAATGAAGACCACTAAGCGGTTCCGACCCCAAACGATTTTGAGGAGCTTGCAGCTAAAGACTTCGGGGCATGGCACATTCTACTTCGGTCTGGGAATGATAGGACTCTAGGTTTCAACCTTGACAAACGATTTTGGCTATTTTAGCACTTAGCCAAATTTGGCCAAGTGCTTAGCCAAAGTGATTGAGGTCGATCACTCTAAGAGTGATCGATACCAATCACATTTGAGGATGGGTTTTTGGGAACATTTTTCAAGGAGAGTGTGGTGATCGATTGCTTAATGTTCTGGATGCCTAATTCGATGTATATAGTCGATGATGATCGATTTAACGATGGAGAAAGCAAAGTGAATTTCAAATGGTGGAACTCTAAATCTACTTTGGGATCGATGCATGAAAGTAGAGAGGTTATTTTAAGACTAATGATGGAATTCTATGACTTTGACTATAGTCCGTAGACATTTTGTATAATGACAGCTTGACGATGCGAGTTGTGATGATGGTCCCAGGAGACAAGTTTGACAATTTAAGCTTGTGGGGTAAGATGTACGATGTGTTCTATTGGATGTGTGCTAAGGATTCGTTGATATATCGGAGGTTTGGTGTGTGCTCGTAAAGAAGGGGTTAGTGAGGATGCTCATTTGAGTCTTACGACGTGACTCTAGATCTTACGATGATGATTTGTCCTGGACTTTTGTGATGTGAGTCTAGTATCATGGCCTTATGAAATGGCATAGATTAGAACATGAGGGAAACCAAGATGTTGAGTATTCTTTTGTCGTACGACATGGTCATACGAGTTATTATATATCCAATGAGATGATGAGTGATGTGAGATGGCTTGATTGTTGCTATATTTACTATAGATGTCATATAATGTAGGTATGATTGAGATTAGTGACCTAGAAACCTCATATTGTACTTTAACTCGTAGTATACCCCAAGATGATAATATAGCATATATCGATGTTATGTGCTAACTTTTGGGTGCAGAGACATGGCATGTATGATTCTTCATACCAAGTTGTTCCTTTTACTATATCAACTCTTATAACATTTTGAGATATATATGTCGCTTGCACCAGACTAACTCTAACTCGAGGTTTTATGCTTTACTTCTTATTATTTCAAGGACTCTTAAATATATACTATATATCACGACTGAGATTAGCACATGGAGCTGTTCGGAGGATGAGTAGGATGCTGGCACTTATTTATACTTTTACTTTATATCTTATTGTTATTCCACCGTGCGATGCTGTGGAGCTTTTATTAACGCCTGAATATTATTAATGACGGTATTGGAATTTATTTTGATGATGTATAAACTCTATTGATGTTGTATAACTGTTGTGAACCTATTGGTCTAATGCTTACAATTGTTTATTTTGGTTATGCATATCTATCATGTCTATTTAATATCTATGTTGGTTATTATATTTTATCCTATGCACTGTAAAATATACGACAAGTTTTTATTTATGTTGGTTACTTTACCCTTGACTCCACTTTGCATCTGTAGGATACTAAAGCAGTGCATTATATGGGTATATTATGTCTAAAGGTGTAGGGTGGTCGTCACATTGCATAAATAAGTAAATATGGTATCAAAAGATATAAAATTACTAATTTAATGGTGCTTTTGGAAAATAAGCACGAGAAATAAGCAGTTTTTCTAAAAGATTTCGATGGCGGTTGCTGCAGAAAAATTAAAGTAAATAAAGAAGAAGAAACATATCGAATATTATATGTTTGTGAAAGTAATAAAATAATGGTCAAGAAAATCTCGATCGCACATTTTCAGTAGTCATTACAATAAAATAATATTAGTTTTCAAAAAGCTGCAAGAAGTAGAATACAAATAGGTTTTGCAGGAGAAGAAGAGCCGCCTTTTCAAAGAACCAATCAAATAACACCGCGTGTCAACTGCACTAAATGCGCAGTAGAGAATAGGATTATTCCTTCCTAAGCATAATATTCAGCAAAAGAACCAAAATCTAATTTTTAAAATCCATTTTATACATAACTAAAGTGAATTTTTGGGCATGTGTTATACCATATTTTATTGAAGCAGTTGTAGGCACATATACCTATGGCCGAAGGGTCTGTAGGTAGCTTATTCTCGAAAGAAAATAAAGCAAAACGAAAGGGCTACTAAAAAACCCTGGAACCCAAGGTAGTCATGAGAAAGCTATAAAGTCTAGACCCAAAGGAATAAAGGTGGAAGGATTATGTGCCCAAAGGATCAATATGTCAAAAGATTAACTTATTTTCCAAAGGACCAAAACCAAAAGTCTTAACCAGAAGGTCAATACGATATAACACTATGTTTAGTTGTTTATGAGTATAGACTATCAGGTATGAACCAAAGACCGAATTGTGCAATATTCCAAAAGACTAAAGATTTTGGAAACAAGATCAACCTAAAAGAATGTGCAGCAGTACCATGATATTGTGAAATCCCAAACATCCACGTGTAAACCCAAATATAACTAGAGAAAGATATCCATAAAGAGTCATTAATCCGTAGGCTATGCTTTAAGTAAACTAGATCAATGAAAACTGTCATCAATCTAACGTCTTAGCTCAATAGTGCATGTCATGTCATCGATCTGAACCCTCTCCAAATGGTTATAAATAGGCGCGTATCACAATGTAATCAGGGAATTCAAAGGAGAATAATTCAGATACTAGGTGATAAATAATTATACTTTTCTATATTAGAGCTTTTGTAAAAACTCATTAGTGGAAGATTATGCCAGCTCAACATTGTAAAAGTCTTCTTGCTTCTATATAAGTCTCCAAAGAAGGAAAGTATACAGTGAATGTAGGGCATCATCCCGAACCACTATAAACGTCACTGTCTACTTTAATTATTGCATTACTGCTTTCATTCTTTACTTGATTGACTACCTTTATATTGGCATTAACTGTAAAACTTACTTTTATCCTTGGTAACAGCCTATTACCTTCAGTAACCAGTCTACCGAATCCCCTGAAACTTGTTTAGCTTGTTGGAGCAAAGCCTTCGATTCTTGGGTATTGGTCGTAATGAAAATCAAACTAATAGTATTCGGACCCTAACATATGATGTATCAAAATTAGTTTCTCGTATACTATGAATGCAAAGGAGTTATCAAAATTTCCAAAAAGATTATTCTTATCAAACTTGTATTTTATCACCCTTTTAATTTTAACGACTACTGAAAATTAATTAATATTAAACATGTTAAATTTGCAAGTCATTACAAAAGAGAAAGTTCCAAGGGAACGACAGGGGAAAGAAACAAATATGTACATAAGAAGGGCAAATAAGATCCAACTTGCTAGAATCGTAGGGAGGGAGATCATGTAACAACCCGCATATTTTACAATTATCTATTTAAATGTTTTATTTAATATGGTATCGTCAGTCGGATCTTAGTCCGAAAAGTTACTTTTTGCAAACAGTCGAATTGGGACTCGGGACCCCTTCCATTGAGTTCAAAATGCCGTTTGTAATCTTTTTGAGTATAAACATTGATATGTTTGGAGCTAGCTAAAAATTTGACCTTTTTCACTTTGGGTTTGGGTTTGGGTTTGGGTTCAGCCCACTAGCCAACTTAATACCCAAAACTGAACCACCTCTCTTCATTCATCCCCTCTTCCTTATCTTTTTAGTTCTAAAGAGAATAATGGGGGAAGAGAAAGAGAATTAATAATCCTAAGCCCTAGTTTCCATTTGCAAATCAAGTTCTAGCCCCAAATTCAAAGAGAAGCATTGGTAAGCATCATCTCCTTCTTCTCCAACTCATTCTCTCTTTGATTTCAGAAAATTCCTAAACCTAATTTGGGAAGTGTTTCTATTTTAAGCTTAGATTCAAGCTTCTTGTGTTGAGATTGAAGTGCGGTTGATCTTCCCTTGTATTCAAGCTTCGCATTCATTGTTTTTGGGTTCAAAGGTGAGATTTTTATCTCACATCTTAGTCTATAATTATCTTTGAGTGCTAGGTATGAATTCCTAACTCTTATTCATGTGCATTTGCTTTGATTTTGTTTGGTTTTTGTGAATATTTCAATTTTTGGTGTTTCGAAATTAAATCTTTAAAAATCATAGCTTTGGTGTTTGATCATGATTTTGTGGTGCATTGGAGAGCCTATAGGGCCGGGTAGTCGACAGGCATAAATCCTTAGCGCCATTGCTCGTCCGGTTGCGAAGTGGTAGAGTTTGCTCTTCATTTAGTTAGGCTTGGAAGTGCAGGAAACAGGTTCCCGTCGACCGAAATTCCTGTCCGGTCGACCGACCTGCTACCAGAGCACTTCTCTGGCACTGGTCCGGTCGATTGGCATACTGAGTCTGGTCACCGACCAGCATCCCGCGGATTTTTTCCGGGTCTGAGTACGGTCGACCGAACTCAGTGAGTCAGTCGACCGACCTGCTCCTATTTTGCCTATTATGTCTATTTTTGCCAGTTTTTCTTGATTTCCAAATTTTATCGATTCGTGTTGATTCCCATTTGTTGTTATCATCTATTATTGACGTTGATGACTTCTTTTTCGGGATTTTTGAGATTATCCATTTTGATGGATTTGATATCGTTTTCTTTGGATTTGATTCACGTCTTCGAACGTGGATTTTGGTGATTGATTGTTTCTACAATCATTTCTGTGATTTGTCATTTTAAAATATAAAGGTTTTTTATACTAGTAGTAAATATTCAAACTCTTTTACTAAAATGATTTCAACTCTATTTTTAATACAAAGTTCGTTTACAAAACCGTTTTCTAATCTATTAGTATACACAAACCTTTACCTCATTCATATGAGAAAATATAATTAAACGGCTTAGCAAAACAAGTGGTATGAAACGCTTGCGTTTACTTCGTCGGTTAATTTTTGGACTTGTTCGATTGAAAATCTTGTGACATTTTTCGAGTGGAAATCTACAATTTGTTCGTAAATATTTTAGTTAAGCTAGTGGTTATGGGACATGAAGTTAAACTCATATATTTACTGGCTTAGTGTAATTCACACTTTTTATTGATCGATGATGATCATTTTGTGATTTAGACTAGCGATGTGCGATGTCTATTTGTCTGCGAGGGAGACTAAAACCCCGTTTCTGTGGAACTTCGGTTCAATTTGGCGGGGTAGCGACCCGTGGTCTTCGGACCGTTTGTGGAGCTTCGACTCAATATTTATGGTTAGCGACCATGGAATAGCGTTCCGTTTGTGATACACGTGTTGGTGAGTTTTCATGCTCCCGTTTGTGATAGGCCTCCCCCTTTGTGATTTCTGGATTTCTAATTGATGATTTCTAGAATTTGTGTTTCACCTCTTTATGTGATTGGCAATGGTATGTTTGTCAATATTTGTGGCTTGGTGAATAAAATAAAGAATATGACATTCTTTTTGATGCTTTGAGATTTCTTGAGATATTGTGTGATTTTGTTGTTGTTTAAAACATAATTGTCACAGCTTGACATTATTGTTATCATACGTTTTTGTTATATCTCTACCCTTATCTCATTCCTTTATCTGATATTTATAGCTAGACTGATCCGTTTATTATTTTCTTATTAAATAATACTCGGGTCAGACCGAGATGTTACAGGTGCTTCTGCTTGACTCCTTATCTGGGATCATCTTCTGACTTTTGCCTAACTACACTACACTTGTAGTTTTTGTTGATATACATTTGAGATATAGACTCCTTGATGTATACTTATTCTTTTGTCTAGCACTTGTAACTATTCTTTTGTGATATTGTGGATCTTATTTGACCACTACTCTGATGTACACTTTTATGTGTTATATTCATATCTGTTTCCGCCTTTGAGATATGAACATCTGTGACTGGTTTATGTTATGTTTATTTCTATATTTGTTTCCGAAGGCCTCATAGCCACTGTGTGGTAGCTTCGAGTTTGTATTTGATATGTTGAATTTCCTCTTGAAGTGAAATGTAAGTTATTTTATCTAACATATCGGTACTCGCCCAAAGCAATTACACCGATGGTCGCTCCTCAATAGCCTTATTCTCCGTGCTAGTCGACGGCATTACCCAGTGGTGTCCTTGGCTAGCGTGGGCATAGAGGTGGGACATCACAGCTTGGTATCAGAGCCAAACTTCGGAACAATGTAGAATAATCTAGCAAGGATCATTGTCCTAAGTCTTTCTTAGGAATCGTGCCATAGGATTTACTTCGAGTCATTGAACCCGTTCTATCCTATTCTTTTTTATGATGTCTTGTTTTATCAATCAAGTTTGTTTGATATTCATTCTGAGATTTATCTTTTTCTCTTTTCTTTCTTTCTTAAAGAAGAGAAATGGTTAGACCTGGCCGTACCAGCGCCGGTCAATCTAGTGCTACTCCCCAGGATGGAGTATTCATGTCTGTTCAGCAACTTCTCGATCTTGTAAGAAATGCTCAAGCTGTCGGACCTATTCCTGAGCCCACTCATCCTAAGTCTGGGTTTGCACGTTTGTGCAGTGACTACACTAATTTGGGTGGAAAGCCATTCAAGGGTTCCGAGAGCGTTATAGAAGTCCAGGCTTGGCTTCGAACATGCGACCGCATTTTTTCTCGCATGAATCTTATTGATCTTCATTGAGTCCAGGTGGCTTCTAGTATGCTCCAAGAAAGAGCATTGGACTGGTACGAGCTTCTTATTTCCGAAATTATTGAAGCGGACCTTACTTGGGAGCAATTCCGGGAAAGGTTCGAATTAAAATTTGTACCGGAGGCCGAAAAAGTATCTCTATCTCGACTCTTCATCGACCTTGTTCAAGGTGAATCTTCCGTGACCGACTACGCCGCTTCTTTCGAATCTCTATCAAAATATGGGGTCGAGTACATTAATACCCCATTGAAGAAAACCAGAGATTTGTTTATGGCTTGAACAAAAGTCTCAAAAAGCCATTGCTTCTAAAATTGGAAGTTTTTTTGATCAACTCGTTGATATTGCTCTTCGACTCGAAGAGACTGATAAAGATAGTGATGCTGAGGTTAAACCAAACATCAACAAGAAGAGACCTTTCAAATTCAAGCCTAATCCCAACAAGAAGGGAAAGCAAGCAACACCGGTAGCAAATACTCCTACATTTCGTCGTGGAGAATGTTACAATTGTGGTTCTAAGGACCACTATGCCAACAAGTGCCCAAAGTCTATTTCTTGCCGCTATTGCAAGAGCTCGGGTCATACTATATCTTTGTGTCCCAAACTTCAAGGCAAGAAGGAGGGCAAGCTAAATGTTGTACAAGCTCCTGCTAACACTTCTCGTGGTCAAGGTATTTCTCATTCTATCTTTGATGGCATTATTATATTTCGCGATCTTCCCATTCGAGTTCTTTTTGATACGGGTGCATCTCACTCTTTTATATCAAAAGAACTTGTTGATGCTTTATCTTTGAATGTTATTGGCTTGATGACTTCTTTGAGGATTGCGAATCCGCAACACTTAGTTTATTATGTAAAGATGTCGAAATAATTTTATGTGGTTACTCTTTCCGTGCCGATTTGCACGTCATGCATTACTTAGGTTTTGGAATGATTTTGGGAATGGATTGGCTTAACCGTTATGAAGCCCATATCCTATGTCCTGAGCGGACTATATATCTTCGGCATCCGCAATCTGTTAAGCAGATTTCTCTCATTCTTAAAGATTCGAATTCCAACTTAACAGCATCTTTATATTCCTTAAATCCTCGTGATGACGATAATGATGATAAGGAAGATGTCATTTCTCTTATTCACGTTGTTCGTGAATTTTCCGACATATTCGAGCCCGTTCTAGGATTACCACCTAAGCGAGCAATTAAGTTCAGAATTAATCTTATCCCTGGAGCTCAACCTATCACTCGTCCTCCTTACCGCATATCCAATAAAGAAAATGAGGAGATGCGCAAACAATTATCCGAATTGGAAGCGAAGCAATTTATTCAATCTAGTTCCTCTCCATGGGGAGCTTCAGCTATTTTTATGAAGAAATCTGATGGTACACTTAGGCTTTGCGTTGACTACTGCAAGCTTAACGATCTCACCATCAAGAATAAATATCCCTTGCCTCGGATTGATGATTTATTCGATCAACTTAATGGTGCTAAGGTCTTTTCAAAGTTAGACTTAGCAACCGGTTTTCATCAGCTTCGTATTGCAGAGGATAGCATTCCTTTGACATCGTTCCATACACGTTATGGATCTTATGAATGGCTTGTTATGCCATTTGGTTTGACGAACGCTCCAGCTTATTTTGTCGACCTTATGAATCGAGTTTTTAAAGACTTCCTTGATCGATTTGTTCTCATCTTTATAGATGATATTCTTATTTATTCTAAAACCGAGGAGGAGCATGAAAATCATCTTCGTATTGTATTGGAAACTCTTAGGAGCAACCAATTGAAAGCAAAATTTTCTAAATGCCACTTTTGGCAATCTCGTGTGAAATTTTTGGGACATATCATTTCTGAATCCGGAATTTTCGTGGATCCTTCAAAGATTGAAGCGATTCAAAATTGGAAGAGACCGAAGAGTGTGACGGAAATTCGCAGCTTTCTCGGATTGGCGGGCTATTACCGTCGGTTCATAAAAGACTTTTCTAAGATTTCCATACCTCTTACTAGTTTGACAAAGAAGGGAATTAAATACATTTGGTTAGACAAATGTGAAGCTTCTTTTCAGAAATTAAAAGAACTCCTTTCTGATGCTCCTATTCTTGTGATTCCCGATGGGAACCAAGATTTTATTGTTTATACCGATGCTAGTCGTGTTGGTTTGGGAGCCGTTCTCATGCAAAAGGAACATGTTATTGCTTATGCTTCTAGGCAATTAAAGCCTGCCGAGACTAGATATGCCACTCATGATTTAGAGCTCGCGGCTATTGTTTTCGCCCTTAGAATTTGGCGCCATTATCTTTTGGGAGAGAAATTTGTTCTCTACACCGATCACAAATCTTTGAAGTATTTATTTTCTCAAAAGGAACTTAATTTGCGTCAACAACATTGGCTCGAGTTCCTGGCATCTTATGATCTTGATATTCTTTATACTCCCGGAAAGGGAAATCGTGTTGCCAACGCCCTTAGCCGAAAGCAACAAGCGGTTGTTTCTATGATGATATCCGAATGGAACAATCTCGAGACTTTGTCTACTTGCGAGATTCGAGATCGTGAATCCGATTTATGTTCGTCTCTTGTTTTATGTAGCCTTGAGGCTCATCCATCTCTTTTGGACCGCATTCTTGAAGTTCAAAAACTAGATCCCGAATTGGCTCTTCTTGGCCAAAATTTTAGGGATAAAATTGATATTGAAGGTATGAAAGACTTTGATATTGATTCTCATGGCGGTATTCGGAAATTTGGTAGACTTATCGTGCCAAATATTATTGATCTTCATAAAGATATATTAGAAGATTCTCATCGTTCTAAATTCACCATTCATCCCGGTAGTAGTAAAATGTACGCGGATATGAAGCGACTTTATTATTGGGAGGGAATGAAATTTGATATCGCTAACTTCGTTAAGCGTTGCATGACTTGCCAACTCATTAAGGCCGAGCATCAAAGGCCCAGTGGGTTATTGCAACCTTTAGACATCCCAATGTGGAAGTGGGATCATATTTACATGGATTTTATTGACGGCCTTCCCCGTTCTCGTTGGGGTCATGATAGCTTGTGGGTGATAGTTGCTAGACTTACTAAATCCGCCCATTTTATTCCCGTTCGGTCTAATCGGACCGTTCCTCTTTTGGCCAAACTCTTTATTAAAGAAATTGTTAAATTACATGGAGTTCCTACTTCTATTGTTAGTGATCGTGGTCCATTGTTTACTAGTGGATTTTGGAAGAGTCTTCTAAAAGCTTTGGGAACGAAGCTTAATTTTAGCACCGCTTATCATTCACAGTCCGATGGACAAACCAAGCGTGTGAATCAAACTCTTGAAGATCTTCTTCGTGCTTGTGTTCTTGACTTTGGTGGAAGTTGGGAAGATCATATTTCTCTTGTTGAATTTTCCTATAATAATAGCTTCCAATCTAGTATTGGTATGGCACATTTCGAGGCACTATACGGAAGGCCATGTCGATCTCCTTCGTGTTGGCTTGAGGCCGGTGAGAAACTAGTTTTAGGTCCAGATTTTATCCGGGATGCCACAGAAAAGATTGACCTTATTCGTCATAGGATGAAAGAAGCTCAAAGTAGGCAAAAATCCTATGCCGATAACCGAAGAAGGAAATTAGAATTTTCTGTGGGAGATTTTGTGTTTATTCGTGTTTCACCTATGAAGGGTGTTGTGCGTTTCAGTCGATCGGGAAAATTAGCACCTCGATATATTGACCCATTTCCCATCACCGAACGCATTGGTTCCGTGGCTTATCGCCTTTTATTACCGGCTCATTTTTCTGTTATTCATGACGTGTTTCACGTTTCTCAACTTCGGAAATGCCTTTGAGATTCCGATTCTATTCTTGAGCCCGGTGTTATTGAAGAGATTGAAGTTTCACCTAGTTTGACTTATGAGTAACATCCTATCTGAATCATTGCTTCGTAGGTTAAACGTCTTCGAAATAAAGACGTTCCTCTTGTGAAAGTTCAATGGTCCTCAAATCCTAAGGATTGCTCTTGGGAATCTAGAGAATTCATTGAGCGAACACATCCGGACTTACTCTCTTGAGCTCTTTGAGGTGAACTTCTTATTTCAAATTTCTTCTTTTGTGTTGATATGCTTTTATGGTTGTTACTTGTTGTTCAAATATTTCTTATGATTGCAAGGACACAATTTCTTTAAGGAGGGGAGTCTGTAACAACCCGCATATTTTACAATTATCTATTTAAATGTTTTATTTAAATATGGTATCGTTAGTCGAATTTTAGTCCGAAAAGTTACTTTTTGTAAACAGTCGAATTGGGACTCGGTACCCCTTCCATTGAGTTCAAAATGCCATTTGCAACCTTTTTTAGTATAAACATAGATATGTTTGGAGCTAGCTGAAAATTTGACCTTTTTCACTTTGGGTTTGGGTTTGGGTTCAGCCCACTAGCCAACTTAATACCCAAAACTGAACCACCTCTCTTCATTCATCCCCTCTTCCTTATCTTTTCAGTTCTAAAGAGAATAATGGGGGAAGAGAAAGAGAATTAAAAATCCTAACCCTAGTTTCCATTTGCAAATCAAGTTCTAGCCCCAAATTCAAAGAGAAGCATTGGTAAGCATCATCTCCTTCTTCTCCAACTCATTCTCTCTTTGATTTAAAAAAATTCCTAAACCTAATTTGGGAAGTGTTTCTCTTTTAAGCTTAGATTCAAGCTTCTTGTGTTGAGATTGGAGTGTGGTTGATCTTCCCTTGTCTTCAAGCTTCTCATTCATTGTTTTTGGGTTCAAAGGTGAGATTTTTATCTCACATCTTAGTCTATAATTATCTTTGATTGCTAGGTATGAATTCCTAACTCTTATTCATGTGCATTTGCTTTGATTTGGTTTGGTTTTTGTGAATATTCCAATTTTTGGTGTTTCGAAATTAAATCTTTAAAAATCATAGCTTTGGTGTTTGATCATGATTTTGTGGTGCATCGGAGAGCCTATATGGCCGGGTAGTCGACATGCATAAATCCTTAGCGCCATTGCTCGTCCGGTTGCGAAGTGGTAGAGTTTGCTCTTCATTTAGTTAGGCTTGGAAGTGCAGGAAACAGGTTCCGGTCAACCGAAATTCCTATCCAGTCGACCGACCTGCTACCAGAGCACTTCTCTGGCACTGGTCCGGTCGACTGGCATACTGAGTTCGGTCGACCGACCAGCATCCCGTGGATTTTTTCCGGGTCTGAGTACGGTCGACCGAACTCAGTGAGTCAATCGACCGACCTGCTCCTATTTTGCCTATTATGTCTATTTTTGCCAGTTTTGCTTGATTTCCAAATTTTATCGATTCGTGTTGATTCCCATTTGTTGTTATCATCTATTATTGACGTTGATGACTTCTTTTTCGGGAATTTTGAGAATATCCAGTTTGATGGATTTGATATCGTTTTCTTTGGATTTGATTCACGTCTTCGAACGTGGATTTTGGTGATTGATTGTTTCTACAATCATTTCTGTGATTTGTCATTTTAAAATATAAAGGTTTTTTATACTAGTAGTAAATATTCAAACTCTTTTACTAAAATGATTTCAACTCTATTTTTAATACAAAGTTCGTTTACAAAACCGTTTTCTAATCTATTAGTGTACACAAACCTTTACCTCATTCGTATGAGAAAATATAATTAAACGGCTTAGCAAAACAAGTGGTATGAAACGCTTGCGTTTACTTCGTCGGTTAATTTTTGGACTTGTTCGATTGAAAATCTTGTGACATTTTTCGAGTGGAAATCTACAATTTGTTCGTAAATATTTAAGTTAAGCTAGTGGTTATGGGACATGAAACTAAACTCATATATTTACTGGCTTAGTGTAATTCACACTTTTTATTGATCGATGATGTTCATTTTGTGATTTAGACTAGCGATGTGCGATGTCTATTTGTCTGCGAGGGAGACTAAACCCCGTTTCTGTGGAACTTCGGTTCAATTTGGCGGGGTAGCGACCCGTGGTCTTTAGACCGTTTGTGGAGCTTCGGCTCAATATTTATGGTTAGCGACCATGGAATAGCGTTCCGTTTGTGATACACGTGTTGGTGAGTTTTCATGCTCCCGTTTGTGATAGGCCTCCCCCTTTGTGATTTTTGGATTTCTAATTGATGATTTCTGGAATTTGTGTTTCACCTCTTTATGTGATTGGCAATGGTATGTTTGTCAATATTTGTGGCTTGGTGAATAAAATAAAGAATATGACATTCTTTTTTATGCTTTGAGATTTCTTGAGATATTGTGTGATTTTGTTGTTGTTTAAAACATAATTGTCACAGCTTGACATTATTGTTATCATACGTTTTTGTTATATCTCTACCCTTATCTCATTCCTTTATCTGATATTTATAGCTAGACTGATCCGTTTATTATTTTCTTATTAAATAATACTCGGGTCAGACCGGGATGTTACAGGTGCTTCTGCTTGACTCCTTATCTGGGATCATCTTCTGACTTTTGCCTAACTACACTACATTTGTAGTTTTTGTTGATATACATTTGAGATATAGACTCCTTGATGTATACTTATTCTTTTGTCTAGCACTTGTAACTATTATTTTGTGATATTGTGGAACTATTTGACCACTACTCTGATGTACACTTTTATGTGTTATATTCATATCTGGTTCCGCCTTTGAGATATGAACATCTGTGACTGGTTTATGTTATGTTTATTTCTATATTTGTTTCCAAAGGCCTCATAGCCACTGTGTGGTAGCTTCGAGTTTGTATTTGATATGTTGAATTTCCTCTTGAAATGAAATTTAAGTTATTTTATCTAACATATCGGTACTCGCCCAAAGCAATTACACCGATGGTTGCTCCTCAACAGCCTTATTCACCGTGCTAGTCGACGGCATTACCCAGTGGTGTCCTTGGCTAGCATGGGCATAGAGGTGGGGCGTCACAGATCATCTTTCAAGGGTTTGTCCAGTTGTGAGGAAGTTTTTTAACCGTGATAAGATTGGGAATCTTTAGAAGGACAATCCATGACCGGTTAAGAAAAATGGTAGTATGTGCATATGCACTACTTGTTATTCCTAATTTGTTAGTTGCACCGTCGGTGAAAGAGATGGCAAAGGAGATCACAATCCAAGGTATGCTTTTCATTTATGATGTACCTATTATAGTTCCATTCGATATAGGAGATTCACACTATATTAACCGGGTAGATAAGTTAAAGTCAAACCCAATATTGTTCACCTACCTTTGGTATGTCGACTGTCGTTAGAGAATCTACTAGTATGTGCATGGTTTGTCATGATGTTGTGTTATCAAGTCACAATTGTACTTTTGTGTGCGAATTATTTTTTATTGGCTTCGTTTAATTTAGGATTATTTTGGAGATGGAATGGCTTAAGTGGTATGCTGTGATACTTGATTATAAGAGGTTATTGGTGACGACAGGGGCCTCGGGATGTAGTGATGGTTAGCTTTATAAATTCGGTTGGTATCTAACACGATGATTAGTCATTAGTACCTATTGTGAGGGAGTATCATAATTTTTTTGAAGAGGTTATAGGATTTCCACCATACAGGGAGATCGAATTCTGTATAGATTTTGTGAAGGATTTTAAATCTATTGTTATGCTGCCGAAGCAAATGGCGCCCAAAGAACAACGATAGCTATAGTATAAGTCAAAGAGCTGTTAAAGAAGGGGCTTATTGATAAAAATACTTTTGAATAGGAAGCACCTTTATTATTCACCACTATGGCGAATGGCTCTTTGAGATTGTGCGTTGGCTTCCATGTACTAAATAAGGTGCCGAAGAAGAACAATCATCTTCTTCTACATGTATGACCTGTTCGACCAGCTCCATGTTGTGAGGGTTTTATCTCAACCATACTTGGTGATGGATTCACATTAACTCTGAGTGATGAGGGATGATGTGTCAATTACTACATTCTGCGCACCACCAAGATTTTATGAGTGGATGATTATGTTGTTTTGGCCAACTAATGCACCAGCATACTTTGTTGATATTATGAACCATGCTTTCATAGATTAGCTTAACAAGTTCATACTTGTGTTTGTTGGTTATATTCTAGTCTATTCACGGATAGAAGAGGAATACAAGATTCACTTGAGGGTAGTGATTGAGAAATAAATTTCTGAAGTATCCACTTTTGAAGGAGAGAATTAAGGTTCTTTGGTCATATTATTCCAGAGCGGACCATTGTGTGTTGATCTAGCAACAATAACATCAATCCAAGGTTAGGTAATACCTAAGAATACAATGGGTATGTGAACTTTTCTAGGACACTACAAAAAATTTAAGGTTTTCATAACGTTTGAAAAACATTGTTGTAGCTTCCCATAGGGTTTTAGAGAATGCCGTGGAACGAAAGCTATAATAGACCATTAGTTTTCGGTAGCAAAAATAAAACACGTTAAATTGAAGATATCATTGTTTTATGATTGATGGTTTGTCGACAAATTAGTAGGCGATTAACTTAAGAAGCCCAATTAGTGATTTTAGGATTAGGATTAACTACAACTTAGATAGGTGTCACCAATCACTTTTCCACTTCCTAAAACTTCTCTGAACCTTCATTAAAAATTCTCCTATCAAAACTCCATCAAATCCATATTAAATTAAAGCAAGGGAAATAGCAAGTGCTTAGCAAATTACTATTTTAGGTGCTTTGGAATTCATGCATCTACTGTTCATTTCAGATCTATGCTAATTTTGATGTTTTTGATAGACTCTACATCGATATGTGAGTGATCCATCATCTCACCATATCTTTTATACCTATGTGTGTATGTGTGTATATTATAAACATGCTTTTAATCCACTTTTAAAGTTAAAAATACGAACTTTGACTGATTTGGATTTATAAATGGCTTATAAACGAATTTAAATGGATTTTAACTTTTTTCCATATCATGGTTGATTATATGAGTTATAGAATATGATATGTATTTTCAATTTTTTGTTTGCTACAATATGATGTTCGTTTTGGTTATTGTATGTTGTGTGCATGTTTAAATTGGATGAATGTGTGTCGATAGCTGTTTTTGAGATGGAGTGACTTTAATGGATCATCTCTGGAGCGTTTGGAGTTGAATTGATGCAAGCGAGGTGCACAAGGGTTGAAGAATCCATATCAAAGATGGATCAGAGGATAAAAAGCTTGGAAATCGTTTAAGTGTTAAAGTGCATTGATCGATATCGATCAATATCGATCGATACCGAATGATCGATAAAATGACACCGGGTACTTTTACTTTGGAACCTGGGTACTTTTACTTTGAGGAAACATGGGAAATTATATGGCACCAGCCGATCTAAGCTTACAGATTTGGCTAAGTGTCAAAGAGAAAATGACATGAGAAATAAAACAAACCAAATTTATCCGAGTTTCGAGTTTCTAAGATAGTGCAAATACCAAGTCAAAATACCTAATTGACTAAAGCAAGTATGATGCAAAGGAGAATGACTTTGCACCGGGGCAACTACTCAAGCTAAAATATAGTAAACAAATCATACCTTTATGCAGTGCATGTTGTGCCACCAAATAAAAAAACCCTTTATGCAATCTTTTAATATAAATCAACTATCCTAAGAAACTAGAGCAATCAACATATGCATTCAGCTAATTATTAGATATGCATCATGTATAATTCGGAACCAAGCCGATAAAAGACAAATATTAGTGCCAATACCAACTTTACATGTTAGATTGAGATGAATTGGACATATGCTTATTATACCAACTAACAAACTGAGCAAACCTTGTCGTCTTAATATTATCATACAACATAATGGATGAAAATATACTTCATTCGTTACCTCTATATGGGTTTAGAGATTCTCATTAACCTTAGTTTCATTAAAAATGATAGACTATTCACAAAATTTATGGATACTTAACGTATTTAACAATTAATAACTTAATGAAGAGTCATGCATTACATTTGGATAACAAATAAGTAAAAAGGTTGAGATAAGTATAAAAAGTTTTAGACTTACAATCGTGCATAAGCTAGTTTGGATCACTAGACATGACTCCTTTTTTCAGCAACTATTTCATCACTTCCATCCCAATCCAATAAATCACATTTATCATATACCATTCCATAATTTCTCTACAATTAACTAAAAGCATATTGAATTAACTATTGAATTTAAATTTAAATTTTAAATAATATCACAATGGTAATATATTATATGTTACCCGAGACAAGGATTCTTCCCTTCTACATACATTAACCGAAAAAACCAATAAAGAGAGCATTGAATTCTGATATAAATTCTAATATGCTTGTATGTCCCATAATGTACTTCAGTATCAACTATTAAGATAATAATACCTACTCTTCGCAAGCCTTATTGATAGTTGGGGATACCTTCCTTTCGCTTCACTTGGCGGTTAGGAGAAGCAGACCTTCCTTGCTTCGTTAGTAGTGAGCTACTCCCTCCTAGGTATCATAGGCGCCTGACTGTATTTATAAACATAAAACGTTATGACATTTCAATTTGGAATTCTATGTCATGAATTAAAAATCAATTTCAATTTAGAAATTATGAGTGAATAACAAAATCTCAAATCTATACAAAGGAACCGTTTCCAGCCATTTTTCCATGGTCTTAGAATAAACTCAAACAGATAGACCAGGCTACGAATTGACAAAGAAATGGATCCCGAGACTTGGATAACAATGAGAATGGAAAAATAGAGAACTACAAGAAAATTGACCAAGACTGGAATCAAGTCGGTACTGATAGTTAATGGTTGGTACCGATCATTAATAATCGGTACCTACCATAATATATTGCATGGCATTGTGTGTGCAGAACTCAGGAACTTTATACATGAAGAAGACTGGGAATTCTTGAATTTGGAATCAAGTCGGTACCGATAATTAAGGGTCGGTACCGATCATTTTTAGCTATATTAGAATGCGTGCAAGATGGAGGGTTAACCACCGTGGAGCAATGCATGGAAATTTGAGCAACAAAAACAAGTTGGTATCGACCTATTATGGTTGGTACGAGTTGTTTTGTTTTTTGGAATCAAGTCGGTACCAATAATCAATGATCGATACTTATAATTAATGATCGGTAATGATTATTTTTGTATTTTTAAGAAATGTGCAAAGAGATCTACTCTTCATGCTGGAACTTCGGATCTATTGAAAAAGATGCATTCAAGTTTGGAATCATGGGATTTTTGCTGGGATTCGTCAACAAATAGCAGGGAACCTTCAACTAGAAAGGGGATTGGCAATTTAGTTAAGAGAGCATATCCCTATCATCCTTAAACTCATAAAACTTAGATAAACCCGAGATATACTAGATTGTAGTCAGAAATAGATTGTAAATTGTTGCTTTGTAGAGTGAATTCATCAATAAAAAGGATTAAGTGGACGTATGCCGAAAATTTAGCTAAACCACTACTAAAACTTTTTATTTGTTCTCTTTTACTTTGTTCTCATCATTTTAATATTTATTTGATTTGGATTCTTTTGATATTGGGGTATTGTTTCAATTTTTGGTGCTTTCATTGAGAAATCTTGAGATTTGATTTAGAGAAGATGCAGATGCCTATTATAAGAGCTATTGCTAGAGGAAGCGAACCAGAACATGGGGGTAGCCAAAAGGTATCTTCAAGCTTTAATTCGCTTTGTATCTATGTTAACAGAGAGGAGATGGAATGGATGATGGAAATGATGCAAGAGAGATTGATGGCTCGACAAGAGGAGATGGTGAATGGATTTTTCCAAAGAATAGAGTAGCAAAAGGCGACCTGAAGTGTTGGAAATCAAAATCGGAGGCCAGAAGGCAATGCAGGTGCACTACGAGATAGAGCTGAGCATGTTGGACCAAACTCCCCAGAAACACAACAATTTAGTACCCTTGTTCAAACAAGTCAATACCGACCATAATGGTCAAGGAGGCACAGTCAACTTGAGTTTTGAGCAAGCTGATATACTGGGAACGGGCAATGTTGAGATCGGAGGTGGAGATTAAAAAGAAATCTTACAGCAACAAGGATTGGGGCAATAAATTTCCATTAGGAATGGGAGGCGGGATGAAGATTTGAATCAAGGGTGCGTGGAGCCCTAAATATTTCAACTGAATGATAATGATAGAATCACTAGCATGATAAGACAAATGCTTCGAGGTGGAGTTTTGATCATAGTTTGGAGGGTGAAAAATAGAAACCCATTTACCTCAAACATTTAATGGGCTAGGAATCTACCTGATTTCAAGCTACAACTTTGGAGCCATGTGATGGAAGGATGGATCCAACGGTTCATTTAATGAGGTATATTCAACACATAAGAGTTTTGGGTGCTTCTGATGAAATAATGAGATGGTGCTTCCTATTATACTCGATTGATTTGGCGGCTATGTGGTTTCACCAACTAGACAATGGGTCCATCAGCATGTTGATCGAATTAGTGGAAAGATTTATGAACTAGTTCAGCGTTCATATAGTATGACCAAGAAATATGATGACGGTCTCCAGTGTGAAACAGAGGGAAGGTGAAACTTTGCGAAGTTATTTAACTAGATTCAACATAGCAGCTGTTGTAATGCAAATGCCATACCTGTCAATTGTTCAAATGGTGGTGGTCTTCGGAGAAACTGGTTTTAAGATATCATTGGTGTGACGACCCAGATTTTCAGACCGGTCAAAATCATCGAAAATCCGTCCATTCTAAAATAAATAATGACAACTACCAACTCAATGCACATCATCATTTGATAAATATACAACACTACTAAATGTATATGATACAATTTAAATAATAAACTTATCAGAGTAATTATTTATTCTACACGGTGTACTTTAATACATACCAAACTTAAGTTACTATAAATCTACCACTGCACAACTCTGATGTGAGAGATGGCAATATTCATTCCTGCGAACTCAATGAACATGTCAATGCCAAATAAAACTGTAAGAAGGAAAGATACATCAACACACGATAAATAGCAAACATCGAACAAGGAGATTACTATATTATTATTGGGGTTGCATCACTACCACTTGTGGCTGCCTATGTACCCCTATCTAATAGGGTAGTTCTCCTACCACAAGTAGGACTCAAGGAGTCTATGATGCACGAACATACAACTATGTAGCATATAACATGCAAATGTAGCTTCCAAATCTACCCACTTAGGCTTATATCCTTTTATTCATATTCCTGTAATCTAATTAACTTTATTGTTTTCAAAATATATTCCTCTTTTAAAAATAATTTTTTTGAACTAAATTCCCAGTTTCATTTTAAATCTTTTTGAAATAATAATATATATCTTTTGTATCAAATCATACTTTTCCTCGGGATTTAAAAAAACTTTTGAAAACGGTATCAAATACTCTGTATAATAATACAGTGCTGTATTTGATATATTTATTTGGAAATTCCAAATACTCTACTATAAAAGCATATCAAAATATATGCAACTGGATTGGGAGGGTTTTTCCCATAACAAGGCAATTGGGTCACAGCCCTTCCAAAATAAATAAGTATATCCCTATATATCAAGAGTGGACTATACCCAGCGTTACACGAACCCTCCACCCACTTTTTAGTTGTGGGTTACCCAAATCATTGGTAACATAACAAGTAATATTGTTTTCCGCAGTGACAAATCATTTTGCACTACTACTCATAAAGACTTTTAAAATACAACATTGTTTATTTCCTCAAAATCTTTGGAAAGCCATTTTAAAACCATCAGGGTTTTAGTCCTCGAAATTCTCTTTCATTTATAAAATATATTTTTATAAATACATTTATATAAGTAACTTCTATATAAAATCACTCCAAAATATTTATTTTCAAATATTTTTATTTCTTTAAAGGAAAACATTTCATTTCAAAAGATAAGTATCTTTTCTTTTAAAATTATAATAAACATCAATTATTATAACTATTCCTTTACAAATATTAGTACTAAACACCTTACAGTCAAACTATGAAATTTTATTCACTAAATGTTCGTATCTACCTAACCCATGCATATGGAAATTAATTGCTCATAACTGGCTGAGCACAATTCAAACAACCAAATAAACAATAATAACAAACACATTATTATCAACAATTAACAATCAATAGCTAACACATCATCTATCCAATATTAATTAATCCACAAATTAATTATCTTCAAACATAATTTATTTACTTTGCAAGCATAGAACGGGGATTTATTCTGCTCAATAGATGTCCAAAATAATCTATTCAATTTAATTATAGGAGAACAGTGTTTTATTCTGCTAATTGAATGTCATTGATGAAATATAATTATTTAATTAAAATAAATGTAATTAAATTTAATCACTAATATTTTATCATAATTTTATACTTCATCAAATGTGTTAAATAATTATAATATTGTGTTCTGTTCGTTTATATGAATCTAATATCGAAGACCACATGTTAAACGGATTTAAAATGAATGAGATATGGCTTTTTAAAGCTAACTACTTTTGTTAACTATTTAATAAAAATGTAAACCCTCACCCAACAAGGCCCAAGCCCAAACCCGCAGGAATAGTGCCATCTTCCTCAATCTAATTTGCCTGTGCACGGTGATATGTGCACACCCACTTGCACGCAATTTCTCTCCTCCATCTCTCCCTCATCTCTCCATGAAATCATGCGTCGTTGCTTCTAATGAACTTCCCTTCATGTGAGCTCTCTTCCTAACCCAAACACACCACGCTCAGCCCCACCATGCTCCACGTGACCTGAAGCATCTCAACCACGGCCTGAAATGTTGTGAGCATCCAAATGTAGACGTATCTCCTCAAACAACCACCACCACTTCCCCTTGCTACCGCAAGTTCAATGCCACACTTCGCTATGCCTATTGTCGCCTCAATCTACGTCAATAGCTAACCCTAGTTTCCAACCATCACCGATGACCATCACCAAACACCACCAAAACTTCACTAAAAATCTGCTACTTCGCTACGAAGCTCACGCGCGATACGACACCGTCCAATTTTACTTAGTTTGAGGGAATTTAATTTTTGAAATTTATGGCAAAATTTCCCCATCTACTATTATCAGGAAATCACAAAGGTTGCTCCGGCTATCAAAACTCAAGGTAACTATTTTTATAAAATACTAAAGATTATAACAAACAACTTTCATGTTTACTCTTTTGGCTAATTATGAATGGATTGAGAGGAGTTGATTTTTGAAGTTGGAAGTGGTTTATATTTTCATTTATAAGAAGAAGAAAAAGGAAAGAAGAAAAAGAGAATGTTGCATGTACTAGTGTTTCCTTCTTGCTGTGTGTGTGAGTGTTTATATAGACCAAACAATTTTGCAAAACAGCCCTTGAACATTTGCTATTTTGCTTCCTTAACCATGAAGTAATGGGAGACAACATCCCATGAATGAAGCCGTGATTCAAGGAAGGACAATGGGAGGCATGGGTTAAAATATTGTGTGCATGTATATGTATTTATGTGTTTGTTTTGAAAAAATGTTTTATGGTGCTTCGCTACACAATATCGTGTTCGCGTACGAACCACGAACAACAGAAATAAAAATACGATCACGCACAACAATGCGACACAATCATAAAACAACAATAATACACTAGTTAACTTATTTTGTGAAGTTTCAAAAATAGCAACGTTTGCTGCAAAATGCGTCAAACGATGATTTAAATATTTTCCAAATTAAAAATTGTGGAAGAATCCTATAAATTCATTTAAAAATAGTACACTAAAAATAAGGTCATTACAATTGGAAAGGGATCCGTTAGTGGATCGATAGGTTTCTACTATTAAGCTAAAGGATGTCTGGCCAAGTGGATGCAAAAGCTGAGAGCGTTCAAGTCAATGCCATGGAGCACCATCCAAGGAAGATATGGAAAAGATAAGGGACTGCGAAAAGCTATTGATAGCTTCAGGGGATCGAAGTGAATGAAGAGGGAGCAAAGTTTCCTCTTACACTAAGTTGACAGAGGCCCCGAAGAGGATTTATCTTGATACAAGGGGCAGATTCCCTAGAGGAAACGCATGAAGAGTGAGCCCACAGAGTGAGAGAGAAAATCCAAGAAATATTGCCTATTCCATGAGCTGGATGGCATGAGACAAATGAATGCAGGCATTTGCGGAATTTGATCAAGAAATAGTTTTGGAATAACCATTTCCAACAATATATCAGAAATAAGATTACAATAGCACAAATTGCAGTGGTGTTTCAAGAGGGACCACCATCTGTAGTTGATACACCCAGTCGCGACTGAGGATCTGGATTGGGTATAGTAATCCCATGATCGAGATGGATTGGAATAAAATTTACCTTCTATACTTTGTTTTTGCTTAAACCATATAGGATTACTATTGGGTTACTTATACATGTACGGGATCCCGATCGGTCCTATAAGCATGCTCTAAATTAAAGTTCGAGGGTGATCCTTGATTGAACTAAATGTCTTGATTTTTTGCTTGATGGATTTTGATTTGAACTATATGATTGATCTGTTAATGAATATTGATTAATATTTGATTTTGATGTTATTGATGGATGCTCATGCTATTGAAAAATAGTTATCCTTTGTATTTGGTAGATAAACAGGTAATAGTTTCCCCGACCAAAAAGAAACTTTGATATATCATGAAATGCATATCCCTTTGCTAGAGAGCAAGTAAATGAACTTGTATACGATTAGCAATTTCCCTTATCGGAGAATGAACGGATGGACTCGCTTTGGATATTGGGTCTCCTTGCCAAAGAGCGAGTGGATGGGGTCAATCTAGGATTATGACTATGCGATTTGGAGAGGTCATTCAGGATTTGAATAACTTTTTATTTAAAATAATTTGATAATAATTAATGAACGGTTGAGGAATATCATTGCCTCGATTTAGGTGGACTTGCTTATGATGGAATGTTAGGCGAAACTAGATGATTCATAAGAAATTTTCCAATTGGTGGCAATGCACGCTATGATTAATAATGTATGATATATGATTTAGGATATAAAAATCCTAAAAGAAAAAGGGACGATACTGATATGTGATATGTTAAATCCAAGGGAACACAGGATGATTATGAAGTATGATTAACATTTAGCTAAGAACTTGAGTTCTTTGCCATGATTGCTCTAGAATGACTTTTGATTTATAGGCAAATCCAAAAGAACTAGATGATTTTCTATGATTTGAACCACTGGATAGCCAGATAGCTCAACTGGTGATAATTGATAGTCTCGATACATGTTCTTGGGGAAAGCATGCCTTATATTCAAAAAAGTATGCTTTGGAGGGTAAGTGCTTTCGAAAAAATTTCCACAGTTTCAAGACATACACAAATAATAGACCAGGCTACGAATTGAAAAAAGGAATGTATCTAGAGACTTGGATGATAATGAGAATGAAAAAATGGAGAGGTGCAAGAAAATTGACCAAGATTGAAATCAAGTCGATACCGATAATTAATGATCGGTATCGATAAATAATGGTAGATAACGATCATTGGTGATTGGTACCGACCATAACATACTGCATAGATTTGCATGCATGAGACTTAGGATCTTCATCCGTGAAGAAGGTTTGGAATTCTTGAATTCAAAATCAAGTCAGTAACGATAATTAGTGGTCGAAACTGATCATTTTTTAATATATAGGGATGCATTTAAGATAGAGTAGGGACCCTCAATGGAGAAATGTACGGAAATTTGAGCAACAATAACAAGTCGGTACCGACCTATTATGGTTGGTACCAGGTTGTTTTGTGTTTTTTGAATTAAATCGGTATCGATAATTAACGATTAGTATGGATAATTAATGATCGGTACCAATCATTGTACTTTTGGAAAAATGCAAAGAGACCTGTTCTTCATGCTGAAACTTCAGATATAGAGAAAAAGATGTGTTCAAGCTTGGAATCATGAGATTGGTATCGGGGTTCATTTATAGGTAGCAGGGAACCTTCAACTAGAAAGGGGATTGTCATTTTGAACAAGAGAGCATACCATCTTCCTCATTTAACTCATGAAACTTAGATAAATCTGAGATCTACTAGATTGTAGTTGAAAATTGATTATAGATTATTATATTATGAAATAATATCATGAAGAAAAAAAGATTAAGTGGACGTAGGATTGAAATTTTGTTGAACCGCTATAAAAACTGTGTTTTGTTCTCTTTTACTTCATTTCCATCATTTAATATTTATTTGATTTGGATTCTATTGGTATTGGGGTATTGTATCAATTTTTGGCGCAACGGTAACAGACTTCACACTTAAATTATCTGCAACTAAGTAAACAAGTAAACGATTATTATATATTGTACTTATAGTAAAAAAAGTTAATGAACTATACTAAGAATGCTGTTATATTAACCCATAATATTTTATTTGACTTTTTGGTTATTGGTATCAATTTTAACCCAATAAATGGATCAACACCCCGGATGTGATGTGAAAGCACATGCCTTGTTAGAATAGGGCAAATTTAATAGAAAAGCAGCAAAGAAATAAATAGACTCAGGGAATTTTATAGTGGTTCGGCTTTTAATTAAGCCTATGTCCACTTTTAGCTTTGATTATTGATTGTATATGATTATAAGGTGTTTGAGAATGAACAAGTCACAAGTACAAGTGTTATACTAATTCTAAGTACTAGAATTTCCTATTGTAATTGCCTTGGTGACTATTGAGTAGAGAGAGAGAGTTAAAGAAATGACATGGCTTCCGCGTAGTAATGGCAGACACCAGACCTCCTCTTAGTTGCTCTTTGGTTTATATTTATAGTAGCAGCAGCCATTTTGGACCAGAAGCCTACTACGAGAGAAGTCCAGGAAGTGGCCCCAAATAGCATAAGAAAAATGGTGATCACCAGAATTAAAGGCTAGATTCGATGCCAAATTAAGACCCTTAATTCAGTACCGAATCTAATTCTTGGCCTTTCGGTGGTCAAACTCTTTTGTGTTGAGTTTCTTGCTTCATTTAGATGCTCTCCATATAATTTGGTAGATTATTGATGAGGTTTGATCATCGTTCTTCCTTGACTTAGATTATTCTTTCAATTGGACCGTCACATTTTCATTCTTGATGATAGGCTCTTTGAAAATCTATGAAATTTCACGAACACATATACGATAACTAGTAGATCACTTGCCAAAAGTATGAGAATGCCATGAATAAGCACCTATATTCGGTACTGAATTAAGGTCCTTCATTCGGGATGAATATAGCCTATTTTTGTTTCACACTTTCACGAGTACTTTCTTTAGGCCTTTTGAGTATTTTTGCCAAATTTCAAGTCATTCTGTCTTTGTGTCGATGTTCTAACTCCTAATGATTTCTGCTGGGTTAAAAACCCAGTTAACATTTGCCCCCCAAAATATGCTTTTGTTAGAAACAAAGTGTGCTCTAAAACAAGACAAGGTTCAGATTGTTACCCTATGAAGTTCAGTTGATCGCTGAATTCCACCCTAAAATATTGTTTTTCATTAGTTCACTTCTGACTAGTTATTCGTTCTGATTTCAGTTTGAATTTCAATTCTCTAAACTAATGATGTAACCTTGACTCTGAAATTTACGTAAGGCTTTAAGCCGGCATGTAGTAACAAGGTGATGAGTTGGAGATGACCCGGGTGAGGGGTGTAAATTCAGTACCAAATTAAAAGCCTTAATTCGGTGCCGAATTAGGGACTTAGAGAATTTTCGTGTGGATTTTCTTTACTTATATCCTTTTTGGCTTAGTCACTTATTACTTTATCTATTTGCAACCGAGTTTACACTTCCCTCAGCCGATCCGACCTAAACCCTACTTCACCGATTCAGGCTACCACTCCAACGTCATTCGTCTTCCGTCACCGCTGCCGTACTCCTCCGCCTCCTTGCTTCGCTTGCCATCACCTGGATCAACCGCCACCGCCACATCTGCTATGTGTGGATCCGGACCCGAATCAATCAAACCCTAAATCAAGTTTGCACTGTGTTTGCTTGTCTTGTTTCGAAGGTTAGTATTGATGATGGTGATTCATGCTTTGGAAGTGATGGAGATACTAATATATTCTAGTTGATTGCAATTTGGAAATGGAGATGGTTGAAATTGAACATAATTAGTGTTATCCAGCCTTTTGGAAGGGCAGAATTCGAACAGACTAGATGAGCCGAACTTGGGATTATCGAGGCGGAAAGGCCAGATAGATAGCCTAGGAGTCCAGAAAGCAAGCGCAGATAAAGTCACGGACAATAACCAAAAAAACTCAAGACAATAAGACTATGGGATCCCCCAAGTTGGGGATCGATACCGACTCCTGCATGGGGATCGGTACCAACTCCCAGAAACAACTTAGGTGGACCCCCATCTTTTACCTACGCGTCTATCTTGATGCCAAAAGCCCTATTTCCAAAGTTGTTTTATTAAATCAATGCAATCCTTCCTCGGGCTTTACGAACACTTGAAACTACAACTTTATTCTCCTTCAACTCTGTCATTTGGAATCAGAAGCAAGCTAATATTGGTGTAAACAACCATGAAATCACAAAGCTAACTACAAAACGATCCGAAGCAAGAAGTTGAAGACACCAAAAATGGTGAACTTGGGGATCGCTACCGACTCCCTCTTGGGGATCGTTACCGACTCCCTCTTGGGGATCGGTACCGACTCCCAGATATTGCTGAGGTGGCGCCTATTATTTAGGAGAATTGGTCAAATTATGCACGATGGCTTGGAGATATTTTAAATGAGATTTTAGGCTCCCTACTTCTATAAATAGGAAGGTAGGGCTCATTTTTCGTGATCTTTTGGTTCTAGCTCTTGCATTTCATACATTCTTGTTTTTGAAATTCTAAGACTTGGAGTTGTACCGAGTCTTATGAACTTCTACACCCAAGTTAGAAATCAGCAATAAAATATTAAAGTCGATGTAGGCCAAGCTTTGTCGAACCGCTATAAAAAATTGTGTCTTGTTATTTTCTCGTTTTCATTTAAATTTCTTCATATTTTATTCTCTTCTATAACTTCTGGGTGTTTATGCCATTTTTAGTTCAAATATTTTGGTGCTTTCACTGAGAACGATTTTCTCAAGCCATTTGGATCCATCATCTACTATTGGATTTCCTTATATCCAAGAGGTTAATCCAATTTTTCTTTCTTTTTAATTTCTACAACTCAGATTTCCAACAAATCTACGAGAAGCTTTCTGCCATGTCCTCATCATGGAAGGAACTCCAAACTCGAACCATAATAGATCTACCACTAGTGATGCTGAGAATCAGAATCCTCAGCATGGTAATGAAGCTAACCAGCCGGAGAAAATGGAGATCCAGACTCGAACCGACATTGTCACCAGAGTGGAGATGGATAGGATGACGAAGCAGATGGAAGACAAATTCCAACTAACCAATAGGAGATAAACAACATGATGCAACAGAGCTCGAGTCTGCTGAATGAGCTGACTCAAAATAGCCATAGACGGAATAAAAGGGATTCCAGCTCAGAATCGAAGAGTTCTTCTTCATCCAAGCAAAGACGGAGGGAAGGAAAGCAGAAGAAAACTCAATATGCCGTTGGAACCTCCGTACAAGGAAGAGGACAAGCCCCATGCTCAAAGTCAGGGATCCATACCGACCCCTACTTAGGACTCGATACCAACCCCTAAAATGGTAGGCCCAGGGCCCATCTTTTGGAAGGCAGCATGGATGTCATCCTTGGACAACTATCGAAGGTCTGAATCTGGAAAATCATAACATTGCTTCACTGGAGTGAAACATGAGGGAATGATGGACGAATGGGTCCTCTGGAGTTTGGAGAGCCTAGGTATGAGCACCTTCCCAAGAGCGTTTGTCGACCGAACACTTGGGGCAGGACCCGATTACCACCGTGCAGTCAAACCTGTTGATTCAGATTATTTGGAGGATATAGTTAGGAGGTTGGTTAGTGAAAACAAATCCATGACTAATGATGATTAGGGAACTTATGCTAGTTTGAACCCATTTACAGAGGACATCCTTCATGTGAGATACCCCCGGAGATTCAACATGCCAACAATGCCATTGTACAAAAGAACGACAAATCCTAGGTAACACTTGTTGAGATATGAATTACACATGGATTCAGCCAGGGCTTCGGATGTTGTGAAGTTCCACTGTTTTCCAATTTTCTTAGAAGGGGTGGCTACAATGTGGTTAACTCGACTTCCGCCGAGGTCCATGTCATCTTTTGTTGAATTGTCATGGAAATTTATAGAGCGATTCTGTTTGTACACCTCATGTTTGAAACACGTGATGTCATTGTCTAATGTTTATCAAGCTGAAGGAGAGTCATTGAGGGACTATTTGAATTGGTTCCACACGGCTGTAACGGAGATAACGGATCCAAAGGAAGATATGGTGCTGATGGCGCTTTGTAGAGGAGTTCACCCCGACTCGGATTTTAGGGATTGGATAGAAAGGAAGCAACCATCAAAGATGGAAGCGATTATAGAAAGCTAATGAGTATTTGTGTCGGGAGGATGCGTGTAAGCGTCTACGGAGGACTGATGCTGGAAGTTTAAATGAGCCAATTCAAAGTAATATCGTTGTAAAACAATCTGGAGGAAGCTATGGGAATGTTCATGTAAAAGTTGGTAATCAAAACAAAGGAGGAAAAAAAAAACAATAACGGGGCAAAAAAAGGGAAAGCAAGATAATAGGAGTTGTTTCAGAGGTCCCAAGTATGACAATTACACTTATTTGAACAACTTGATAGAGAACATCTATCTGGCTACTTAGAATATTGAACCATATAGGAAGCCGACTCCTAAGGAGTTAACTGAGAAGGAAAGGAAGTCGGGCAAGTTCTGCACGTTCCACAAGACTCGCGGTCATAATACTAATGAGTGTAGGCACTTGCGCGACATGATTGAAGATTTAATAAGGAAAAAGAAATTGCAACCATATGCGAAAGCCCTGCTGGATGGCGGGCAAGGAAATTCTAGTGCCCTTGGGTTGTCTTTCCGACGGGCCAAGCTGAGCCTGGTGCTGATGCATTCAAGCGACTGGAAAAACAGTTAGTGATTAACACAATCATCGGTGGGCCTCATCCTACTGGTAAGAGTTTTGCTGAAATGGATATATACATTGGAGCCTTAAAGCATGCTGAGATTGAAAGTTGCAATGCTGTCGAGGATGGAGCTCCGGCAAAAAATCTCGAGCCATGACGGACGATATTATTTTTCGAACAAGGATGCTGACAGAGTGGAGGCTCCGACAATTGACCCATTCATGATCTCAGCCACGATTAGTCTTGCTATTATACGAAAGGTGCTTGTTGACTATAGGAGTTCAGTCAATATTTTGTTTAAAAAAGCTTATGATCAAATGATATTGGAGGAAAGAGATTTGAAACCTTGTACATCTCGTATACAGGGGTTCAACGGGATGGCTACTGAAGCCATAGGATTTGTCGAATTACTAGTGGAACTTAGTGAGGATGACCAAAGGCGAGTGCGAGTCGTGCTGTTTTTAGTGTTGGATATTTATTCTGCTTATAATGCATTTTTGGGCCGATTGGCCCTAGCTGAATTTAGAGCGGCCATCGCTCCCTGGTGTTTAACTAAGAAATTCCTTACAGACAATGGAGTAGGGATTGTGCATGGAGATCGGGTGGCTGGCCGTGAGTACTATGTCACTGAACCAAAGGAAGCAAGGCGTAAGGGGAAAGGAAAGAGTGTAGAGTGGGTCCTCTTCATAAAGGCTTTGGATGCATAGCAACTACCGCCTAAGCCCCGGCTCGAGCAAACTACTCGGCTCTACGATAACATGGACCGACCAAAAGAGCCGGAGGGCGGACGAGCAACTCTCGCCGAGTCGACAGTCACTGTTCCAGTCAGCAATGATGACCCAAGTAAAGTCCTGAAGGTTGGATCTCAACTCAGTACTAGTGTAATGTGGGAGTTGGTTGGTTTTCTCCAGGCAAACCTAGATGTGCTTGCCTGAACACACTCGGATATGTATGGGATCTTTCCCGGGATAGCGAGCCATGCATTAAACATCAAACCCAAATGCATTCCTGTAAAATAGAAACACTGCAGCCTGGGTCCAGAGAGATCCACTGCACTCAAAGAGGAAGTGGATAAGCTGAAGGACAATGCCTTATTTGCGATGCTCTATACCTGGATTGCGTATCCAACCCTGTTTTGGTGAAGAAAGTAAATAGGAACTAAAGAATATGCATCGATTATTCAGACTTGAATAAGGCTGCCCGAAGGACAGCTTCCTGCTTCCAAGGATAGATCAGTTGGTGGACTCAATTACTGGGCGCGAACTACTTTCATTCATGAATGCATACTCCAGATACAATCAAATCCCGATGTACGTCCCGGATCAGGAACACACCAACTTCATCACCAACCTCATCCTCTATTGCTATCTGGTCATGCCCATAGGATTAAAGAACGCAGGAGTGACTTACCAGAGACTTGTGAACTTGATGTTTAAGGACCAGATTGGACGATCAATGGAGATTTACGCGGACGATATGCTCGTGAAGTCACGACGCTCGAGAAACAACGTTGATGATTTGGCAGAGATATTTGGTGTCCTTCAACAATACGGAATGAAGCTCAATCCCTTGAAATGCTCTTTTAGCATTGGGTTAGGGAAATTCTTGGGTTTTATTGTTAATTCCCATGGGATTGAAGCCAATCCGGGGAAGATTATGGTTTTGAGAGAGATCGAAGCCCCAAAGATGATCAAGGAGGTCCAAAGCTTAAACGAGAAGGTCAACGCTTTGAGTCGGTTCATCTTAAAGCCACTGACAAATGTATCCATTTCTTTGAGGTGATTAAAAGGGGAAAAAGAAACTTTGAATGGAACCAGGATTGTAAAGATGCATTCCAGGATTTGGTGAATCACTTAGAAAGACCTCCATTCTTTCGAAGGCAGTGGGTGATGAGGATTTGTTCATATACTTAGTGGTGTCAGTGCAAGCGCCGCGCTTGTACGCAAGAAATCCCACATCTAGCGATCGGTCTGCTATATCAGCAAGCGGTTGACAAGAGCAGAAAGAAACTAAACGAGACTGGAAATGCTTGCTTACTGCATGTTGATTGCCTCCAGAAAGCTCCGCCCCTACTTCCAGGTCCATCCGATCAATGTCCTTACTGACCAGCCTTTACGACAAATTTTACAATGACCCGATACTTCTGGAAGGCTGTTAAATGGAACATTGAATTGAGTCAATGCATATCACTTATCACCTACAGAGAGCAATCCAGGGTCAAGCTTTGGTGTATTTCATAGCTGAATTCATTGCGCGAGATGATCCTCCAGAGAGCAGTGGGAAAAAGGGAGTTGGATGGAAGATACACGGATGATGCATCTAATGATTGGTGTTCTGGTGTTGGAGTTGTGCTTGTTACTCTCGAAGAACACCTAATCAGCTACGCCTTGAAACTCAATTTTCCGGCAATGAATAGTGAAGTTGAATGCGAGGCCTTGATTGCATGACTCAAGATCGCAACTGGGAATAAAGACTTTACCTATTTTCTGCGACTCCCAACTAGTGGTATGCCAAGTTCAGAAAGAGAATCAGGCGAAAGGAGCAAGGCTAGCTCCCTATCAAAATCGAGTTCTTGAGCTGTTTGATGACTTTGAATATTACACGATCACTCATATTCCCAAAGAGGAAAATGAGAAAGCCAACTCGCTTGCTTAGTTGGCTAGTTCTGGAGATGCGCATGGCTTGGTTCCAGTGGAAGTACTTTCAACTCCGAGCATCGCTAGATGGATATTGATTGAATCTTAAAGACTGAGCCTGAATGGGAGTCATGGATGACTTCGATTTGGGATTATTTACAAGGAGGGATCCTTCTAGAGAGAAGGAATGAATGATGGAAAAATCCTTTGCCAAGCTTCGTGATACATCATGCAAGAAGTATTACTGTACAGGAAGGGTTTCTCTATCCATATGCTTTGGTGTTCGCTCATGATGAGGCCAAACAAGTCCTAAGAGAAGTTCACGAAGGGGCCTGTGGCGACCACACCGGGGGGTAAACCTTAGCGAAGAAGATTCTTTGATACAGATACTTCTGGCTAACAGTTAATCAAGACGTGGCTGACTACACTTGAAGATTTTGACAAGTGCTAGAGATTTGCTAAATTTCTAAGGGCCCCATCGACGGAAAGTACTCAAATGGTCAGTCCTTGGCCGTTTGTAGTTTGGGGCATTGATATCATTAGTGTATTATCGATACCTAAAGGTGGCATAAAGTACGCCATCGCGGTGGTTGATTACTTTACTAATTGGGCTGAGGCTGAGCCATTGGCCACTATTACCCCGAAGAAAGTAATCAACCTTGTTGTTCAGAATATCAACTGTCGTTTTGGAGTTCCGCAAGCGATCAGTACCAATAACGGGACCCAATTCAATAGTACGAAGTTTAAGGATTTTTGCCACTGACACCGCATTGAGAAGAGATTTGCACCGGTGGCACATCCTCAGGTGATGTGCACGTAAATGTGCATATTTTTACCACCATATTTAATCTATTTAAATTAAATAAATGATCATATCGGGTATTTTAACTTATTTAAACCAAAATTCATATTATTTTCAAATCGTCACATATTCATCTTCATCCAAGGGCAAAATGGTAATTTTTGTGCATATATTAATTTGAGAAAATTTAATTAGAAATTTCTATATTATTTTATTGGAATTTGGCTTCATATACAAGTGGGTTCATGAAGATGTATGCGTGCACAAGAGTGAAGATAAAGAAATGAAGATGGAAATAATTCAAAGGCATGATAATGGAGGACCCCACCTACCCACCTACCTTAATGTACAAATTAGAGGCTAATGCACATGCTTATGGAATTAATGGCTTCATGTACACTTAAATGATGATTAGTAGAAGCTAATGATTACTTGGCCTCCACACTTTCTCAAGGGTATTTTGGGCATTCCCCAAAAATATGAATTAGGGTTTCATACATGTATAAAGACCCCTTATGTTTCATGTAACCCTCTTCTCCCTTAGTCTCTCTTTAGTTTAGTTTAGGCTCACAAATAAACAAACTCTTCTCTTTCTCTTTTCATGGCTACTTAGCCATTTTTATTTTCATGTAATTTTTTATGCAATTTAATATATGATCTTTTCCCTTTTTTGTTTATTTCATTTCATGTTTTAGTGTAGATTTACTTTCATGCAAGTAGAATAGTTCTAATTCTTGTTAATTAGCTTCTCTTTTTCATTAGCTTTCATTTTCCTTTCTTTTTGCTTTCAAGTTGCTAGCTACATTTATTAATCAATGACAAATATGAGAGGCTAAACCCCTTCAATTTAGGGGTATTGAAGCTCTCTAATTATGTGGCTTCAACTATTTGTTAATTTATGCTCTCTTTTTGTGCTTAATGAAGAATGATTGAAGTGGTTTAATTGTTGTTTTTGCTTTGAATTTGATAGCCTATATTGTTGACACCAAATAGGCTATGCTTAAACAATCACTAACACAAATGCATCTTCATCAAAATATGATTATGGCATAAGAAAGTGATTTGAAATTAAAATTTGATTGTCTATATTTCTAATCAATAGTTAATAGACCATACTTAAAATAGATTTCATTTTCATTGTCAAATTTCATGAAAGTTAGTAAGTGGTTTAAGGGGTGTGTTATAGTTTGATGGCTTATGTTGGCTAATCAATAGCACAAATATGTCATACTTATGATAAACACATCAATTAAAGCACTAATGACCATAAAAAAGAGATTATGATTTAATATGTGTTGAACTACATAATCTAGAGAGTGGATTTATTCTCTAAATTGTCATTTAACCCTTATATTTGCATCTATTTTCTTTTAGTTAGTTAGCTAATTTTCTACTTCTCTAGCTTAACTTTCACTCGACTTTGGTTTAATTTGATTGAATAGATTTTTAAAATCACTAATTCCCTGCGGATCGACCCGTACTCGCCACATACTTCAATAGTACGCCGTGCGCTTGCGGTTATTTTTATTTAAAAATTCGTTCGGCTGTTTTCTAACTCGATAGACATTTAGCCGTCCGAACAAGTTTTTGGCGCCATTTCCGGGGATTTGTTTTGATTTTAATTTTCTATTCTTCGAATTATTTCTCTTTGATTTTATTTGCGTGTTTGTTTTGTGTCTCGCATTAAAAAAAATATTTGTGTGTGTTTGTGTTTTCAATTTTGTGTGCATGCATGTTGTTGTTTATTTTCATTTTGCATTGCATATATATATTTTAAAAAAAACAAACACAATTTCAAAAAAAAAATATTTTTATTTGAATTTGCTTTTACATTCACATTTTACATTTTCCTTTGCTTTTACATTTTACAATTTCAAAACTGTGCAACCTCCTCTGCTATACTGCCATTCACTACCATTACCTCTTTTCATTTTTCACTGCTCAACTCTACCAACATCATCTACCACCAGTCATTCTTCATTCACTATTGATCATCCACAAACATAACCACCAGCAACCTTACTTCCTTCACCAAACACGCAACCTGCCTCTGTCATCACATTGCCATTTCACCCACATCCATTATTAACACTACTGCCACCTACTTGCTATCAACATACATTCATCCCTGCACATACATCACCCTCTTGCAGATCCTACCACCACCTGACTGGAATACACCGAACCACCATCACAATCCAACTTCACACCCTGCTCGGTTCTTCCTCACCATTCAGCACTGCACCACAAACAAAGCTACAACCATCATTCACCACTTTTTACCATATCATACCATCCAACTCACACCACAACTTCTCTATCCATAACCACATACATCACTTCCTAATACTGTCCTACCCAATACACTTCTACAAACCACCATACATTCACAAACATTCAACACACTCAACATCATATCACCACTAGCAAACAACTTGAAGACATTACCTTCCCCCACTACACATACCATTGTCGATAACAACATTAACCACCTCGGAGCACTGTTGCACATTTGTGCATATCATATTCACGACTGTCTGCACAAACATCTCTGACCACTTCCACTTCATTAACCACCACATACCCCTCTGACTTCATCTCATCCACTGACATCAAGCAACTGCCACTCCACCATTCATTTCAGTTCCTACAACATCCCACTGCATCATTTCTCCTAGCTACAGCAACTCAAAACAGTCAGAACTTCAACTGCCTCAACACCCCAAACCAACTGCAATTGTTCTTTCACTTACCGACCATCAATCACTCACTTTGCTTCAACCATCCCACCCTGACCTACTTCAACACTACTTCCTTTACCATCAAAACTGCTGCATATACAACATTCACACTTCCCTTCCATTCACAACCGCTCTGTCTCCTTCCGTGAACATTACACTGCATATAGAACTTCTCCAACTTCATCAATCCACAGTCATCACACTGCAAACTCAACACTACCTACAGTCTGCATTGCCTTACTGCATCCTCTTTTGCCACTGTCCCGTTCAATCCTACTGCTGCATAGTTCTCTGACTGCCTAAAGTCAAAATCATCGCCAAAAATCAACGAAAAAACCATTACAACAGTCCAACCCGACCACATCAAAATCCCTACTTACTGTTGTTGCATATCATCACTTGCATAGCATCCAAAACTTCATATATTTCATGACCCCATGCCATCAATTTGTTTTCTTCCATAACATCTACTGCTTCTTCTCCAACCAAACCTATCATCATCTACTTCTACTACACAGACCACTGTCATAAACTACTACATATACACATACCACAGTACGCTTTTCTCTCTGATAGTTTGCCTTCGACCACCACAACCAACATCACTGCAACAGACAATCCTACCAGTGCAATCCATCAAATTCCTACCATTTCAACAACAATTCTAACATTCAACCAAAAAAAAGAAAAAGAGAAACCGATGCAACTTCACTTACTAGCTCATCGCGTCGAACATCTAAGACCATTTCCCAATCCCACAATCGCGCAATCCAAACCCAATTTTTTGCTCCGCCAGTGATCACCGTGAAAAGAATCCCTTCCTCGATCACTGAAGTTCCTGGCTTCGACCAACAATCGAGCAAAGCCGCAACCTGATTCAACATCAAATTCACCTCCACCCAATTCGACATTGAGCATATCTCGTTCACAATCGCGACAATCGCCTTCCATTCCTCTCCAAATCTCCAAACCCAAATCAGCACTTCAAAGCACGTCACCACTATAGTCAATCGAGAATGACCAGCGCAGACGAAAGATTCAATTCCGTGGTCTGGATTGCGATTTTTTGTTGTTTGGAATAGAGTGTGGTGGAATATTGTTAAGAATCGAAAAAAAAGCTCTGGCAGTCATTTGTTTGAACGAAAGTATAACAGAAGGGGGTAAATTTCGTTTGTGATTTTTGGCAAAACGATTTTGTTTTTGGTTGGGTAGTGGGCCGTTATTACTGGGCTGTGTGAATTCAATTATTATTTTTTATTTATTTTACATTTTCTTCTTCTTCTTCTTTTGTTTGAAAAATCTTTCTGTCAAAAAAAAGAGGGAGGTTTTGTTTTAATTAGTTGTATTTAAAGTGTTTTGAGTTCCACCCTTATATAAAAAAAAGTGTTGTTTACAATTTCTTTTTTTAGTTTAATTTGGTTTGGTTTCTTCTTTGATATATATTAAAAAAAAACAAATTGTTTTAGGTTTCATTTGTTTTGTGAATTTGATTTCATTTGTTTCAAGTTGTTTCTTTGATATTTAAAAAAAAGAGTTTTTTTAAGTAAAACTTCACTTTTAAGTTTCCTTTTCAAAAAAAAAATTTACAATTTCAAAAAAAGGGGTTGTTTTGAATTTATTTTCATTTAGTTTGTTCTAGTTTTTCATTTTTCTTTGATATATATATATATATAAATAATCTGTGTATATATCTTTGTTTTATTTACAGGTTGCTAAAGCAGAATTGCAGAAGAAGTAGAAGTGCCTCCTAAAATAAATTACTTGATTTGCTGACCTTGCCAAAAAAAACTTGTTGGCTTGCTTATAAATTTTTTTGCTGCTTTTACCTCTGTTTTATTTGAATTGCATTGTTGATTGCTTGCATTTGCATTTATATGTTAAAAAAAAAGAAAAAAAATCCATTCGTAGTTGCATTGTAATACACGTTTAATTTCTGCTCTACATTTCATCCTAGATTTTGATTAATAATAACGGTTAGACATCGATAACACTTAATTGTATATTGACAATTTGTCTTCTTCCAACAATTTAATTTCTTGGTGTCTAGGCTACGGCAGAGTAATAACCATTTATAAATATTACGGTGATTCATAAATATTATAGTGGTTGTTCCTCTGAAGGTACTTAAACATTCGGCTGCATTGCTACGCTGATTCGTGGTTCACCGATAAATCCTGTCCGTTACCTGGCTGAGAACTATCTTGTTGAACAAAGACAATGTGTAATTATACAATTTTGGGTTAACTTAGGATAAATCATTTGTAATTAATCCTTGCATTCATTTAGTTGCATTAGTTCATGCATATTTAAAAAAAAGAAAAAAAAATTCAAAATCCAAAATCCAAAACTAAAAAAAATTGTATATATTCCTTTTCCTTTGAAATTTTTAAATCCTTTTTATTTGAAATTTTTAAAACCCAAAAAAAAATTTCCATTTTTTTTAAAATCTTCTCAAAAACAAAGAAAAAATTGAAAAACCAAAAAACAAAACAAAAATCAATTTCTCCTTTGAAAAATAAATTTTATTTGTAAATATTTTTCCTTTACAAAAAAAACAAAAACATTCTTGAAAATGTCCGAGTTTCCCCACTTACGTGAATTTTACAATAGTTGTGAAAATCAATATAATCCATATGATTTCACTCCAAATTCGTATGGATATTTTAACAACAACTATTGCTTAAATGACTCAAATTTTGAACCACAAAATTTTCAAAACGATGACCAACCCTCAAGTCTTGAAAAGAGCATTTCGTCTTTACTTGAAATCTCTACACAACAAAATCAAATGATAAATGATTTGTGTAATTCATATTTAGGCAATGATTCAAATCAAAGTTTTCAAAATAATCAAAATTTGAATTCACTTCAAAATTCAAACGATTTCGAGTATAACCCATGCCAATTCAATTTTGAACTCCAAAATGAATTTCAAAATCCAAATGAAAATGTGATCCACTTTGCAAATAATTTTGGCAATGGGAATAATCTTGACTATGATGCAAGTGAAATTTTTTGTTCTCAACAAATCCAAATCGAAAATCCTCAAGCTAATAATTATAAATTTATTTTTTTGAACAAATGAATGAAATTTAGATGATCACATGGATTCATTGTTTGAAACTTATATGAAACAACGTGAACAACAAAACCAAATCCCAACATGTGACGAGTTAAGTAATAACCCATCTTTTACCCAAATCGACGATTTTCAAATAATAACTTTTGAAATTGAAAATAATAATCTTAAAGAAGTTGTTGAAAACACGGTAATTGAGTTGGATTTTAATTCTTTTGAGGGTGTAGAACCAAATTTAAAATTCGATCTTCCTTTTCTCGATTTCGAAAATTTGAATACAAAAACTTTAGATTTTGAACCGGAGATACACAATGAAGTTGTTGATAATCCAACAAAGGAAGACGAATTTAATGAACACGAATTTTTTGGACTTTTGGATGACGAGTTGTTAAATTCCGACGGGGAAGATTTAAATCACCATTTTGATTTTGAATTCAATAATTTTGAAGAAGTTTTCAGTGATAAATTTGAATTTCAATTTGGTGATAAGAAATATGAATTTCAATCAATTATTCTATCAACTCCGAAAATCATCGAAAATAAAACAACTCATACGGTTTTCAATAAAACGACATTCGTTTTTCCAAATCAACATTCAACTTTGAAATCTTTTACGATTTGGTTTTTCGAGCTTAAACTGTGTCTCGTATACTTGACGAGGCAAATGAATCGGTTTTTGGAAGACCGTTTCATTTACGCTTTGACGATATACTTTCTGATCCCGTGTAAATACCGTTCATTTTCATATAAATAAAGGTAATTTTATTTTTATTTTTCTCCTTTCACTTGGGTTGACTGTGGGGACACAGTCAAAATCAAGTGTGGGGGGAGACTCATCTTCTTTTTGACTCTTCATGATTAATTTTTCATTTTTTCTTCCAAACCTCACAAAAAAAATCAAAATTTTAAAATACAAATTTTTTTAAGCATTTTGATTTATTTTTAAAGAAACACTATAGAATAAATATATGGTTTTGGTTTATTAAATTGAAATTTTTGAAAATTTATTTATCTTGACAAAAATAAAAATGAAGTTTGAATACAAATAACTATAGTTTAACTAGTATATAGGAAGGTTCATACGTGATAATTATGAATATATCCTAATTGAAAATCTTTGTTTTAAAAAGTGGTGAATTTAAAGTAAAGGATATAACATTTTTTTGTCTTCTAAGTTAAATGATGCTAAGATGATTTTGCAAAGCTCTCTCCCTTTTAAAAAAAAAAATATAAGCATAAAAAAACATTTGTATACATGTATATTTTTTTTAATAAACACCTAGAGTCATGTGTTCACACTCGTGTGTTCATTCGCCATGCTCTGTACCCTTCTCACGTAAGCCCGAAAGGCAGTGCACGATCGGTATATCTGGCCTCAATTTATCTGAGTTAGGTGTGTATATAAAAAATTCTTTTACTAATAACGCCTACAGTTAATAAGTGTTCACATTTGTGTGTTCACTCGCCACACTCTATATTCCCCTAACGTAAGCCCGCAAGGCAGTGCATGAGTAATATATCTGGCCTCAGTTTATCCGAGTTAGGCATATGTAAATATTGTTAATATCAATAAAATTTTCAAAAGAAAAAATGTAGAGAGTAAGCAAATGAAATCCAAGCACTATTTTTAACTTATTTGATTTGACTTGTTATTGAAAAGAAATGAATATACCACTTTGATAAACTTTGATAATCAACTAAGGATCCAACTCATAGTTACACTTTGTTATCAACCGAAATAACGAGTTAAACTATAGTTTATTTGCTTTAATAACTTCGTTTTTATTGGAAATTTTGATAAGTAAATTACTTAAATTTTCAAGATAATAACCAAACCTATATTTAACTTATTTGTGTCTATTTAAAAGTAAATCTTTCATTTGTAAATATTTCCAAAAACTCGCATTCTTCCCTTTGTAAATAAATCTTGCATTTTGTAAATATTTTCATCCTGCATTTGGATTTTATGGGTAGTATCCGTTGAAAACCCTCACGAGACAACACTCGTCCTACTAGGGACACCCAGAGGTTTAACGGCTTGTTGCATACGCTCACTGCAATCGTGCTCCCTACAAAAATGGATTTATCTTAGTTTTTCCTTTATTCGAGGACGAATAAAAAGATAAGTGTGAGGGTATTTGATGTGCACGTAAATGTGCATATTTTTACCACCATATTTAATCTATTTAAATTAAATAAATCATCATATCAGGTATTTTAACTTGTTTAAACCAAAATTCGTATTATTTTCAAATCGTCACATATTCATCTTCATCCAAGGGTAAAATGGTCATTTTTATGCATATATTAATTTGAGAAAATTTAACTAGAAATTTCTATATTATATTATAGGAATTTGGCTTCATATACAAGTCGGTTCATGAAGATGTATGCATGCACAAAAGTGAATATAAAGAAATGAAGATGGAAATAATTCAAAGGCATGATAATGGAGGACCCCACCTACCTTAATGTACAAATTAGAGGCAATTGCACATGCTTATGGAATTAATGGCTTCATGTACACTTAAATGATGATTAGTAGAAGCTAATGATTACTTGGCCTCCACACTTTCTCAAGGGTATTTTGGGCATTCCCCAAAAATATGAATTAGGGTTTCATACATGTATAAAGACCCCTTATGTTTCATGTAACCCTCTTCTCCCTTAGTCTCTCTTTAGTTTAGTTTAGGCTCACAAATAAACAAACTCTTCTCTTTCTCTTTTCATGGCTACTTAGCCATTTTTATTTTCATGTACTTTTTTATGCAATTTAATATATGATCTTTTCCCTTTTTTGTTTATTTCATTTCATGTTGTAGTGTAGATTTACTTTCATGCAAGTATAATAGTTCTAATTCTTGTTAATTAGCTTCTCTTTTTCATTAGCTTTCATTTTCCTTTCTTTTTGCTTTCAAGTTGCTAGCTACATTTGTTAATCAATGACAAATATGAGAGGCTAAACCCCTTCAATTTAGGGGTATTGAAGCTCTCTAATTATGTGGCTTCAACTATTTGTTAATTCATGCTCTCTTTTTGTGCTTAATGAAGAATGATTGAAGTGGTTTAATTGTTATTTTTGCTTTGAATTTGATAGCCTATATTGTTGACACCAAATAGGCTATGCTTAAACAATCACTAACACAAATGCATCTTCATCAAAATATGATTATGGCATAAGAAAGTGATTTGAAATTAAAATTTGATTGTCTATATTTCTAATCAATAGTTAATAGACCATACTTAAAATAGATTTCATTTTCATTGTCAAATTTCATGAAAGTTAGTAAGTGGTTTAAGGGGTGTGTTATAGTTTGATGGCTTATGTTGGCTAATCAATAGCACAAATTTGCCATACTTATGATAAACACATCAATTAAAGCACTAATGACCATAAAAAGAGATTATGATTTCATATGTGTTGAACTACATAATCTAGAGAGTGGATTTATTCTCTAAATTATCATTTAACCCTTATATTTGCATCTCTTTTCTTTTAGTTAGTTAGCTAATTTTCTACTTCTCTAGCTTAACTTTCACTCAACTTTGGTTTAATTTGATTGAATAGATTTTTAAAATCACCAATTCCCTACATATCAACCCATACTCGCCACATACTTCAATAGTATGCCGTGCGCTTGCGGTTATTTTTATTTCAAAATTCGTTCGGCTATTTTCTAACTCGATAGACATTTAGCCGTCCGAACAAGTTTTTGCTAAATCTCATGCATGGAGGGACCTCGACAGGGACTAGGAGACTCTAGTAATAATAACATCCTCATCAACTTGAGTCCCTTGATTCTCATTGTTTCCTTCTTCCAACAAAGCTTCTATCTTGCGCTTGTCATGGCTTGGGATCTCCTCAATCGGGATGCTGGGAATTGTTGTCGAAGTCGTGACGATTATGGACTCCGTCGCCGACATTTGTTGCTCCGGTTGAGAGTCCTTAGGAGGAAGCGGAGCAATTGCAGGCTGACCTGTAGCAAATAAAAAACAAAGAGAGAGATTAGTGACTTTGATTGGCGACACATCAACTCTTTGGAAAATAGGAGAAGTCAACGAGATACCTCCTTCGGTTGGAATTTCTACATGGACTAGAGTGCTACCAGGAGTTCCTTCTAGAATAGGATAGAGAGTGGTAGGTTTCCAAATCTAGGGCTGCTCGGGATTATACCCGGAATCAACAGTGGAACCAAGAGTAGCTTGAGTCCCAGTAGCTTGACTAGCTGAAGCATCGTGATTTGCAGATCTGGAACCTTCGCCTAATTCCTCTTGCGCGGTTGCATCAGGTTCTAGGTAGATAAGATGCTGGTTGTCATGTAGAATTTTGGGCTCGTTTCCCCTTAGAACTTCCTTCTCCAACAACTCCAAGTTCACTCGCCGCCTTGGAGATGTTCCTTCTCGTCCTCGATAAACCATTCCCAAGCATGGGCGAGCATTAAAGGGTGGTCCTCTCTTAACCACTCTAGATTTCGAAACTTAAGCATATTGGCATTATATTGAGTGATCAGTGACTCAAATATCTACATCATATGCTCTTCTACCCACAATTCCACAACGTTAACTTCTCTTTTAACCGTGGCCTCGACCTCTCTTTTAACAAGGGTATCCACGTCCTTGGCTTTCTCAAGCGCTTCATTCCTCTTTAGTCCGACGGTGACCAGCTTTTCGCATGCATCATGAGCAATTTTCTCACTTTATCTTTTTCCTTGGTCTCGCACTCGAGTTTGGTTTTCGATTCAGCCACGTTCCTTCTGGCCGCATCCTTTTCTATTACAAGCTTGTGGTTTTGATGATGCGCATGCTCGATTTCGTTCAAATGCTTGGATCTCTCGGCTTCGAGTGCTTTAATGGCCTGCTCGGCCTTCTTCTCCACTTCAGCTTGGGATTTTCTTGAGTTTGAAATATTAATGTTGAGAGCAGATATGATTCTTTTATTCTCAACTTCAACGAGTTTCTGGTTCTTTATCTCCTACAGCCCGTCTCTTAAAACTTTTGAAATCTTTTTGGCCAGCTTTGCCCATTCATTGTATTGATTGTGGACATTGATCGTGTAGTCAATGGTCCTCTGTGGACTTCAGCAGGAATTCTCTTTAAGTTTGGCAAAAACATAACTTCATCAAAGCAAATGTTGGGGAATTCATTCTTAAGCTCGGCCATCTGACCTGTAGTGTCTACCTGCTGCTCTTCTGTATGGCTGGAGCAACAACATTTCCTTTATCAGACCTCTGATAGGTAGTATCAGACCTGCTCTTATGGTGTCTGCGCTCGGAAGACAGGTTAGAATGGGATAATGTTGTAGGCGGTACATGAATAGAAGTAAGAGGAGGAGCTCAAGAAATCTCAGCTGATGGATTTTCACCGCGGCGGTCGGGTTGCCTAGCTGAATCTTTAGGAGGAGGTGATTTGGACCTGGGCCAATGCCTAAAAGTAGAATTATGTGAGTGACGATCCCTGTCATAGCTACCCCCGTCTCAGTCGTCTCTGTCGCGACTGGAGTGGTAGCTTGAGTCATAATCTCGACCACTCCCTTGATGGTACGAGATCGACCAAGGCCGTTGAACATGATATGCTTTCTCTTTTAGGGATCGCAATGAATGTTTTCTCTTATCCATTAAATCTGTAAAGCAAACATGTATGAGTTAGATCAAACGGGCAAGGATACGGGTCAAGTGCTAGTGTCATGTAGTACACGTGTGCGTGTGTCCTAGTGTCCCCCCGACGGACCATGTACTGGAGCTTTACTCATGGGAGTAACCTCTCATGCACCAGTTGGAATGGTGTCCTTCTCAAAGCAGATCGGAGGACCAATGTCACCGATGCTGATGTTACCAACGTCAAAAGAGCTAAACTCCATAGGGATAGACCCTAAATCAGCGAACGTGCCCGTTGAAGGAATAGATGGAGTCTTCTCCGCACTTGTGACTAGCAGAGACTGAGTGGAAGTCAGTGCCATAGAAATTTTCATGATCGATCTCTTTTTAGTTGCAGGCTACTGATCATCCCTGGGTTGCTTGGTGTGAGACTCGTGGCCCACTTCAGTGTTACCTTGGCCGGCCTCACCACTCTCTCTAATAATATCGCTTTTCCTCGGTGCCTTCATGTTCTTGTTCTATGTTTTTTACAACTCCAGCACCGGGACTTGGGACTAGGGGCAAATCTTGATCGACTTCACCTTCGACGGGCAGATTGTTATCATCATTATCACCATTATCGTCAATGTCGATAACTGGAACTATACCGGTGCTGCGGCCTTTATCTAATAAATCATGGGCAAGAAGATTCTTGTCTGTCAATAGGGTTCTTATATACCTATTCCTTGCTAGGAGTGCCATAAGAGTATTTACGGTATCTGAAAGTGATCCACTGTTGGGTATCGCTGGAACATCTGTAAAACAGAGAAAGATAAATTAAGTATGCAGACTATAAGGAAAATGCATGAATGGCATTTGAAATAAAACTTACGACCAGATATCCATCTACGAGTGAACCCGGGTGGACAGCGTACATAAAACCATTCTGCCTTAAAATAACTTAGCTTGTTCCAAGCCCTGGTAACTATTCTGCAACCCCTTATCGGCTCCAAGTAAATAAGAGATGGGTTTTCTTTATGACTCTTAAAGCTATTGATGTATCGGATTTCCTCATCACTAAGCACTCGATTCAAATGCTCGGAAAAGACCAAATAAGTGCTAAGAAGAAAAGCGTAGCTGTTTGGATGAAGCTGTGTGGGAGCCAGTCTCAAAAAGTTCAGGACTCGGTGGATGAATTCATTAAATGGCGGGACTCAACCTGCCGGGCATATATATCTATTGCAAGCTATAAATCCTTCTGGAGGATCGTGAGCTCTATGGTCGTGAGACAGTGCTAGAACATAGCCAAATGGAATTCCATGCTTATTGCATATCCTTCAAAGAGATCCTTAATCGATTTTGGAGGGAACAAAATCAACCAGATCATTCAGTATTACAGCATTCTCAAGAGTATTGGGTGTTGGATCTATTTGAGGCCTATCTACCGGTTCAACCATTTCAGGAATTTACTGCTCTACTTCGGGATTCTGAAGATTTTATTGATCATGTGAAATTTTTGGTTACTTCCCTTGTCAGATAGGGGTTTGCAAAGTTGTCGCTGATCTGGATTCTACGTGGGATTCGATATATTTTGAGGGTGAGGTATCTGTAGTCTGAGCACCAGACGTTTGGAATGTCTTTGGTACATTTCTATAAAAAAAACTCGATTGAAAATCAACATTCTGATTAACTACAAATCGTACCCCCGTGCTGAAGTGGATTCTAGTGTTGTGTTGTGCAGTTCATATTATTATTTAACTTTTAATTCTGGTAGTTCATTTTCAAGTCCTGGGCATCACTCGATGTGACCGTCATCGCTGACTGTCCCGACTAGTTTTATGTTATTGGCCGCGATCTGGAGATATTTCAGGATGAAAAATGAGTTCAACATGAATCTACAAGGTGATACTTGATTGTAAACTTAGAGCAAGAGGAAAATCGCCTAAGCGTGGGAGTCTCACCGACCCCCATGGCCAAAGGGATTACTTCCCTTTCCTCTTTCATCCTCCGATGACTCTAGAATCGTGACCACCAACACCCGTCTTTGTCCGTGTCCAGTTACTCGTGCCTCCATATCCACGTTCAACTCAATTGTTTTCCTACCTGATGCCGTGCGATTTTGGTTAAAAGCGGAGTTCAATGTGTTCTTGGAAACTAGGGATCGGTGGAGGTATGGTTCGATTTGGATCTACAAGGGGGATGAAGTTTGATGGTGATGATGATGTTGGGTAGATAAGGTTGATGGCAGTTGAAGGCAAAGACGGAGGCAGGTTATGATTTGGGAGCAAGGAAATGTCAATGGCAGGAGCTGAAGGAATTCAGGTCGGTGAAAACAAATGAGCAAGAGAGAAAAAGAAAGAAAGGAGATGGACTTATATAACCTCTCAAGCCCGTATCAGGCCAAAACTTAGAGATTATTCCAAGTGCAGATTCGGTACCGACTCCCAAATTACGGATCGGTATCGAGTCCCAAATTTAAAAAAAACTTGCAAACATATATGTTTGTATATATATGTAATTGTGTTAATGCATCTACGTGTAACTGACCATGTACATGTACTCCCCTAACTTAAGAACGTGCACATGGGCAAGTGTACATGCAAATATCCGATGCTTGATGACTAAAATTAAAGGAAAGTCAAATTTATATATGGGCAATTCATAGATGGAATCAGTCTAGAATCATTAGAATTAGAATAGACCACAAGATCGCATTCCAGATTTATAGTCTCGGATATTGGCAAAACGTCATGATGAATTACCATGGACATAACAATTCATAAAGTTGATTCATGGAAGGATAAAGACCTTTCAGAACACAAAGTGGAGTCCTTCACAGAAATCCAAACCTGTCTCGATTCAAAGCACATTAATGTTTGAAACGAGATGTACATTGGAGGGCAAGTGTTATCCAGCCTTTTGGCTAGGCAAAATTCAGACCGACTGGATGAGTCAAACTTGGAGTTATCGAGACAGAAAGCCCAGAGAGATAGCCCAGGGGTCCAAAAAGCAAGTGCAGACAAAGTCGTGGGACAATAACCAAAACAACTCAAGACAATACAACTGTGGGATTCCCGAAGTTGGGGATCGGTACCGACTCCTACTTGGGGATCGATACCAACTTCCAGAAACAACTTGGGTAGACCTCATTTTCTGCCTACGTGTCTATCTTGATGCCAAGGCCCTATTTCCAAAGTCATTTTATTAAATCAATACCATCCTTCATCGGTCTTCATGAACACTTGAAACTACAATTTTATTCTCCTTCAGCTCCATCATTTGGACACAAAAGCAAGCTAATATTGGTGCAAACATCCATGAAATCACAAAGCTATCTACAAGATGATCTGAAGCAAGAAGTCCAAGACACTAAAAATGGGGAACTTGGGGATTGGTACCGACTCCCAGATATTGTTGTGGTGGCGCCTATTATTTTAGGAGAATTGGTCAAATTCGTGCACAACGGCTTAGAGATATTTTAGACAAGATTTTAGGCTCCCTACCTCTATAAAGATGAAGGCAGGGCTCATTTTTCATGATCTTTCGGCTCTAACTCTTCTATTTCATACATTTTTGAATTTCTGAAATTCTATGTCTTAGAGGTACCGAGTCTCAAGAAGTTCTGGCCCAAGTCAGAAATCAACAATACAATATTATAGTGGACGTAGGCTAAGCTTTGCCGAACCACTATAAACGATTGTGTCTTGTTATTTCCTCGTTTTCATTTAAATTTCTGGAGTTAGTATTTGATCTCATATTGAATGCTTTCACTTGAGAAAAACACATCTCCCAATTTCAGCCATCTCTATCCATGGAATTGGCTAAGCCGGATCATTTAACTGACTTTGATATGACGATTCACCATAGATTAAGACATAACAAATAGCTCCATTGCATTGCATTTTCGCACATCCAGTGTCTTTGAAAAATAAAGAACTTTCCTTGTCGATCTGGATAATGAATACGTTATCGATCGTTGATCGATAATAGGTAAGAACATAAAATGTGATTTCAAAGAACAATTTCAAATTGTTTTTTTACTATGAGCGAACTATCCACACAGGATGGACTGTTTGTTATGTTTGGGAGACTGGACTCATTCCATATAGATAACACCTTATACCTTTCCTTGTCAATACTTGGAATCTGATTGGTCAGCACACACCGACTTTCTATGGATTTCAAACGTTAATCTCACAGGTATCCTTATCAGGAATAGATCGTACATGACTGTGATCAACAAGTTTGTAACATCCCTAATTTTTGACAACATTATTCAAGAAATTTAATTAGATAAATTAAATAGAATAATGATGATAAGGAGATTGAGATTTGAATAAATTATATATAGGGTCGTGCTTATTAACAAGATAAATGGGCTTTAAATTGGTTTATTGGTTGATTAAACTACACATGGGCATATTAGTAAATTAGCCAATTTATTATACACGGCTATATCTTTTTGTTATTGCCCATTCATGTTTCATTTTTCCACTTTCACAAATGAAAAATCTAAAACCTAAACCAAAGTCGGCCTTTACCAAGGAAGAAAGGAAGAAATTTATCTAAAGCTAAGGATCAAAAGCTAAAGAGGATTAATCAATAACAAACCTCAAATTCCTTATCAAGTTTAAGGTAAATAATATCTCATACCATCTCTATTTTTATTCTATGGTTATATGGTTTCGGATTTTTGATTTAAATTCATTTTTTTGATAAAATGGATGATGATATGCTTGAGGTATATCATGTTGACTTATTTTAATTCCTACGCATATGAATTTGCACGGTTTTGATGTAAAAACGAGAATCTATGATTCCAGATTGCCATGGAAAATTTTTATGATAAGTAAAACATGATTTTGGAGATGGTTTTTAGTTTTCAAAATTTTCCAAGCCATGGAAATGTTTTTATGAATTTTTGATGAAAAATATGATATAATTGGGTTTAAAATTTATTTCGAGAATTTCAGGAAGAAATTGGGTCAAAATTTTCAAATATGTTTGATTACACAATGAAATTGAATTTATGTGATTTTTGGGGATTTTTTCCAATTGATTTACTAGGGGAAATAAATTATTTTAAAAGAAGGGCTTTTAAGCAAATGTCGGTTTTTGTTATATGGAAAGGTTTTAACGTTAAAATCCTATAATTTGGATCTGAATAAATGCAGTAGGTTTAAAGGTAAAGTGTTTGAAAAGTTTTATGGCAATCAATCAGTGTTTTACAAATAGGCAAGTTGTTAAAAAAGAAATTACTAAAGTTACTATATTTCAGCCTTTAAATTAGAAAAAGGTGTTCCGCCTTTATTAGTAAGCGCCTTTCAACTCCATTGATTCCGCCTCGTCCCAGTCGTAACCAACATAGTCGAAACCCATGTAGTCGAAACCAATACACAAGATATCACCTTGATGGTATGTAGTGGATTGGAAGGAGGGTAGAAGCCTTGGTGTCGAAAGGTTAGCTTCTGATGGGGTCGAAACACTGCTTTGTTTTCATAAGTTAAATTTTTGCCTTGTTTTACTGAAAGCTTTCGACATAGTCGAAACGTATGTTTTCGAAAGGGTGTTATAATTAGCTTTCGAAGAAGGTTGTCATATTATGTTAAAGTATTAGCTTTCGAAGTATTAGCTTTCGAAGAGGTACCTCTTTCCTTAAACAAGAGCTTTCGAAAGGGTAGGTTCCGACATAGTCGAAACCTGGCCGCTATGCTACCTTTCGACTGTGATGCTTTCGAAAGGTTATCTCTATTTCAACCAAAGTTAGCCACTTTCTAATTTCTTTCAAAAGGGTTGAGGGTTCCGAAGGTGATGGAGTCGAAAGGGGGTTTCGACTTTGTCCTTCGAAGTTTTGATTTTGAGATGGTTCCGACACCATCAACAATTACCCAAATTTATTTTAGTTGGTTTTCAAAGATATACTTTCGTATATAACCACTTTGACCCAAATGATGTTTTTAAAGAGTAAACCCAATGCTTCCGAAATGGTACTTTATGTGTTTCGAAGCTATGTTTTAAAGAATGTTTTCTTGATACCTTCGAAAGGTATCATTGGTTTCGAAAGGTACATACTTAGTGTTTTGAAAAGAGGTTTCTATGCTTTCGAAGGAGGTCATCCAGTGATTTTGAAAGTGATGTTTAAAAGTTTCAAAACAAATAACGCATTCTCATTAATAAAGATTTTGGAAATGTTATTCACATTGTTGTTAACCTATAACTGTATTTTGGGGAAAGGGCAGAATAACCACTTAGGTCGACCCAATAGTGAATATAACTTAATAGATGTTAAAATCTTAATTAAAGATATTGGCAGGGGCCAATAGGTTTACAGTAAGCCCATGAAAACTGTATGATATTGGCAGGGGCCAATTGGTTCATATTCAGTTCATGAAAACTATGATTTAATACTGGCAGGGGCTAGTAGGTTTGTAGTTAGCCCATCAAAACTATATCAGGATTAAGATATTGACAGTCAGCCAATAGGTTCCTAGTTAGCCCATGAAAACTAGGATAATTAATAAGATATTGGAGTTACCAATAGGTTCTTAGTGATCCCATGAAAACTAATTAATTGGACAGATAGTCCTTAACATTTAACAGGTTAATATTAATCCTAGAAACTATAATTGAGACAGATAGTCAGAATGAATGGGGATGGGTAATCCAGAACTGATTTCTTTGTTTTGCATATCATCATAATGTTTTGAAATACTATGTTTTGACTATTGTGGATGCAGGAGCACAGTATATGGTTTTATAAATGTTTTAGGATACTAGTGAGGGGAAAAACCGTTCTGCTAAGAGTGTGGTCTCACTAGATATCTAAATGGCTTGAGATGGTAAATTATTATTCATACCAGGCTTTTTGTCTAACTCGAAGTTTTTGTTTTCCCCTTAAACTCTCGGGTACTTAATTGAATTTGAGTATGTTGAGAGATAAGGTTTCCAGGTGTTCTTTTAGACGAATAAAGCTTCCGAGGACGTGTAGGAGGCAAGCTTGTTATTAGAGTTCTTTTACTTCCACGGAGGCAAATTGTTTTCTTGCCTATCGGTATACTCTGATCTACCAAAGGGGCATCTTCATATGTCTCTCTTGGCGTATTTTGTAATAATTATATGTTATCTGAATGTGGTCGGTGAATTGGGATTATGTAATCAATTTGGAATATTTTGAAATGTAATGTGGAATTTGTTTTGCTGTTTAAAACTTTTTCATATTCTTGTGTTTCTGTGTATCAAGGAACCTAATATCGCCGTGTTTGGTCGCCGAGGTTTAATAACTATGGATGACTGCAACATCCGTAACCATTAGTTTTGGGCCTCCAAATAGGGGGATGTTACAAGTTGGTATTAGAGCATAGGTTTATGAAACTTTAAAAGAAACTTAAACCTAAAAGATTTTTCCAAACATAATCCAATGAATCAGGTAATAAATTTGGGGTTTGGGTTAATGCTATAGTAACGTACATGTATTTGCTATATGTAGTTATATATACAAGTACGTACCCTCCACTCTCTTACACCATTCTTCTATATCTTACTAAGGCTCGTATGCAAATTTACGAGAAGGGAGATATGGAAGCTGGAAACAGAAGAGGAAATCTCGATGGAGGAAGCACCACAACTAATGGAAATTCTCAACCCACTACCAGGAGAAACTTGGGTCGACCGGCTAATGCTAGTAACCAAAATGTTGAAGCCAATGTGGGTGCTGGAAATCCACCAGTAGATATGTGGGCGATGTATCGGTTCTTTGCTGGTTTGATGCAAGTTGGAGCAGCTGTTGGGGTAGTTGGAAATGCAGGAGAAGCTAATCCTGTGGCTCCAGTTGGGAATATTGCTTTGCTGAGTAGAGATTACACCAGTTTGGGTGAGATGCCATTCTTGGGAACGAAAAAGTGCCGTAGAAGTTCAGAACCGGCTGTTGCATTATGAGCGTATATTTACCGATTTGGGTCTGAATGGACAAAAGAGAAGGCTGACCTCTAGACAGTTGCATGAGTCAGCGCTGCATTGGTGGAATAGTGTCATTGCCGAAGTTCTGGAAGAGCAATTAACCTGGCTGATTTTAAAATGAGATTTGCGTAGAAGTTTGTATCTGAGTTTGCTAAGTCTGAGCTGATGAGGAAGTTTATGAATTTAGTGCAAGGAGAGATGTCAATAGTCAAGTATGCTACCAAGTTTGAAGAACTATCTCGTTATGGATATGCAATTATAGATACTGACATCAAAAGGAATGAGAAGTTCATTCGGGGATTGAGACCCAAGCTTGCTAGAATGACCATGACACATGTCTGTGATCCTTGTAATATAGTGGTGGAGATGGACATTCGCCATGAGGAGTTGCTCGCTGATTTAGCTAAAGAGAAGTCAGTGGAAACTCAAGGTTCTCAGGGGAAGAAGAGGAAGTTCTTTAAGAAAAAGGGAGCCCAGAAGGGAGATACTGCTAAGAAATCAAAGGCTGAGGTAGTTTTCTATAAGTGTGACAAGAAAGGTCACTTTGCTAATGAATCCCAGTCAAGAAATGGGAAGAGAGCTGCAATTAAGAAGAATGTGAAATGCTTCAACTTTGATGAAGTTGGGCATTACAAGAATCAGTGTCCAGAGCCAGTTAGGGAGGACAAAGGAAAGGTCTTTGCTATTGGATCAGCTAGGCCTACCGCGGCTGATAAAGGAAAGACTGTGATAGAAGGTACGCTTTTGATTCAGAGTATTTCATTTAGAGTACTTTTTGATACCGGTGCAGCACATTTGTTTATATCTCAGTATTTGGTTGATAAATTATGTCTAGAACCCACCTACCTTGTTACTTCCTTAAGGGTTGCGAATCCAATAGAAGGGTATGCAACTCTAGGGTTAAGATGTGACCAGTTAGAACTTGACTTCTTAGGTCATAAGTTTGCATGCAGTTTGTATGTTATTGATTTCGTAGACATCAGAATCATTTTGGGTATGGATTGGTTGGGTAGGTATGAGGCTAGAATATTTTACCAAGATAGGAAAATATCACTGAGACACCCTGATATTCATAACCGAGTGATATTCTCAGTAAAGAATACTGACCGGAGTGCTAGTACTATGCTTAATGCTATGGTGGTAGGAAATGAGTTAAGTCAGGTTCAGGTAGCAAGGGAGTTTGCAGATGTCTTTGAGCCAGTCACTAGACTACCCCCGAAAAGAGCTGTTGAGTTTAGAATAGATCTTGTGCCAGGAGCTGAACCTATAAGTAGACCGCCTAGTAGGATGACACCAACTGAGATAAAGGAATTGAAGGTGCGACTGGTGGATCTAGAGGGAAGGAATTTTATTAGACCAAGCAATTCGCCTTGGGGAGCGGCCATGGTGTTTGTGAAGAAACCGGATGGGTCGTTGAGGATGTGTATTGACTATCGTAAGTTAAACGAAAGGACAATCAAGAATAAGTATCCTTTGCCAAGAATAGATGATCTGTTTGATCAGTTGAGTGGAGCCAGAGTGTTTTCCCAATTGGACTTTGCGGCAGGTTTCCATCAGTTAAGAGTGGCGTAGAATAGTATTCCTTTGACAGCATTTCGAACTAGGTATGGTTCATATGAGTGGTCGGTGATGCCATTTGGATTGACGAATGCACCTGCTTTCTTCGTAGATTTGATGAATCGAGCTTTCCGAGAGTACTTAGATAGGTTTGTACTAGTGTTTATAGATGAAATTTTAGTATACTCTAAGGATGAGAGAGAGAGCATGAAGTTCATCTTAGAGTGGTGCTTAAGACGCTGAGGCAGAATCAGCTAAAGGCGAAGTTTACCAAGTGTCATTTCTGGAAGAAAGAGGTAAAATTTCTTGGTCACATGGTTTCGGAGAAAAGGTTATCAATCGACCCAGATAAGATCGAAGCCGTGAATAATTGGAAGATACCAGAGATAGTGACTGAGATTAGGAGTTTTCTTGGACTTACTGGCTACCACCGGAGATTCATCAAGGATTTTTCGCGGATAGCAGCACCCTTAACTAAGCTTACCAAGAAGGAGGTGAGATTTTTTTGGTCCAACAAATGTGAGGAGGCATTCCTTAAGTTAAAGCATTTGTTGCCCAATGCACTCGTGTTAATAGTTCCAAATGGGAACCAAGGAATGGTGGTGTAAACTGATGCATGTGGAACTGGATTATGAGCGGTGTTGATGCAAAGTGGTAAAGTCATTGCCTATGCATCTAGGCAGCTTAGACCGCATGAAGTTAGATATCCTACTCATGATTTGGAGTTGGCAGCTGTGATCTTTGCATTGAAGATTTGGAGACATTATCTCTTGGGGAGAGATTTGAGTTATATATCGATCATAAGTCTTTACGGTATTTATTCTCTCAGAAGGAGTTGAATATGAGACAACAGAGGTGGCTGTAGCTTTTGGCCGCTTATGATTTTGGTATAGAATATACACTAGGAAAAGGTAATAAAGTGGCTGATGCTCTTAGTAGGAAACATCAGAATGTGGTGTTAGCTCTGTTGGCAGAGTGGAAAGATTTAGAAGCTTTAGTCAGTTGCGACGTGCAGTTAATATCGACTGCTGGGTCTAGCCAGAGTACTGACAGGTTGTCTTTATTAGAAGTTCGACCAGTATTGATTGATGAAATTGCTTTTAAGCGAAAGGAGGATCCGGTATTAGCTAAAAGGATCAGAAGGCTTGAAGGTGGAATTAAGATCGATGGTCTAAAGTATTTTAGCCTTGACCAGAAAGGATGGCTAAGAAAGAAGGGACGGTTGTGTGTTCCAAATGTGGAGGACTTAAGGAAAGAAGTTCTTGGAGAATGTCATCGATCCAAGTTTATGATTCATCCTAGAGGAACCAAGATGTATCTGGATATGAAGAGGAGCTTCTATTGGGAAGGCATGAAGAGGGATGTTGACTTGTGGGTTAGGCAGTGTGAAAACTGTCAACATGTGAAAATTGAACATCAGAAACCAAGTGGGTTACTACAGCCTTTAGAGATTCCAGTTTGGAAATGGGATTCGATATCTATGGATTTTATAGACGGGTTGCCGAGGTCAAATAGAGGTAATGAAATTATATGGGTTATGGTGGACAGATTGACCAAGAGTGCCCATTTCATTCCAGTTAAGTCTTCCAGAATGACACCTGTTTTAGCTAAGTTGTTCCTGAAGAACATAGTTAGACCGCATGGAGTTCCTAGTAGTATAGTTAGTGACAAAGATGCATTATTCACTGGTGAATTCTGGAAGAGTCTACAGGAAGTGATGGGTACCAAGATTAATATGAGTACCGCGTATCACCATCGGATGGATCGGCAGATGGAGAGAGTCAACAAAGTACTCGAAGATTTACTGAGAGCTTATGTATTAGACTTTGGTGGATCTTGGGAGGATCACCTACATTTGGTTGAGTTTTCCTCTAACAATAGTTATCAGACTAGTATAGGAATGGCGCCATTTGAAGCTTTGTATGAAAGACCATGGAAATCACCAGCATATTGGTTGGAGACTGGAGACAGATTGGTCTTAGGTCCAGATTTGGTTAGAGGGGCATCAGAGAAGATTGAGTTAATCTGGGGAAGGATAAAGGAAGCTCAGTCCAGATAGAAGAGTTACGCAGATAAGAGGCGTAAAGACCTAGAATTCTCAATTATGGATAAGGTTTTCATTAAGCTATCACCTATGAAGAGTGTGATACGATTTGGAAAGTTAGGGAAGTTAGCCCCAAGATATGTAGGCCCATTCCAGATTATAGAGAGGATTGGAAAGTTCGCATACAGGTGGAGTCGCCGAGCAGTATGGTAGGTGTCCATAATGTATTTCATGCGTCCCATCTTCGTAAGTATGTGCATGATTCAGAGACTACTATTCCTCATACAGGGTTGGATGACATAGCGGTAGAGCCTAATTTGACTTTTGTTAGACAACCAGTTCGGATTGTAGCTAGAGATGAGAAAAGATTAAGGAACAAGACAGTCAGGTTGGTGAAAGTTCAGTGGAGCAACAATGAGAAGGACTGTACTTGGGAGACAGAGGATATGATTAGAGATACTTATCCTGATCTGCTTTACGGGTATGTCTATATTAGATTTATATAGATAGTTTCTAGTCAGCCAGACTAGTATGGTTGTTAGGAGTTGTTACAGATGATTGATATGTTTAGTATTTATTCCTTGCTGAATTTGGAGGACGAAATTCTTTAAGGTGTGGAGCCTTTAACATCCCTAATTTTTGACAACATTATTCAGGAAATTTAATTAGATAAATTAAATAGAATAATGATGAAAAGGAGATTGAGATTTGAATAAATTTTATATAGGCTCGTGCTTATTAACAAGATAAATGGGCTTTAAATTGGTTTATTGGTTAATTAAACTACACATGGGCATATTAGTAAATTAGCCAATTTATTATACACGGCTATATCTTTTTGTTATTGCCTATTCACGTTTCATTTTTCCACTTTCACAAATGAAAAATCTTAAACCTAAACCAAAGCCGGCCATTACCAAGGAAGAAAGGAAGAAATTTAACTAAAGCTAAGGATCAAAAGCTAAAGAGGATTAATCAACAACAAATCTTAAATTACTTATCAACTTTAAGGTGAATAATAATCTCAGACCATCGCTATTTTTATTCTATGGTTATATGGTTTTGGATTTATGATTCAAATTCATTTTTGTGATAAAATGGATGATGATATGCTTGAGTTACATCATGTTGATTTATTTTAATTCCTACGCATATGAATTTGCACGGTTTTGATGTAAAACCGAGAATCTATGATTTCAGATTGCCATGGAAATTTTTTATGATAAGTAAAACATGATTTTGGAGATGATTTTTAATTTTCAGAATTTTCAAAGCCACGGAAATTTTATTATGAATTTTTGATGAAAAATATGATATAATTGGGTTTAAAATTTATTTCGAGAATTTCAGGAAGAAATTGGGTCAAAATTTTTAATATGTTTGATTACATGATGAAATTGAATTTCTGTGATTTTTGGGGATTTTTCCCAATTGATTTACTAGGGGAAATATATTATTTTAAAAGAAGGGCTTTTCAGCAAATGTCGGTTTTTGTTATATGGAAAGGTTTTAACGTTAAAATCCTTTAATTTGGATCTGAATAAATGCAGCAGTTTTAAAGGTAAAGTTTTTGAAATGTTTTATGGCAGCCAATCAGTGTTTTACACTTAGGCATGTTGTTAAAAAAGAAATTACTAAAGTTACTATATTTCAGCTTTTAAATTAGAAAAGGATGTTCCACCTTTATTAGTAAGCGTCTTTTGACTCCATTGATTCCGCCTCATCCCAGCCGTAACCAAGATAGTCGAAACCCATGTAGTTGAAACCATTACACAAGATATCACCTAGATGGTATGCAGTTGATTGGAAGGAGGGCGGAAGCCTTGGTGTCGAAAGGTTAGCTTCCGATGGGGTCGAAACCCTGCTCTGTTTTCATAAGTTAAAATTCTTTCCTTGTTTTACTAAAAGCTTTCGACATAGTTAAAACATATGTTTTCGAAAGGGTTTTATAATTAGCTTTCGAAGAAGGTTGTCATATTATGTTAAAGTAATAGCTTTTGAAGGGGTACCCCTTTCCTTAAACAAGAGCTTTCGAATGGGTAGGTTCCGACTTAGTCGAAACCCGACCGCTATGCTACCTTTCGATTGTGATGCTTTCGAAAGGCTATCTCTGTTTTAACCAAAGTTAGCCACTTCCTAATTGCTTTCGAAGGGGTTGAGGGTTTCGAAGGTGATGGAGTCAAAAGGAGGTTTCAACTCTGTCCTTCGAAGTTTGGATTTTTAAAGTCTTTTTCTTTCGACTAGATGGTTCTGACACCATCAACAATTCCCCAAATTTATTTTAGTTGGTTTTCAAACATATACTTTCATATATAACCACTTTGACCCAAATGATGTTTCTAAAGAGTAAACCCAATGCTTTCGAAATGGTACTTTATGTGTTTCAAAGCTATGTTTTAAAGAATGTTTTCTTGATACCTTCGAAAGGTATCATTGGTTTCGAAAGGTACATACTTAGTGTTTTAAAAAGCGGTTTCTATGCTTTCGAAGGAGGTCATCCAGTGATTTCGAAAGTGATGTTTAAAAGTTTCAAAACAAGTAACCCATTCTCATTTTTAAAGGAAAACCATGGCATAAATAAAGATTTTGGAAATGTTATTCACATTGTTATTAACCCATAACTGTATTTTAGGGAAAGGGCGGAATAACCAGTTAGGTCGACCCAGTAGTGAATATAACTTAACAGATGTTAAAATCTTAATTAAAGATATTGGCAGGGGCTAATAGGTTTACAGTATGCCCATGAAAACTGTATGATATTGGCAGGGGCCAATAGGTTCATAGTCAGCCCATGAAAACTATGATTTGATACTGGCAGGGCCAGTAGCTTTGTAATTAGCCCATGAAAACTATATCCAGATTAAGAAATTGACAGTCAGTCAATAGGTTCCTAGTTAGCCCATGAAAACTAGGATACAAAATAAGATATGGAGCTACCAATAGGTTCTTAGTGATCCCATGAAATCTATGTAATTGGACAGATAGTCCTTAACATTTAACAGGTTAATAGTAACCCTAGAAACTATAATTGAGACAGATAGTTAGAATGAATGGGGATGGGTAATCCAGAATTGATTTCTTTGTTTTGCATATCATCATAATGTTTTGAAATACTATGTTTTAACCATTGTGGATGCAGGAGCACAGTATATGGTTTTATAAATATTTTAGGATATTAGTGAGGGAAAAACCTATTCCGCTAAGTGGCATGGTCTCGCTAGATATCTAAATGGTTTGAGATGGTAAATTATTATTCATACCAGGCTTTTTGTCCAACTCGAAGTTTTTGTTTTCCCCTTAAACTCTCGGGTACTCAATTGAATTTAAATAGGTTGAGAGATAAAGTTTCCAGCTATTCTTTTAGATGAATAAAGCTTCAGAGGATGTGCAGGAGGCAAGCTTGTTATTAGAGTACTTTTATTTCCGCTGCGTGTTTTGTTTGTAAAGGCAAATTGTTTTCTTGCCTATCGGTATACTCTAATCTACCAAGGGGGCATCTTCATATGTCGCTCTTGGCATATTTTATAATAATTATATGTTATCTGAACGTGGTCGGCGAATTGGGATTATGTAATCAATTTGGAGTATTTTGAAATGTAATGTGGAATTTGTTTTGTTGTTTAAAACTTGTCCATATTCTTGTGTTTCTATGTATCAATGTATCTAATATACCATGTTTGGTTGCCGAGGACTAATAACTATGGATGACTGCAGCATCTGTAGCCGTTAGTTTTGGGCCTCCAAATAGGGGGATGTTACAAAGTTTTATTGTCCATAATGACATGCCATTTGACACGCCGTTAGTCCGTTGATGGATCATCCACACCATCCGAAGTTGAGTCAACAACTATCCATGCTTCTCCATCTATTTCCATAGGACCAAGGCAACATGTAGCTTTTTATTTCTATAGCCCATTAGTTCTGGTAGGACCTGTACTTGACCAACTAAATTCTGGACTGAGAATTCTAACTGATTCTCCGGAGCAAGTGCCCTTAATTCTGGCAGCTAAAATGCTTAGGAATATACGCATACAGCACGACATCCCGGAGGGTGACGTTCGTTTGCTCACTTGAGCTAAATTCGGTCATAACCCTCTATAAGGTTTTATCGCTTGTAATCGGTATACGTGCTTAAGTGGTGCTGTACCACCGTTCAACTGGTTCTTGTCCATCGTGTTTCAATATTTAGGATTTGCGTTGTTTCAAATCCATCCCAATGGTTATGCGCTCCTGAATTCCTTATACATTCTTTCCATAAGCAGACTCGGGTGTCCCCCAAGGCAAAGCGAGTTCGCATTTCTTTATACTTCGGGAGGAGGCAGGACTATCCATCCTTTATAATCATCGAAGCCTAAAGGGGATGTAAGCTAATATCAGACCTCTATAACAAACGTTTATCTTTTAAGAACGAGTTTTTCTTTATTAGATGTCCTGGGGGTTTCAACCGCTTCTGGCTATCTGAAAGTATGTCCTAATTCCCCATCGTTTGCTATTTCAATCGGTTTTCCAGTTTCTTATCATATCGCATCTTATTACAGTCATCCCAAGAAGGGAAAGCGATGATGATCTTGATAAAATGTTAGAAACCCGCAAGGATGTGAGAGCTTATGAGCGCTCAATGGGATTTCTTTTGATGAATGAGAATCTCCGATAGTTCGATTTTCTTCATCCTAATAGATTTGTTGTAGATGACGAGCCATCAACTTCAAGTGGCCCCAAGAGACACACTCGTTCTTCTACCTATGCTCGTGACTCTACCAAGGAGGCTCAAGAAGAAGTGGCTGGTCCATCAAAGGAAGCACAACCCGAAGAGATTCCCGGTGCTGATATAGCCTTGCCCTCTAGAGAGGACATTACAGGGAATAGGGATATGCCCACAAGATGTCTCCGATCCTTGAAGAAGAAGACAAAACATTTCAAAGGAGTGATGGGAAGTAGCCTGTGGTTAAGGAAGGAAAGGAAGAAGGCTCGAATGGCGATGAAAGCGACTTTGCATCTCAGCATAAAGAGATGAATCTTTCGGTGAGTCGTCGAAAATGAGTACTGATCTTCCTCAACTGCCTTCTCCAGACTTGTTAACTACTGGGCATTAAGCCTCGAACCCCTAATTTCTCATCTTAAAGAACAACCTGCTATCGAGACTCCATAGTCCGCCGGAGGTCAAGGTACTGGACCCCCATGGGAGATACGTCTACTTCTGATTTCATGAGAGATGTCGCCATCTATGTAGGTGAACATGGGGATATCCCCATTATCAAAATGATAGCTCAGATCGGCTTGGAAATCGACATTTCCTCAGGTGCATTTGTGAGCAGTGGTGAAAAGGCTCTGATACTTAAACCCTGCCGATATGATTGGTAGAGTTTATAAGGGGTCATCGACACTACACACTTTACTTTAGGACTCACAAGCACACATCTCTACATCGCATTAAGTTCCTAAGTTTAAGTATTAACTTCATTCTTGTTTTCTTTTTAGGTACTATGGGATGTGGATTATACCATTAGTTACGTCAAGACACCAGCTCCTACAAAAGTAAAACTTCTGATCCGGATTATTACCCTCCTTATGAAACGAATGAGGAGAGAAGGAAAAGAAAAGAGGATGAGGCTCGCAACTTGGATCGAAAGCGCGAGAGGGGTGAGAAAAGAAAAGGAGATGACAAGAGTAGTGCCTCTGGCAATGCATACAAGCACCAGAGAGACTTTCATGACCGCCACGGGTCCTCATTATCGATTACTCCTCCCTTCCCTGATGCTCGAACCGCTAAAATGCAAACAATTCCATCTTCTCAAGCAACAACTTTCGCAATGCCCCCTTCGTCTTACAGATGAACCGAGAAGTGCGTGCTTCCTCCGGGTTTACCTATGCTTCAAGCAACCTATCCCAATCAGTTCTCAAAGGGAGTCAAGTGTGATAAGAAGATAAAACCCCACAACAGGGCCACTTCCCTTAGCAATCTGGAGACAATCCGCGAGGACTTAGAGGCTGGGTGTGATTTGCAGCATTTAGTGATGGCCCTTTCGGATGTAAATCGCATTAACCATCAGGAGATCCTTTTGTTTGAGGTCGAAAGGGAAGACCATGTTAAGGCGATCAAAGATCATGATGATGAGATGGTCTAGTTAAAGACTGAAAGGGACGCAACCCTAAAAGGAAAGGCTACCAGTAATAAGTTGTTGACTGAGGCAAGCCGAGCTTACAATGGAGCCATTATAGTGATAACGGATCAAATCAAAGATGCTCATATTGAATCCAGGAAATCGAAAGAGCAGCTCATCGAAGTAGAAAACACCATTTAATCTCTGAACCAAACTATCACCGGTCATGCTACTATCATTGCTGAGAAGGCCGCTGAGCTCACTCCTCTTCGTGAGGAGAATGTGCGGGTGGTGAAAGAGAAGGAAGAGGCTGCATCCGGTAAACTGGCAGAGGAGTTCGAGCATCTAAGCACCAAGTCAGAGCTGCAATCGAAATACGATGATGCAATAAGCCAAATGGACGCCGGTATACTTCATCTTTATACTAGCTACGTGATGAATAAGGTCAACTTGAAATGGTTAGGTAATAACTATCATCGGACTCTTGTTGTGGTTTGGGAGGAGGTATTGGTCAGGTCTGAGGAGGCCAAGGATACGGGCTTCGAGGAGGAACTAAAGGTTGCTTATCTTAGTCCTGAGGACATAGACTTCTTGGCCGTCGGCAGAGAGATCCTTAGGGAAGAGAGAGAGAAGGAACCTGCCAATGCTGCAGCCAAAGCTCTTGCTGGCCCAAGCTGTTTGGATCAGCACCAAACACTTGTTCATACTTCTTAAGTGCAGACAGCGACCATACCCATATCCACGGCTATTATTTCTGAAGCCGCTCACGCCCATGCAACTTCCATAGCCTTGTGTGAGCCATGCCCTTTTCCAGCTGTAGTACGACCTTCAATGATGGGGACTGGCGGTGTAGCCTTCGACGTTGAAGTTCATTACTAAACCCCTGGCTCGGGTATTTCTCTCGTCTCTTCGGTGCTCCAAACGCTTCGATTTACTCCGGAATCCTTCTCTAAATCGTACAACCTCTCTTCCCCAACTTGTAGGTCAACCAACTCTCCTGCTGTACATGGTTCAGGACTTGCTGCTATTCTCACCGTTTCCACTATCGTCTCTACAACGGCTTCTGACATAGTTCCTGTCTCCAGCTCCGGGCCTGGGCTCGATTCTGAATATATATAGGCACTATAAAACTTGGAGGATGTCTCAGCGTCTGTGGATGAAGAGGTGGTGATTACCAGTGAGTCATGCCCAACAAATAAGACAACCGTAGCAGAGAGACTAAAGGAGGAAAAGAAGGGGCTGCAAGTGAAGAAGGAAAAGGAAGAGCAGAAGCGCAAGACTCCCACTACTATCACGTTGAAGGTGTTTGAAGGAGGGGAGTTGAGCTACCGGAGGATCAGTGGGGTCTGGCCCCGCTGCAGGAAGAGAGACCGACAAGGATAAGGGGACGAAACTCCCAATTCGCCCAGGCAGGGGCAATAAAGGCGGAGGGAAAGGTGGAAAGAAGTCGGGATAAGCTCGAGCATCGTTGGAGCAGGGTATTCATTGCATTTTCGTGTGTTTTAGTAGTGTCAGAGTATGTGCAAGTACAAAGTCTGTACTTAGCATCCTTTTCCTTTTGTTGTAGCGTCAGTAGCATCTGTGCTTTTGGTTTTTGATGTCTGAAACAGGCCGATATCATGCGGGTATGGCCCCCGCTATTTGATATTATACATAAAGTGATATAAGTAATGAAAAAGATTAGCATTTACACTATATTCTCTTATGTGTGCTTTTCTATATTATATGTATTGAGCCTATCTACATACCACGTGTATGTACATAATATGATTGCTTGTCTCGTAATTTCCATATTATATACTAATGTACTATGTGATGTGATGTGTTTATTTACCGTAATTCCATGCATGTAAATTGTGTAAGTAGTGTAAATTGCATTTATTCCATGTACTACTTTACTTAGCTCTATTATGGTTGCCAAAATTCACCGTTCGATGTAACAGAACCGTGGGGTGATTTTATCCTGACCAAGTGTTAGTATGTTGTGTGCCCTCCAATCCACAGGGCTAGTTACTCCGAACACTTGATATGGGACCGGATGCTCTAGGCAGATCTCTGGTTCCCCTAGTCCACGATGTATTGTAGCTCCTATCCATAGGAACTTGTAATTTGAATGCTTGATTCCGAGCACCCTGTACTTTGATTGCGATTTATTCTCTCCAAGCTTGGTACTGAGGTCATGTATCAGTCTCTAGTCCCAAAGACCAATGGATAGCTCAATCCGTTGGATTCTCTTTTGACTTTTCCCACCTCCAAGCAATGTCGAGTTTTGGGAGGTGAGGATTGATTTCTACCAATTCTGCAACTGATGGATTTCCCAATGCTGCCAGAGCAGTGTCTGTACTTAAGAGATTTTGACAGACTGACGATGTTATCGGGGTAACACCGATGATTTAGAGCGTACTTGAATGCGGTTCCATCGGTTCAAGTGGCAATAGAACAGATGATTACTTGTACTCAGTTCCGTCGATCCAAGGAACAAGGAAATGGAGCACACTTGAATGTAGTTTCCTTCGGTTTAAGTGGCAAAAAAATGGAGGCTTACTTGGACGCGATTCCATCGGTCCGAGAAGCGAAGAAATGGAGTGCACTTGAATGCGGTTCCATCGGTTCAAGTAGCAAAAGAATGGAGGTTTACTTGGACGCGGTTCCATTGGTCCAAAAAGCAAAGAAATGGAGCGCACTCGAACACGTTCCATTGGTTCAAGTGGCAAAAGAATGGAGGTTTGCTTGGACGTGATTCCATCGGTCCAAGAAGCGAAGAAATGGAGCATACTTGAACGCAGTTTCATCGGTTCAAGTGGCAAAAGAATGGAGGCTTACTTGAATACGATTCCATCGGTCCAAGAAGTGAAGAAATGGAGCGCACTTGAATGCAGTTCCGTCAGCTCAAGTAGCAAAAGAATGGATGCTTACTTGGACGCGGTTCCATTAATCTAAGAAGCAAGGTGCGACTTATGGATGTGCACGAGGGTTGGGCCTTTTGGATGTTGCCTAAGCAACACCGGTTCTCAAAAGGTTGGGATCGATTTTCCCCATCAATCTGGCGGTTTGAGCCGATTTGATACCATCGACTCAACAGGTTGCTTACATGAATGCGGTTCCATTGGTTCAAGAAGCAAAATGATTTTACTAATAAAATAAAGAGAAAGGCAAATCCTGCCTATTTACAATGCCCAAGTATCCCTGGGTGGCTTATTTGTGGAAATAGGACATACATAAATAAGTACTGAATAAAATAGTGCCGCGGTGAATCACTGTTCCAAGCACATGGAATCGGAATTCCATCGACCATTATGAGCTTTAATGTTCTGTCCCCAAGTTTCTGGCCAATAATGCAGGGTCCTTCTCAATTTGGGTCAAGTGCTCCCATACCTTGAAAGATCCATTTGGTATGTGATCTCCCACTGTAACGGTGCAGTTGCGAACTTTGGAGTTGAATTGTCATGCTACCCACTTTTGGTGAGCAATGGTCCTTAGTTCAGCTTCTTCCCGCTTCTCATCGATTCGATCAAGCGACTTGAGTAGAAGCTGCTCGTATTTGTTTTGATTGAAGTGTTGTCTTGAATGACAGGGGACTTCCGGTTCCACTGGAATCATTGCTTCTCAACCACATGTCAAGGAAAATGGTGAGCGTCCGATCGTAGATTTATGTGTTGTTCTATAAGCCCATAGTGCAAGTAGATGTCCATCTACCCAATTTCCTTTAGCTTTTATTAGTCGCTTCTTGATGGTGGATTTGATGATTTTGTACACCGCTTCCGCTTGCCCGTTTGCCTGAGGGTGTGCTACCGCGGGAAAACTCTTCTCGTTTCGATAACTCTTATAGAAGTCCTTGAATTCAACACCGTTGAACTAAGTTCCGTTATCCGTGATGATTTTCTATGTACTCCAAACCTGCAAATAATGTTTATTGTTACAAAGTTAATCACTTTTTTAGTGGTAATGGTGGCGAGCGGTTCTGGTTCAGCCCACTTGGTAAAGTAATCAACTGCAACGATAACATATTTGGCTCCTCCTTTGGCTATTGGTAATATACCGATTAGATCGATTCCCCAGATTACAAACGGCCAAGGGCTTCCATTTTCATAAGTTCTGAGGATGGGGTTCTCGGAAACTTTGAAAATCTCCGACACTGATCACAGCGCTTTGTGTAGTCTGCTACGTCTTGGTTGATTGTAAGCCAGAAATATCCGTAACGTAAAACCTTCTTTGCCAGTGTTTGCTACCCTGTGTGCTCGCCGCAACTGCCTTCGTGGACTTCCATCAGAATCTTCTTGGCTTCATCTTTGGTTACAAACCTTAGTAGGGGTGGAGGAGCCTCTCCTATAACACTCCATCTTATATCACGAGCAATGGTGTCTTTCGAATGAGCTTCATTCATTCATTCTAGTTTCCGAGGAGTATTCCTTTTAGTGGATAATCCTTGATTAGCGTCATTGATGATTCTTTCTCTTCCATGGCCTCCAGAATCCAATCTAGATCCATCTGATCTATGCTTGGAGCCATTAACACTTCATTTGGAACCAATCTCACTGATTATGCCTCTCCGGAGCTGGCCAGTTTAGCTAAGTAATCGGCTTTTACATTCTTTTCTCTAGGAATATGAGTTATCATGTAGTGTTCAATGTCGTTGAGAAGTTCCCATGCTTTTGACAAGTAGGGAGCAAGATTTGCCTCTTTAGCTTGATATTCCCTCTTTACCTAACAAACAGCTAGTTGAGAGTCACTGTAAATATGCACAACCCTTATTCGTAATTCCTTCACAATTTTCAGTCCTGCTATTAATGTCTCATATTTCGCCTCATTGTTAGTAGTAGGAAACTCCAACCTTAGAGCATAGCAAATAGACCGTCCTTCGGGAGTTTCAAGGATAACTCCCACTCCTGAGCAGAAATCATTTGATGCACCATCGACAAACATTTTCCACCGTGACACTAATTCTAGAATTTTTTCTTCATTGCCTTCTCATATTGTGAACTCAACAACAAAATCTGCCAATGCATGCCCGTTGATTGCCCTTCAGGGGTTATAAGTGACGTCGTACTGACTCAACTCATTGTTCCATTTAAGAAGTCGTCCTGACGTCTCTGGACGGTACATCACCTGCTTCAAGGGTTGATCCGTCAACACTTTGATTGGTGAACCTCAAAGTATGGTCGTAACTTCCTTGATGTGATCAACATGCAGTAGGCTAGTTTTTCCAACTTTGGACAGTTCTTCTTGGCTCCAGTAAATCGCTTACTGATGTAGTAAACGGGGTGTTGGATTCTAGCTTCCTCGCATACCAATGCTACGCTCAAAGCGTGAGTTCACACTTCTAGGTAGATGAATAGGTCTTCCCCGTCCACTGGTTTTGACAAAACTAGAGGGGTTTCCATGTGTCACAATAATTCCTTAAAAGCGATCTGGCAGGCCTGATTCCATTCGAAATTCTTCTTACCCTTTTTCAATGCATCGAAGAATGGTCTACACTTGTCCATTACTTTGGAAATGAATCTGCTCAATGCTGCGACCTTTCCATTCAGACTTTGTAATTCCTTTTTGGTTGTAGGGGTCGTGACGTTCCGTATGGCAGCAATTTGCTTGGGATTAGCTTCAATGCCCTTAGCATTCACGATGAAACCTAAATATTTCCCTAAAGCCACACCGAAAGAACAATTTAGTGGGTTAAGCGTTATTCCATATTTTTAAAGAATTTCAAACATTTCCAAGAGGTTATCCAAGTGATTTCCTGACACACGCAACTTGATTAGCATGTCATCTACGTAAACCTCCATTATTCATCCGATCCGATCCTCAAACATTGTGTTGACCAGCCATTGATAAGTTGCCTCAGCATTCTTCAGGCCGAATGGCATTACTCGGTAACAATACAATCCGAGTTCGGAGATGAAGCTGGTATTCCCTTGGTCAGGTTTGTGCATCATAATTTGGTTATATCCTGAGTAGGCATCCATGAATGAGAATGGTTCATAGCCTACGGTTCCATCTACAAGCTAGTCGATTCTGGGTAACGGGAAGCTGTCCTTTAGATAAGCTTTGTTTAGGTTCGAGCAATCAACACAAGTTCACCATTTCCCATTGGCCTTCTTAACTAGAACTGGATTCGACACTCACTCAGGATAGGTTGCGTTGCGGATGAAGCTGTTAGCCAGTAACTTATCCACTTCTTCCTTTAGCGCAGTGGATCGCTCCGGTCCTAGGCTGTGTCTCTTCTGCCTTGCTGGGGTGCACTTGGGATTGATATTAAGTGCGTAACATGCTATCTCCGACGATATCCCATACATATCGAAATGCATCCAAGTGAATACATCCAAGTTAGCACGAAGAACTGTGGTCAATTCTTGTTGCATTTTGATCCTAAGTTGTGACCCTATTTTTAAGACTCGAGTTGGGTCATCCATATCGATGGGGACTTACACCGTAATCTCTACCGGTGCCGCCTGTTCCCCCCCTAAACTATTCTTCCTAGGGTCCAAAGCCTTGTCGAAATGACTATGGCCCTCGAGCCAAGGGCGAACCTGTAATTGCTATGCTGATGGTTCATGAATGTGGATAGACTTTCCTATATTCTTCCCCTTTTCCTTTCATTTCGATTCGTGTAACTAAACGACATAACATTCTCTAACGACACTTTGGTCTCCCTTTATAACTCCAAATACATTCTCCGGCAGGAACTTCATGGTAAGGCACCACGGAGCCAAAGAGACCCTAAAATTAGCAAAGGTCGGTCAACCCAAGAAAACATTGTAAGCTGACATTTCATCCTTTATCATGAAGGTTTGGATAAGGACTCCCCTTCATTCTTCTTCTCCGAGCTCGACAGGCAAGTCAATCGTCCCGACTGGCTGTCTTGGTTCCCCCGTAAAGCCCTAGATTTTCATTCGGTAAGTAGACATATCCTTCATACCAATCTTCATCCAATCGAGCGTATGTTGGAACAAGACGTTGACAGAACTTCCACTACCCACCAGGACTCGACGTACAATTGCCGGACCAATTCTGATGGTTACCTCCATTGGGTCGAGAGTCGGCGCTTCTACTCCTTTAGTGTCTCGGTTTCGAAACACTATATCATCATTGAGTGCCCTTTGTTGCTTGGCCGGGGCACTATCCTCAATTGCAAAACAAGTTTCTTTCGGAGCGTGCTTTAGTGAACTCGCGTATCGCTCCATTTCCCCCCAGCTCTTCTGTGTTGGGTGAGGTCCTTCGGAAATAGTGTCGATAACTAGTCTTTGTTTTGTCTGTTTGGATCCTTCTCCGCTGGGTCTAGGTTGGTTCCCTTGAGTACTTGGAACTTGAGGTCCAACAGGCTGGTTAGTGTTTTGCGATTTCTTCACTTACCGCTGGAGCCTGTTATTCCTAATCAGTTCCTCGATCAGATCTTTTAGATGTCGGGACTCGTTCGTGTTTTCTCGTGAGTCTCGTGAAAGTAGCAAAACTTCCCCGATTGCTTCTATCGTTCAGATTCTTCCTTCCTGGAAGGCTTGTTGTATCGCCCAGTTCCTTTAGTTGCAAGGTAGATGTTCTTCAGGCTGTGATTTAATGACGTATATTCCTTGGGTCTCAGGTTCCCGATCCTCTTTCCATTCCCATCACGTCTACTAGTGTTCTAGTTTTTCCTTTTCCGATTTCCATCTTTCCCTGCATTTCCTATCGCGGGTCCAGAATTGTTTCCATCCTGATTGACCGCTACCTTGCTTTGAACTATCTCCTTTGGTTTGCACACTGGCAGTCTTGCCTTCCAATGCATCTGCCTCTTCCAATCTCAGACACTGACTCGCCTTCCAGTTGAACTCATTCATGGTGGTTGGTTGTTTCATCTTAATCCATCTTCCAAAGTCTGTGTCGAATGGATAACTTGGACTAAGGCCATGAATACCATATCTTCATTAGGATTGCTCACTTCAGTAACTGCAGTATTAAACCGGTTCATAAAGGTTTTTAATGACTCATTTGGTCCCTGGAAAAGGCCAGATAAAGACATTACATCTTTTGGCTGTGCCATGTGAAGCTTGAACTGTTCCAAGAATATTCTTGCTAACTTGTCGAATGTAGAAATGGATCTTGGTGGGAGTCCGGTAAACTACATAGAAGCAACACCTTCCAGGAAGATATGGAAACATCTGGAATGGACTGCATCCGTTGCCCTAGCTCTATCCATGTGCCAAATGTACTTGTACAAGTGCTGTTTGGGGTCTGTCATCCCTTTGTAAGATGGCATAGTAGGCATTGTAAACTTCTGTGGGTATTCTTCCCTTAAAATGTTTTCCGTAAACGGAGTTTGGCTTGGTGCAGAACTACAATCATCGTCCTTCCTGCCCTTACTTTCTTCCATCAGGTGTTTAACCATATCCGCAATGAATGCCTCGCTAGTCCGGTTGTCAATAGTCGACTGTCAGGGGCTAAGCCAAGCGTTTAACTCCACAAACAACCTTGGTTTTCCAACTGAAGTCTAGGTTCTCCATTCTCTAGGAGAAACACTCCTGCAGAATTCTGTTGGCATGCAGTTGGCTTTATAGCGGTAGTTTGAACTTCTTTTTCATCTTTTTGCTTGCCTATGTCAGCACTCAATTCTAGTCCTTTAGCATTGAGTTGCATGTCAGCTTCGAAATCGGAGAGAAGCATTGCAATATTCCCTCATGGAGCCTTCGCTCCAAGGTTGGGGTTTGCGATAGGTTATCCTCTGGTAGGAGGGGTACTTCCATTACCTTCAATAACAATTCTAGCTGCTCCACTAGCTATCTCGTTTTGCTTTTGCTTGCCATCCCTCCTATTCAACCCTGAGATAGAGGAATTTCCTATTCCATAGCCTCTGCAGTTTCCGGCCTAGTCCACGGTGCAGTTGGTGGTTGCAGCAAGCGTCTATTTTGTCCATAAGAGCTTTTTGCCTATCAGCCATCTTTTGGTTAATTTTATCAACCATCTGATTAAATTCCCCTTTTGTCACAACTTCGCGATGAACAAAATATTTTGGTGCTTGATTTCCAGTATTAATTCCTGTTGGTAAGTTGGTGGTTGTTTTGACTTCAACCTGCAAGTGGTTTGGTCCATCACTATCAACTATTGCATCGGTAGATCTCCTAGAAGCTGTTCTCTTTCTTCCCCACCATTGATCTTCGACGGCAAGTCTTTAAATTCTTTTAAAAGTAGGATTTGTGGATCTAACTTCTGGACCTATCTGATTTAAAGTAGAGAGCTAGATCTAAGCTTGGGTTCACTTGGTCTCAGTGAAAGCACCAAATGCTAACTCAAAAAATGGATCAACACCCTAGATTGTGATGTGAAAGCACCATCCATATTAGAACAGAGCAAATATAATAGAAAAGTATCAAAGAAATAATAGACACAAGGAATTTTATAGTGGTTCGACTATTAACTAAGCCTACATCCACTGTATATCTTTGATTATTGATTGTACATGATTACAAGGTGTTTAAGAATGAACAAGTCACAAGTACATGTGTCCTAAATTGCATATAGGAACCTCCTTTATGACTACTGAGTAGAGAGAGTTGAAGAAATGACAGGGCTTCCATGTAGTAATGGCAGAAACCAGACCCCCTCTTAGTTGCTCTTTGGTTTGTATTTATAGTGGTAGCAACCATCTTGGACTAGAAGCCCGCTAGTAGAGAAGTCCAGGAAGTGACCCCAGATAGCACAAGGAAAATGGCGACTACCCGAATTAAGGGCTGGATTCGGTGCCGAATTAAGACCCTTAATTCGGTACCGAATCTAATCATTGGCCTTTGGGTGGCCAAACTCTTTTATGTTGAGTTTCTTGCTTCATTTAAATGCTCTTCAAGTAATTTGTAGAGTATTAATGACGTTTTGATCATCGTTCTTCCTTGACTTAGATTATCCTTTCATTTGGACCGTCACATCTTCATTCTTGATGATTGGCTATCTAAAAATCTATTAAACTTCACGAACACACATAGGATGACTAGTAGATCACTTGCTAAAAGTATGAGAACGCCACGAATAAGCACCTATATTCAGTATCGAATTAAGGTCCTTAATTTGGGCTAAATATAGGACTTAGCCTATTTTTGGTTCACACTTTCATGAGTACTTCCTTTAGGCCTCCTGAGTGTTTTTTTGCCAAGTTTCAAGTCATTTTGTCTTCGTATCGACATTCTAACTCCTAATGATTTCTATTAGGTTAAAAATCCAGTTAACATCAATCATAAAATTGTTACAATTGTCCATATAATTATTAGAATTATAAATCTAAAATGACCATGATAGTAGACTTTGGCCATTTTGTCCACGGTTTCTAAATGTTGTAATTTAAAGTCTAGTGGATCATATACTATCTAACTTGTGTATAATATGCAAGTATATATATTAATGCAATAGTAGATAATAAATAGTAAAATATAAAAAGCGTGCAAACCAGAGTTTTTATACTGGTTCGAATCTCCTGTCCTACGTCCAGTCCCGAAGCTCCCTTCGGTATTTCCTTTAAACAAACTACCCTCACTTCGCTCAGAGGAATAGGCTTAATACAAAAGCGTCTTTAACAATCTTGTGTTACAATAACACAGTTTCTGACTTACAGTACAAATCTTCCTATGATCTCCTTTGAGTATATGAATATGATTGCTTTAAGTTGTAAGAAGTGATTTAACCAAAAGGTTATAATGTATTGAGAGTATATAAACAGTGTATATGCAAGAGAATGCTTAGAAATCAAGAGAGTATATAATAGATCGAAGCAAGTTAAGTTAGTTGGTTTACTTCTCAATCAAGATGATATTTATAGAGTTAGAGAGGTGCAGATGAAGAGTTGTTACTCTTCGAAGAAATCTTTTCATTTTAATGGCAGCAACTCTTCATGAAAGATGATAACCTTTAGTTTAAAAAAGAAGTGTCTTTTCAAATATGACAGTTTTTGCCAAGACAGACGTCTGTGGTATAATGACAAACGTCTGTGACTAGTTTTAATTTTGTGAAAATAAGGGACACATACCTAAAATCAAACTTAATACACAAAACATCCTAAAAAAAAGGATATAAATTACATCCCTATTTTCAAATACTGCAATTTTCTTCCCTGAAATACCATCTGCTCCATGGCTAAGCATTGGTTCTTCATATGTGGATGATATTCTCACATCCATAATTAAAATTTGCACTCCATTAATTATCAATCTTTAAAACGCAATAACTTTTTTTAGATACGACGGATTAACAAACCGTTTCACCATTAAATCACAAATTTTATTATCTTTCTAATGAGTGGTATTATGCATATGTAAAAACAATGGCAAGCCAAGTTATTTGGCAATTATATGCAATAATTGCAGAAAAGTTTGCAATTATATGGTATAGTTGCTATTTGCGCCAAAATTGGTCACAAACCCCAAATGTCATGAAATCACCAGTGTACGAACACAAATCAACAATATATGACCACAAATCACAGATCTAAGTAATGTAGAGGATAAAAAATGAAGAATAATAAATTTAAAACGTAGAGAGATAGACAGAGACACAAGGTTTATAGTGGTTCGGCGATCTTGCCTACGTCCATTCTGAAGTTGATGATTTTATTAATGTTCACTTGAGGATTTCAATTGAATACAGCAGGTTACAGTCGATAATCATGATTTACAGTAGTGAAATTCGTTTGTAGCAGCAGCTATGGAATTTAGATCTGGATCCGGCAGAGTCTTGGCGTTGGAGAATTCAAAGAAGAAGAAGATCCCTTTTCTGTATGCCCTGGGGCTCTATTTATAGGTGTAGGGGGCTGATATTTCGCTCAGATCTCGGGAGACCCTCTCTGGCACGTGACTAGGCCCGCGCACCCAAGCCCGTGAAGTTTTGGCCCGATCCGTGATCGATGCGAACGTATTTCGTATCAATCAAGATTGTGTCCGATGGAGTTGAAATTTGGCGTGGACATTCCTTAGCATGTACGTAAGCTTCTGTGAAAATTTCATATCATTTGGACTTGTAGATTAGGAGATATGATCGATACGAATTAGGATATTCGGTTGGCTGTTTCGTTCAACTCCCTCATTTCGACTCAATCCTGTTCGACTCGATCACTTCGAATCGATGGGCGCGTGTGATCTGGAGGTGACGTGGCGGGCTTTCCTTGCACCGATCCACTTTCTTCGCCGAGTTGGCCGAGTCATCATTGATCTTCGTCTTGTTCGTATCGATATCGAGGCACTTGTCTTGTTCGAATCGATGAGAGGTGGCCTATTTCGTATCGATAGGAGTGACCCACCTAGATGGGTTCGAACAGTGGCTCTGTGATGGAGTTGAACTAGATGGATTCAAACAAAGGCTCATGATGGATACAAAATGGTCTTCATCTGATGGATTTGAATGACGACGAGTCGATCGATGCGAATAGCGGTTGCACGATGGATACGAACTAGTGGAACCTGACGGATTCGAACAACTATTCGCTGATGTATATGAAGTAGTGTTGATACGAGGTATGTTGATGGACACGAATAGCATCCATTCGAAATGTGCAGCTATGTTCCTTTCTGATCGATACGAACTGCATCGAGTCGAAACTTATCTAGCCTTCCTACCTGCTCGATACGAAGACGTTGTTCGTATCCATGCTGATCGATACGAACGCATTGTTCGAATCGATCGAGTATCTTGAGCAAATGAACTCCGTTTGACCTGAAATTTGGGACGTAGCCTCTTCTAGCCTTGATCATCATTTCCTATCGATCCCGCCATGATCGGAGCTCGGCCAAATTTTGACGACATTGATCAAAACCTTGTTTCCAATCGATTTCCAATCCTGATATCCATCACTTTCCAGCTAGTTTGTTGATATTCCAGCCTTGACCAAAAGGTGGGATAACATTTGCCCCCTAAAACATGCCTTGTGATAAGAAGGGGTGTTTTGAATAGTTCCGAATCCAATATCCGAAGTCCATTGCCATATCATCCAAGTGCATCGATCTCGACTACTCCGAGTCGATGTCCTGTTCCAAATCCAGTAACCAAAGCCTTAGCCAATTCCATATCCATCCGTACTCGATATCCGAGTCCTAATCCATCCTTGTCCAATAACCAATAACCGAATCCACGACCTCTCCGGATCGATATCTGAATCCGTAACCTCTCCGGGTTCTTGCCAAGCGCGATCCACACTTGACGATCGTGGCCCAGTGTCCCTGGGTGTTAAATAATTGCCATGGCTTAAGTCCTAAGCCGATTCCTGGTCGCTCCGGACCCTTGCCGAGCATAGTCCATGCTCGACGACCTGAAATAGTAACCGATAATATTGGGCCTAAGTCCTAGGTCGAATCCTGGTCACTCCGGACCCTTGCCGAGCATAGTCCATACTCGACGACCATTTACCGAAAACCAGAGGAAAATCCAATCAAAATCCAATCCAAAATCTAATCCAAAATCCAAATCAAATCGGAAAAACCAAAAATCCACATCCAAACTCAAAACCAATATCCAAAAATGAAAACAATCATTCAAATGAAAATCCAAACCAGAAATCAAACAGAATCAGGAGTTCAATCCAAACTCCAAAATCGAACCAAAAAAGCAAATGTCCAAACCAAAAAGAAGAAACAGAGTTCACAAACCATAGCGTTGCGCTTTATCGTCAGTCAGAGCATGCCTAGGGGCCATCTCCGTCCCCGTACATGAGTAAATGACTTGGCCGTTTTCTAGTAGTTTGCTACTTATTTCATATTATCCTAGTCAATTGATAACCAATCGACTATCATTCCTAGGCCTCGCGCCGTCGTTATTTGGGGTGGACGGTGGTCGCCCCTGCTCCACCGCCGCATTCCGAGCCCCGACATATTGTCGCAACTGTCCATTCCTTACATGCTCCTCAATTATGTCCTTCATATGCCTGCAACTGTTGGTATCATGTTAAATTGTGAAAAAGACAGTGCCTCCCTGATGCCTTTTCACGTTCCGAGGGTTCTCTCCTAGCCGGCCTCCGATAGGGAAGGCGATTCCGAGTTTCCATGAATATCCGTTCCAATGTTTCGTTTAATCCTGTGTAAGTGGAAAACTTTGGTTCCCTCCACCGCTTCCTAGCTTTTCCTGATTCATCATCCAGCTTCCTTTTTGCTTTATCTTTATCCGAGCCTCCGCTAGATGGCCCACCTTCTTCAGTCGCATTCACCTCCTTTAATTTCATACATGAACACGCATCTTCCTGCCGAAGGAATCTCTCAGCTTCATGAAAGAACTCCCCAAGGTCCATTGGTGGGTCCCGTATTAGAGATACTTTTAAATCTGAATCCTCTCTGACTCCTGACACTGCCGCCATTAAAACCATCGATGGATCTGGCCGATCCACCGAAGCAACCGCGACATTGAACTGAGTCAAGAAAGCTCTGAGCGATTCATCCGTCCTTTGCTTTACTGACGTTAGCGTCATCACGTTCTTCGGCCTTTTGATATGAACTCGAAATTGCTTCAAAAACCTGTCCACCAATTCTGTCCATGTCCTGATAGATCCTTCCTCCAGCTGTCTGAACCACATCGCAGCTATATCTGTTAAGTATAGAGGGAAACATCTGGCCATTACCTCCTCCGATGCCCCCAGCACTTCCATATGTCTTGTATATCTCATCAAGTGATTAGTCGGATCAGCTTCTCCATTGTATACTTCTAGCGTAGGTAGCTTGAATTCTGGTGGATTCCGAGCCATTCTGATGTCATGAGTAAACGAACTCCTATTTACTCCTTTCAGATCTCTGTTCGTCAAACCTCCGCGCATAGTTCGCCTGATAATCTCAGCCAATCCTGCTTTGTCAGCCAATGGTTGCCCCCCGAGTCCCCGAGGGAATTCTGGTACGTACTCCTCATCTGCGCTCCTACATTCCTGCCAGCATCCTGTTGTGTGGTGTTAACCGGAATTCCTCCATGAAATGGTCTATCGTTGCGGGGCGGTGTGCCCCCGAGCCAAGATCCATCCAGATTAGCAGTGGTGTGCTGATCAGCGGTTGCGCCTTGCTGAGCTGCTCCATTCAATTGCCTGTTTGGACCTTCAGATCATGTTCTGTGGATCTGATCTCCTGAAGCTCCAGCTGTTCCTGCTGTTCTCATCTGATCAAAGAAGTTTTGCATCATTTCTTGTTGACTCTTCAACAACCTTTCATGAATTGAATTCGCCATAGCCTCCATTTCGTCCCTGGTGATGTAGATCGAAGCTTGTCCTTCTCCAGCTCTAGAGGATGCCTCTTGACTTCGCCCTTGTTGACTTCTCTCCACTCTTTGTCTTCTACTTGATTGTCTTGTCATAGCTCTTTAGATCTAAACTCCAAATTTGGTATAGCGGGCGCTGGTTGCCTTCTCAGTGAAAGCACCAAAGTGTTTGCGCCAAAATTGGTCACAAACCCCAAATGTCGTGAAAGCACCAGTGTACGAACACAAATCAACAATATATGACCATAAATCACAGATCTAAGTAAGGTAGAGGATAAAAAATGAAGAATAATAAATTTAAAACGTAGAGAGATAGACAAAGACACAAGGTTTATAGTGGTTCGACGATCTTGCCTACGTCCTCTCTGAAGTTGATGATTTTATTGATGTTCACTTAAGGATTTCAATTGATTACAGCAGGTTACAGTCGATAATCATGATTTACAGTAGTGAAATTCGTTTGTAGCAGCAGCTATGGAATTTAGATCTGGATCCGGCAGAGTCTTGGCGTTGGAGAATTCAAAGAAGAAGAAGATCCCTTTTCTGTATGCCCTGGGGCTCTATTTATAGGTGTAGGAGGCTGATATTTCGCTCAGATCTTGGGAGGCCCTCTCTGGCACGTGACCAGGCCCGCGCGCCCAAGCCCGCGAAGTTTTGGCTCGATCCGTGATCGATGCGAACGTATTTCGTATCGATCAAGATTGTGTCCGATGGAGTTGAAATTTGGCGTGGACATTCCTTAGCATGTATGTAAGCTTCTGTATAATTTCATATCATTTGGACCTGTAGATTAGGAGATATGATCGATATGAATTAGGATATTCGGTTGGTTGTTTCGTTCGACTCCCTCATTTCGACTCGATCCTGTTCGACTCGATCACTTCGAATCGATGGGCGCGCGTGATCTGGAGGTGACGTGGCGGGCTTTCCTTGCATCGATCCACTTTCTTCGCCGAGTTGGCCGAGTCATCGTTGATCTTCGTCTTGTTCGTATCGATATCGAGGCACTTGTCTTGTTCGAATCGATGGGAGGTGGCCTATTTCATATCGATAGGAGTGACCCACCTAGATGGGTTCGAACAGCGGCTCTGTGATGGAGTCGAACTAGATGGATTCGAACAAAGGCTCATAATGGATACAAAATGGTCTTCATCTGATGGATTTGAATGACGTTGAGTCGATCGATGCGAATAGCGGTTGCACGATGGATACGTACTAGCGGAACCTGACGGATTCGAACAACTATTTGCTGATGGATATGAAGTAGCGTTGACACGAGGTATGTTGATGGACACGAATAGCATCGATTCGAAGTGTGCAGCTATGTTCCTTTCTGATCGATACGAACTGCATCGAGTCGAAACTTATCTAGCCTTCCTACCTGATCGATACGAAGACGTTGTTCGTATCCATGCTGATCGATACGAACGCATTGTTCGAATCGATCGAGTATCTTGAGCAAATGAACTCCATTTGACCTGAAATTTGGGACGTAGCCTCTTCTAGCCTTGATCATCATTTCCTATCGATCCCACCATGATCGGAGCTCGGCCAAATTTTGACGACATCGATCAAAACCTTGTTTCCAATCGATTTCCAATCCTAATATCCATCACTTTCCAGTTAGTTTGTTGATATTCCAGCCTTGACCAAAAGGTGGGATAACAGTTGCACTTTTCTCCGATTACTTGGAATAATTGCAGAAAAGTCTGCAATTATTCCACTAAATTGCATAAAAGTCTACAATTATTCCATATAATTGCATAAAAGTTCGCAATTATATGGAATAATTGTAGACATTTAAAGAAAAATTGATGATTATTTCATATAATTGCAGAAAATGGCAAGTATACAGAATAATTGTAGAAAAGTCTGCAATTATATGGAATAATAGTAGAAAAGTCTGCAATTATTCCATATAATTGCATAAAAGCATGCAATTATTCCATATAATTTCATAAAAGTCTACAATTATATGGAATAATTACTGACATTTGAAGAAAAATTGATGATTATTTCATATAATTGCAGAAAATGGCAAGTATACAGAATAATTGCAAAAAAGTAGACAATTATATGGAATAATAGTAGAGAAGTCTCCAATTATTCCATATAATTGCTTAAAAGTCTGCAATTATATGGAATAATTACTGACATTTGAAGAAAAATTGATGTTTTTCAAAAATTGCTGAATTCTCTGCAGATATATGGAATAATTGCAGTCTTACTACAAATATGATTTTTTGGTATCAACAATGGATCTCATTTTAAAGATTGTTAAACTTATGATTTTTTGGTGAAAACGGTATGCTGATCTGATGTTTCTACAGAAAGCTATATGCGTTTGAAATGCTAAAAATGTAAAGGGTATTTGGATCTTTTGGCGCAGGAGGATTTGAAAATAGGGACTATAAACGTAAGTTTATGTGGCGGCGGATGCATTCTCTATTTTGAAAATTAACAGGGATGTGAGCCAAACTATCCCTTTAATTTTTAACCTTAAACTTGTCACAAACATCTGTGAGTATACCTCAGACGTCTGTGAGGTGAAAATGCAGTTTTCTACTTGTTTTTAATGTATATAAAATTGTGTATGCATTTATACTCAAGGAGACCTTAACAATATTTTGTCTAGGACTCTTTTATAATAGAATAACCTTAGTATGGTCAATGAATCTTCATCTTTCTTTGAGTCTTAACATCTTCGATAATATCTTCGATCATGGTGTCTGCTTGTAGTATATACCTGCAATTTTGATAAAGTCTATATATGTATATGATTATATAGTTGTTATCGTTGAAACATAAGTTGGAGGTTCTAACAGTAATAACTTCAAGTTTTGATTGTTGTAGGTCCAATGTAACTGCCATATATATATTATATGTATTAACTTTATGCCACCAAACTGTAGGAATGGCAAACAATAACATGGACTTTTTGATGAACATGATTGTTTGGAGGCCTTGGTGCAGGTGTCTTGGTGTTCCTAATCCTTTTTATCATAATCCATTTTTCTTAATGTCCTAAATAACCTTTTGTTAATGAAAAAGTACATTCTATTCAGAAAGTAGACTATTCATAATTTTTATTTGTAACTGTAGTACCTCCAGAAGAATTATATGCTACATGTTTATCACAGTTGGAAACATTAATGCTGCAGTTGAGAGGCTTTTGGGGAATTTGGGCCAATGAGTTCAAACCCAAAGAATAATCGTGTCTTTATTATGTATTATTATTGTTTTACTTAATACATATACTTCCCCTCAGTTGTTCACTTTTCTATTTTTAGCTTAAGAAGGTTCAAATGCATATACACCATGAGTGTAGTTATGATGATTGTATTCTATGAATTGTTTTTGGTTATGTTGATTTTCAAGGATGCAGTTGCTTTCCATTCTTCACAAATTGAAGTAGTTTACAGGGCAGAGTTTTCTACCAATGGCTACCAAAAAATCATATTAAGCATTTATATGGCTGTAAAATATATCAAATATTCATCTCTTCACCAAAGTTCCAGGTTCATGCATTGATCTATGTATCCATTTATGTTAGAAAAAACAGTTCATTTTGAATAAATTTGACATTTGTGCACTCATTTTATTGCTACTTGTGAGGATTCATAACGAATATTACTTTACTAAACAAAGTTGATGTCCATATGCTACTAATTATTTACATTCCACCCGAAGCCAATAAGAAAATGCGTTTTCTTTTTAAAAAGATATAAAGATGCTTAGTTTTGCTTTTAAACCATAGATAGCATGTGAATGTTTTTCTTACATGCATACGTACTATATAACAATAACATGTATAAGAAATACTGAAAATGTGAACATTTTTCATTGTAATTACTGGAATATATGTGCTCATACATTTGTTTGAGAAGAACAAACATAAATATATTAATGCAAATTTTACTGATCGTTTGTTTGGTAAAACCAAATTACATCACCACCTTAACAAATTCGCACGTTATTCACTCACTTAGTTTTCTTCTTTCAATAGAAAACCAAAACACCTCAAATTTAACCAATAAAACCACCAAATTCAAGATTTGCTAAAGTAGATTGGAAACGTCCAAATATAACCATAATAAAACTGGATTAGAAAAATTATGATCAGTGCTCGTACACAAAAACTAGATATTATACCCATATTTTCTAAACATAGTCAAAGTGAAAATAAATAACAACACCAAGCCAAAAAAACTTCCTCCGCAATAATACTTTAAATAAGGAAAGGAAACAAAAACAAAATCTATATGGTACTGCACCAAAACAATATGAAGTTGCGGAAAGATATAGCGACTGCACCCACTCTTCCAATGTAACATTGATACTATAATCTGAAATGGCTACAAGGTGTAAGAATCCACCTGCAGTCTTCATACTTGCTTTAACTGGTAAAATTGCGACATAATGTCTAACTAACAACTAGATGTAGAAATTATGCTGTGACCCCAAAAGCCACACTAACAATATATAATTGCACTCTTAAATTAACGTCTAAAAGTGGCAGGTCTGCATCGAAATTTTATATCAAAAGGCTATGGGGATGCACCGCCATTTGACACTGATGCGACAGAACAGTGCCGCAATCCTATATCAACATCAGATTAATGAAGAGTATGCTACCATTGAGATATGACAAGCACAGAGACTCAAGGGACGAGGCGATGGGAAATGACTACGCCGCCTCTAAAAGATCTTAACTTCATCCCCAATATCATTAACGCTGGTTCAAAGAAAAAGGCAATGGCGCGGCACCTCCAATGTCGAGAGCAGCATAAAACTAGTTCACAGCATAAAACTGGTTCACATAAGGCAATCATCCTCCAAAATATCAACTCAATCTCTTTCACTAAGCCATGCAACCCAACTCCAACTATCTCCGACACCATGCAATGTTGACTTCATAAACTGGGGAGTGCAGTATAACGTAAGAAGTGTTGGTGCAGCACAAAAGCTATTCGGTATCACGACCTTGGGAATAATAAAGGCACAACTTCCAACAAAGTGAAGCAAAGTCCAAAGGTACCAATAATGATATAGCTCTCCCTGAAACGAAGGACGTTTCCTCATTAAAGCTTCATCTACACAAGTGTGCAGTCCATAAGCTTGTTACTTTGTAGAAATCAGAATGCACAATCTATTCAAATTTGAGTTTCCCGCCTCAATTCCAATCATTCTCGCTTCAATTTCAAGCTTTCGGCTAAAGTTCAAAATCCAACTGCTCAAATTACAATTTACCGTCGAAGGCCAAGCAATCTGTGCACCTCAAGTATGCAAGATGGATTTTGACACGTAACGCAATTCAATGGCAAAAATCAAGAGATCGGAAGAATAACGTTAGCAAACTACGTGAATCTCATGTACTATAAATGAATCGGGCACTGCAGCAAAAGGGTGAAAACTTTCCTTTACATTTTTTAGACACACAAAACAAGAAACTTTGTACTCTCTACCATTATTTTTGCACTAAGAATCAAAAGAGAAGAAAGTGACTTTTTAACCATGGACATAGGATTCTTTAACATCCGACCCACAAAAATTTTCTATGTCATTTTATAATTTCCAACTTTACTTTATAGATTTTACTCTATTAGCTCATATATCAAGATAACAAATTAATTCCTAGTACTTCAAATATTTTCCCCTTTATTATAACATAACAATTAAAGTAAAATAATTACTCTTCTTTAAGACATGATTAATATTACTTAATCTTGTTGATTCATAATCACGAAAACATCCAGCCTAGTGGTTACTTCATAAAAATACTAGGGTATTTCTAAAACGAAAAATCTCACTAATATTTTTGGCACTAGAAGAAGGGCCGATTTTCCTCTCCAGCAAAATTTACCTACATTATCTTCAAATACCATTACAGGACCATGTATCCCACAAATTCCAATACTCCTCCTGACCAGGAGCAATTCCACCTGGCCTCGAAAATCCCCAAAAGGACATTTATCCCCTACATAAGCCAAATTGAGGCGGGAGCTTCTACAGAGCCCACTTCAGACCCTATCATGGTCGTGCTTTAGGCCTTCACTAACCAAATGAACCATGGCCTGAAGGGATTTGAGAGATCCATAGCCCAACATATTATCCTTATGTCGATCTCTCCTCAACCTTCCATAGCTCACCGCCATCATTCACCGACTGCGCTGAATACACATATGTGAATGATAACGGCACTCTCAGAAATGGAAACGGTGAAGCTAGACCAAAAACCTATGCCAAGCTCAACGACAATGTCCCAATCAATCCCCAAATTAAGTCAAAACCTGCTAACATCAACCCACTACTGCTAAAAAGTAGGCCCAATCTACTGCTGATGATGATGATGTTACTTCACTTTATAAGGACGATTCGTCCCAGATGGATCCTAAGGAAGATGAGATCCATAAGTTGAAAGCTCATGTAGAGTAGCTGGCAAAGCTTTGCTAGTACAACACCGAAGAAAAAGTAAGGGAAGAAGGTTCTTTCCCATTCAGTGAGACCATAATAGAAGTAGATTTTCCTAAAAACTTTAAAGCCCCGTCGATTGACAATCGATGGGATCACAAACCCAGATGACCACATCTGCACCTTCAAGTATTGTATGGATATTTTAAAAGTGGAAAGGATTGGCTCGGTGCAAGCTCTTCCCAGTTTATCTAGTTGGAACAACCTCTTGATGGTTCAGGAGATACGGACCAGGGGAGGTTCATTCTTGGTGGCAGTTGTTCGCATGTTTCTTGAGGCAATTTAACTCAGGGAGAGAGACCTCTCCAGAGGCAAATACTATATCTTGTGTAAAACAGGGAGAAAATGAGAGCCTATGCAACTTCATCAATAGCTTCAAATTTGATGTGCTCCGAATTGGGGTAACAAGTGAATAGGCGCCGTTGATGGCAGCGCATGCTGGAATAAGGAAGGATACAACCATATGGGACAAGAATAGCAGAAAGCCATGTCATAGCATGAAAGCCTTCGATGAGAGGGCCAGCGGATACATCAGAATATAAAAGGCTAGATTTATAGCAGTCTAAAAGAACCTCCGTCCCTCACTATGAGAAGAAAATGGGGGCAGAAGGGTATCATCCGTGGGCAAAGCGATAAAGGCAAGTTAACCTCACACGGACAACTGGAAAAACTCCTCTTACACATACTTCTGGGAAAATATACAAAATGACTAGGACTAAACTTGCTGATAATATCCCAAAAGGGGGAAAATGCAGACCAGAATAAAGGCCGAGCTTACTGCCGCTTCCATAGAGAAAATGGCCATCACACGGACAACTATCGATACCTAAAAAACGAGATAGAAAGACTGATTCAGAAAGAGTACTTAGGCAGTTCCCAGAAGGAAAATAATAGGGAAAGGATCGGGAATCGCACACCGGATCCAAATGAAAACTTGGCAGGAAATCCCTCTAACCTTTCAGCCTCAATTCATAAGGGGCTACACTTGGCAGGAAATAGCAGGAAGGCACAAGGGCGATATGTGCAGGAAGCGAGAGTGGAGTAAAAATCCATTTTCCATGCTAAACAAAAGCCGTCACAGGACATAGTTTTCATAGCAACTGATGCCACAGGAGTAGTCTTCCCGCATCAGGATCCGCTCGTTATCACGGTGCAGATCTCAAACTATACCATGAAAAAAGTCTCCGTTGATTTTAAAAGTTCAGTGAACATCATCTTTCGACAAAATGAAGCTTCCAACTGAAATATTGAAGACCGACTTGAAACCAATCTATGCTTTAACGACACTGCAACCACCCCCGTTGGATCTGCATGCCTGCTTATCACCGTCGGAACCGCTCCCCTTTGCAAATCCTTCTGTGCAAGCTTCCTGATCATCGATCAACCATCACCATACAATACATTTTGGGAAGACTCGTGTTAGTTGAATTAAGGGCAACAAATCATAGAAGGACCTTCTCATTAATTTTCAAACCCTGCTGTGATAGGATCAATTAAGGGAAAATAGTTATTGGCTAGAGAATTATATAATGTAAACCTCATTCCTAGAAATAAAATTGTTCAAAACTATTATGTCGACTCCTCTAATAATTATGATGATGCTAATAAAAAGGAAGTTAAGCCAGTTATAAGAACTACATTGGTACAAAATACTAGGACTAATGTAAAAGCAGGTCATATGCGACCATAGCGTCAACAAGGAAAGAAAAGAGAAAGTATATGCATATGATCGGCACTGATGAGTATAACTCAATATATGCACGATATTTTTTTGAAAAAGCTTAGAAACATATATTCTCCACCGCCTCTCAACCTAAAGGATAGGAAGAAAGTGAAATAGACTCACGATTAGGGAAAACCAGGAAAGAGTTGAAGCCAGTAGATGACCATGAAGATGTACAAATAGAACCAAAAGACCCCACGAAGGTTCTCAAAATAGGAAGAAACCTCAACGTAGAAGCCAAAATCGAATTAATAGATTTTCTAAAGAAATCAACGGTTGTTTCTCCCTGGGCACACTCAGATATGGTAGGAATATATCTAGCCATTATCTGCCACACACTCAACATCAATCCCAATGCTCACCCAGTCAAACAAAAGCGTAGAACCCTAGATCAGTAAAGGTATAATGCTCTACATGAAGAGGTCAAGTAGCTGAAAGTAGATGGATTCATCAGAGAAGTATACTACCCAAAGTGGATAGCTAACCCAGTTCTTATGAAGAAGCCCAATGGAAAACAGAGAACTTACATAGATTATACCAACCTCAACAAGGCCTGCCCAAACGACAGCTTTCCCTTACCAAGAATTGACCGATTGGTGGATGCAACCAATGATAATGAGCTGCTCTTATTCATGGACACACATTCAGGTTATAATCAAATAGCCGTGTTCAAACCAACTTAGTAACACACTAGTTTCGTAACAAACAAAGGATTGTACTACTACAAAGTGATGTTGTTTGGTTTGAAGAACGCAGGAGCTACATACCAGAGGCTAGTAAATATGATGTTCGCAGATTAGATTGGAAAGAATATCAAAGTATATGTGGACGACATGCTAGTCAGGTCAAAGGCAGCATCGAATCACATGCAAGATCTGGAGGAGCCGTTTGCGGTTCTAAGGCAGTATATTATGAAGCCGAACCTCTTAAAATATACTTTTCCTATTCAATCGGGAAAGTTCATGGGATTCATAGTGAGATGTACTTTTATTCATCGATAATATCTTTCATTTCGTTCAAGCGGGATCAGAAGTATCTACCTTATTAGGGAGAATGCCACCTATAATCCCCGAGGCGATGGGTCGTTTGTGATGATGAATAACCTACTTAACTCAGTGGTTAGAGTATTGCTTTCATACGGCGGAAGTCATTGGTTCAAATCCAATAGTATGTAGAACTTATTAGATACCATCAACTCTGGTATCTAATAAGTTTTTCTAGCCATCTTTTTTTTGTATCATCTAGAATTGATTGTATTCAATTGGCAGAATCAAAATATGGTATATAATAAAGAACCTCTAAAGAACTTCTTTTTCGAGGCATCGAAGCAAACCTAAAGCAGATTGAGGCTATAAAAAAGATGGGAGTCCCAGCAAAACTGAAAGATACCATGAGCCTAAACGGTAGGGTTGTTGCTTTAAGCAGGTTCATTTCCAAAGCAACAGACAAGTGCATACCTTTCTCGACCAGGTAAAGAAGGGGCGAAATTTCGAGTGGACTAAGGAATGCAAAATCACATTCCAGAATCTGAAGGACCACTGATCAGTACCCATATCCTATGAAAACCGGTAATAGTTAAGGACTTATATATGTATTTAGCTGTAACCGATAAAGATGTAAGTGCTGCAATGGTTCGAGAAGATGAGGGGACCCAGAGCCATATCTATTTCATAAGAAAATGTCTATTAGGAGCATAACTTAACTATTCAACCATTGAAAAGCTAGCTTACAACTTTCTCCTTATAGCAAGGAAACCGCGGTCCTACTTTTAAGCACATTCCATCATAGTCCTCATAGACAAACCGCTAAGGCAAATACTACAAAAACCAAAACTTTGGGTCACTTTCTAAAATGGGTAATGGAGTTATGTTAGCATGATATCTCTTATTGTCCAAGTATGAAAATCAAAGGGTAAGCATTAGCAGACTTCATTGTGGAATACACACTACCTACCGATCCCCAATCCGAAGAAGGAGTGCCCACCCTACAGTTTTGGTAATTATTTATGGATGGAGCATCAAACGAATATATGGCTGGGAGTGGATATGTGCTAATCACTACAGATAAGAAGATACTATATGGCGTAGTGCAGCTTGGATTCAAAAATACCAACAATGTGGTGGAATACGAGGCTCTCCTTGTAAGCTTATGAATGGCTCAGGTGATGAAGGTAACCCACATTAAAAATTCATAGCTATTCTCAATTACTTATGAACCAGGTCCAGAGTAATTACTAAGCGAAGGAGCCAACTTTAGCTAAATACCTGGAACTTTCCAAGAAATTATTAGAGCGGTTTGAATAGTTTGATGTAAAACAAATCCCATGTGAGAACGGCTCCTCTGCTAATTCATTAGCACAACTTGCTAACACAAAAGTAGCAAATGAAATGAAAGCTGTTCCGATAGGGCATCAAGCTGAACCAAGCTCCATCGAAGCTAACCATATTCTGGTCCTGATCAGAGCCCAACTGGAAATAATCTGATAAGCTCAGGACTCAGAAACAGAGAAAATCAAGAGCAACCCCCAATTGAGCCTACGCCTTAACAAATAGAAGAGAACACATGGATGACCCCTATCAAGCAGTTCTTGATAAATAGAATCTTGACCCCAAATAGAAATGAAGCCCGAAAGATAAGATATCAGTCCTCGTATTACTCCTTCTTTGATGAAGTATTATACAAGAGAGGGTACTTTACGCCTTATTTTATATGCATTTCCAAAGATGAGTGAATATAGTTCATAAGTGAAGTACATGAGGGGTAGTGCGGGGATCATTGCGAAGGGGCCAAATAGCAAAAAAAGGTATTGAGGCATGGTTACTACCGACTTACTGTGCTTCAGGATGTAAAAGAATATGTGAGAAGATGTGAAATATGTCAAAAGTTTGCAAGTATCCCAAGGCAGCCTTCCCATGAGCTTATCCGATTAGCTAGCCCATGGGGTATAGATTTGATAGGTCCACTTCCCATGTCAAAGGGAAGGGCAAAGTATGCCATAGTAAAGACTCTTCCTTATGGCTTGATGCGATGAAATCATTTGAAAACCCACCACTCCCTACACCCTGAATCGATGCTTTCCAAGCTATCTAATTTGCAAGTGTCAGACCACAACGTTCCTTTCAATGATAAAAACTAAAGCTATGCATCATACAACATCATCTGTAGACTTACAACGGAGGGGAAAAACATATAATAAAAAATAGTGCAGTACAACATGATAGATATAACATAATATACATCAGAGTACTAGAGATATGTCAGTTCATCTCATATATACAGACATGTTGTCTATTAATACATAGTAAAACATAAACTGGATAATAGCTAATAACTTCTCTAAGCTCAACTATCTTATCCAAGACCTACTAGATATTACTCCTCTATACCTTACTCTCAGCCTACTCGTGAGAGTATCCTAGAGTTATCAAAGAAAACAAACAAAGACAAAGCAGGGTTCTAACATAAAGCTAGGTGTGAGGAGGAAACAACCTATGATATCAAGCACATAAATTCTCACATACTAAATATATGAAATATTGAACAAGAGATATATGGATGCATGGAACCATACCCGAACCTATCTCACCTTCATCCAATAGGTTAGGAATATGATAATATGTCTGACTATATTGGCATAGTAAAGTATGTGTCTCCACTATTATATCACCAGTGAAGTCCTGTAATCATCTAATCAAGACGTATGGAACCTATACATATATCTATTTGTCCCAAATGTCATTTATAAAGAGTATTATCATGACAACCACACATTTCATCCACCTATTTATCATCCTCATGGATTACCAGTCATAACGAGCATAGTAGAACCCTATGCTTTAGGGAAAATGCATCCTAAGCCATTTTCGCCATCAATACGTGATCAAGTACGGTTTAACTTTGATTTCCTTTCAAAAGATCCAAATTACCCCCTTATGTCTAATAACTAATGGCATATGGTTCAATTCATTAACACATCGTCCGAAAGCCCCTCCGTGTCTTACTTTCGTGCCCTTAACACCATACATAAGAGTATGTCAAGTTTGCTTGCTAAGCATCTTAACATGCTGTCTGGCCGGAGATAAGCGCTGCTCATCTAGTAGTCATCCACTCTCAAGTTAATGCCCTTAACTGTTAGATACACATTTACGAACAATATTAATAATAGGATCCCAGGGCATATCCCCTGTTCCTCATCTCTTTAATAATTACTATGTAACCAGCTCAAAGTCACGTGGATGTACACCCAAAACCGATAGTCTTACATCTCAGGATCATTCATTTATCTATGCTAACCCATTATTATCCCACTCGACATCCTATCGATCCAAGATTCGTTATCTATGGCTGGATCTTTTGACCATGGCTCAAAAATCAAAGTACCTGAATTCTCCCAAAACTTCACATAATAGAGAACACATTGCATCGAGATTTACATTCAAAGTTTCATTAGAATCGGAATTCGTTTGGGAGGAGATATGCCACATTAAAGGTCAACTCACAATGTCCTAAGTTTTCTTCAGGTCTTCCATAAGAAAACCCAGCAGCAACCCCTAACTCATCCATTACAATGCTAGTATCGATCGGTGGTACTTCGAGTCTTTCCCTGGCCTAGCTTTAAGCCTACTCATCATTTCCCTCAAGTCCCCTTGCTACCTTTTGGATTAGTACTAATTTATAACTAATTGGTACCGGTCCCTTACTTAGCCAAAAACCACAAGTTCTCTTGGCTTTGCTTTTTCGACTCATCACCGCCAGTCCATAAAGCCTGATTCATCATCAGTAGTCCATACGGTTGACTCTGATCTCCCCTAGCTAAGTCTTGAGCCCATGCTATGTTCGCCCCAAAGTAACTTGAATACCGATCCATACTCTACTCCTTCTCTTTACTATCATTATGTTCATTTAAGAGACTTGGATCGATCGGTGCCACCATACACCTAAAAGTTTTTGAGATACAACTTCAACAACTTGGTCCAACTTTCATCGATACATTTATGTGTCTTTGCCTTTTTGACACATCTAATTTTCCCTAAAATGGAATCTCACAAGTAGAAGCATTATATATATCATTCTAGTTGATCCTAGGTGTTCATACACACACACATGTACCCTAGACCCTAGTATACAAATTCGCATTATCATTTACATTTTTGGATCTTAACATATATTTGTGGTTTTTAGATGATATCTAATCATCGCCTATTTATATAACAACATATAACACACTTTGTGTACAAATCTACCAATATCCCTAAGGGAAATTCATTAAAAAAGTATATATATTATATATATATATGTGTGTGTGTGTATGTGTGAATATAAACCATAGAGATAGTTTCTCGCTCCTTAAATCTTCTTTACAAGCCTTAAAAAAGTCTAGATCCAATGTAAATCGTTGTCCCCGAATTAAGCCTCGCCAAAAATAAGATTTTATTACCAAGATATTTTACTCTTGTCTTGAATTAAAATATGATACTTTCTTGATTTTAGGGTTTTGTTTTGGCCTAAAGATGGATTTCTTTGAGAAGAAGATAGATTAATGAAGATGAGTAGTTTGAAGTTGTAATTAGTGGTTTGAAAAGTGATTCCTGTAGCAATTAGATCTAGCCGAAATTATTAGTTACATAAGGTGGGTCAAATTTGTTAATTGTTGAAACTCTATCAATATCATTATATTCTCATTTCGGTCATAACTATCTCTCTGTAACTCCAAATGTAGCAAGTCTATAGTCTATTATGATTAGACTAATCTCCTCTATACAATGGTAATGGTTTCAAACCTTAATTATTTAATTTGCAAAATTCCCTTTTTACCCTTTGTAATTTGATTAATGATTTAATTATTAAATTAAATACTTTAATTTCTAGGTGTAAACTTATGGGTGGTTACATTCCCCCCTAAAAGAATTTTGTTCCCAAAATCATTGTTACCTGGTATCCTGACCCGACTATATTGGACTGACTGTGCAAGACAGATTCGACTATTGTTAAGAAGGATGACCGTGGAGCAATGGCTATAGGACCCGCAAGTAGAGTTCAGATGGTTATATGAAGCCAGGATTGAACAGAGTTGGTAGATAGACGATGTAGGATGCTAGAAATATGGAAATTAGCTTGGATAGGCAAGGGATCGGCATAGTTAGGTAGTACCCTCGGGATCGGCATAATCAGTTGGATGAAGGGTCAACATGGATGAAGTAATGGAGGGATCGGCATGGTATTATGGAAGAGGAGGGATCATCATGGTATTATGAAAGAGGAGGGATCGACATAGTTGGTTGTCAGATGGATCATCATGTTAGGACATCAGATGGATCAACATGTTTGGACATCAAATGGATCGGCATAGCCTTGAGGAACAAGTGGGATCGGCATGGCCTCGTAGAACAAAATGGATCGGCATAGTAAAATAGGAGGGATCGACACTATATAATAGAATTCAAGGAATAAGCATGAATGAATATGCATGGCATGTATAAGGGATCGACAAAGTTTGGTTGATTATAGGGATTGGATCACTGGAACCAAATAGAAGGGATCGACATGATCTGTTAAGTAGGGTTCGACAGAAAGTGATTTGCAAGTGGGTTCGAATCAAAGATCGATTAAAAGCATGAGCTCAATTGGTCCAATCAATACGATATTTGGAGAGCCATCATATCTAAGCATGAAGAAGCTATCATAGGGATCACAGCCCTAGAATCAACCAATGAAGGGATCAGTACCGATCCCTATTCATTAGGATTTGGGCCTAGCAACCCTATGGTGGGCCCATATGGATAAGGTGGTCATGCAGCCAAAGTTTCAGAGAGATTGGTGGTCACCTTCATCTATAAATACTAGCCTATGGGGTCATTCTGGGGATCTCTACACTGTTGGTTACATAGTTCTTTATTATAATCAATTTTTTTCCTTATTTCTTACTGTTTTCTGTTGTAATCAACTTGATAGTGAATCAATAAAGAGAATATTCAAAGTGGACACAGGCATACAACACCAAACCACTATAAATCCCGGTGTTCTTGTTTATTGTTTTGATTTGCTTATTACTTTACTCCATTCCTCTATTTTAATTTAGTTTTATTCATTTACTTCTCTACACAAATCTATCCTTGGGTGTTTGTGACCAATTTGGTTGAAAACATTTTGGTGCTTTCACTAAGAACCCGATTCTCAGCGCGTTAGGATCCCTTTTTGCTACTGGATTGGAAAAATCCCCCGAAGGAGATCCATAGTCATCTTCATAAACTTGCATATACTATTCATATTTACTAAAATCTAAGCAAGGAAATCGATAATGGTGAAACATACCAGATCAACTTCTCAGAATGTGGATAGGAATGGAACTACCAGAATTCAACAAGGAGCCTCAAGCAACCAACCTGCAAATTTGAATGTTGATCCTGCTAAAGTCCAGAACCCTGCTGATTTTATAACCAGAGCTGAATTTAATAGCTTACTGAGGGAGTTGATGGAAAGTCGTAGATAGCTGAATAAAGGAATTCAGACTAATGTTAGCCTAATGAACCGGATTGCTCAACAATAGTATGGGAAGGCCAGAAGGGATCCCACTCCTTACTCGGCATCGGAGAGTTCCAGCTCATTGGTTGAATATCATAGGCATATGCGTCGCAGGGTTGAAGGAGATCACATAGAAATATCGGAGTGGCGCTTGGTAGACCAATATGGTCTGCCAAGACCGATCGGTGCCGATCCCTCCTCCAAAGGAGGGGTTCCTCGGAAACACTTGGGGAATCGACCATGAGCTATTCCCGGAAGCTTGGATGTGGAGTTTGATTAAATGCTGACCAAGTACCCCACCGGAATGACGACGAGATGAATGTCCAAGGTGCATACCAAGAGGATGGTGGACTGACAAGGCGTGAAATGACCCGTAGACATCGACCGGACCATTCACGTGAGGTGGAGCACGACCACCGCTTGGCACCAGCCATCCAGACACCAGACTTATTGGCAATGGTCAAACAGTTGGTGAGAGAGAACCAAGGTTTGACTAATGATGACTGGGGAATTTCGAGGAGCCATACCCCGTTTACTGACAATATTTTGCATGCGGAATATCCGTGAAGGTTCAACATGCCATCAATGCCCATTTACCAGCGAAAAACCACCTCCTGGCAGCTTATTATGAGATACGAATGGTTGATGGATTCTGCTAGAGCCAATGACGCGACCAGATGTAGCTGCTTCCTTATAACCCTCTTTGGGATAGCGACAATGTGGTTCACTACCCCCGCATCAATTTCAAGGTTTGATGAGAAAGCAACCAAGTTTGTGGAGCAGTTCCGAATGCACGCGACTCGTCCTAAATACGTGATGTCACTTTCCAATGTGATCCAGGCTCTGGGGGAATCGTTGAAGGACTATTTGGAAAGATTTCATCCGTCGCTACAGAAGTCAGTAACCCAAATGATCATGCTATACTTATGGCCGTGACGAAAGGGATTGATCCGAAATTTGAGTTTGGTGATTGGCTAGCTGGAAAACCGCCTTCCACATTGGAGCGCTTTTATTCAAAGGTAGCTCAGTTTTTGAGGAAGGAGGAAGCCAGGTGCTCTAGGAAAAAGAACATTGTGGAACCGAGTGGAGAAGCAGTACAAAGCAATATTGCAATAAAGCAATTTGATAACAGTTTTGGGAAAATCCAGGTTAATGTTCAGAATAAGCCGAATCAGCAAAAGAAAAATGGAGATAGGAATCGAGACCGTAAGAGGGAGTCTGGGAGACTAAGGCCTAGGATTCCAATGTATGACAACTACACACCGCTAAATGCATCCCTAGAGAATATTTATCTATCCACTTGCAATACCATGCAATATAGGAAGCCGCTGCTGAAAGAGTCGTCAGAGAGACAGAAACATACCAGAAAGTACTGTCCATTTCACGAGTGTTATGGGCACAATACAAATGAGTGCAGGCATCTTAAGGATGCTATCGAAAAGTTGATTCGGGAAAAGAAATTGCAATGGTTTGTGAAAACTCTACAGGATGGCAGACATAGGACATCCGACCCCAATTGAGGACAAGCTCCGCATGGGGCTAAGGAGCCTGCGTGAACCGGTGGAAGGCTAGTGATAAACACGATAGTTGGAGGATGGCACCTTGTGGATAGGAGTTGACAAGAAATGGAGCGTTATGCTAGCACGATAAGGCAAGTAGACATTGAATATTGTTCAAATACGGAGGATGGAGCTCCGACGAAGCAACAACGCACAATGGCGGATGATATTGTGTTCAGAAGCAGGGATGCAGATAAAGAAGAGGCCCCTACAATTGACCCGATGGTCATTTCAGCTATGATTGGCCCTGCGTTGGTGAGAAGGATTTTAATTGATTGTGGAAGCTCAGTGAATATCATTTTCAAGAAGGCGTATGATCAGATAAGAATGGAGGCCAAAGATTTAAAACCATCAAAAGCTCGCATACATTGTTTTAATGGCATGGCGACTGAAGCTATTGGTTATGTGGAGTTGTCGGTTGAATTCAGAGAAGGTGAATGTAGGAGAGTGCGGATCCTACCGTTTATTGTTTTGGATGTTGACTCGCCGTACAATGCTTTTCTGGGCCGACCGGCCCTGGCTAAATTTTGGGCAGCTCTTGCCCCGTGGTGTTTAACTTTAAAATTTCCAATGGATAATGGTGCAGGAATTGTCCATGGTGATCAGGCGACTGGATGTGCCTGTTATATAGCTGAGTTAATGGAAGTTCAACATAATGAGAAGGGAAAGGGTATGGAAAAATCTGTCCGCATCCAAGTTACTTAAGATTGATAATTGGCCCCTGAGCCTTGACTTGGGCACCACAATCAGTTGTATAAAGATATAGACCCGAGGGATGACAAAGAGGAGCCCAAAGAGACCAAGGCTATGTCGGCTGAGTCGACGATTGATATCACGGTCAGTCACGACGACCCATCACGAGTCTTGAAGATTGGGTCGTAGCTTAGCCCCTGATGAAAGAACTTGCTGGTTTTCTCCAGGCAAATCTAGATTTATTCGCTTGGACTCATTTTGACATGCGTGGGATCTCGCCTGCTATTGCGAGCCATGCATTAAACATTGAATCGAAGTACGTTCCGGTGAAGCAAAAAAGGTGAGGCATGGATCCGGAGAGATCCGTCGCTCTTAAAGAGGAGGTGGATAAACTAAAAGTCAACGGGTTTATTCATGATGCCCTATATCCTGAATGGATATCCAATCCCGTACCGGTGAAGAAGGCAAATGGGAAATGGAGAACGTGTATCGACTATTCAGATTTGAACAAGGCGTGTCCCAAGGACAGTTTTCCCCTTCCAAGGATTGATCAGTTAGTTGATTCGACTACATGACATGAATTGTTATCTTTTATGGATGCGTATTCAGGGTATAACCAAATCCCAATGCATGTCCCCGATCAGGAACACACCGGCTTTGTTACGGATGTTGGATTGTATTGTTACGTGGTGATGCCGTTTGGATTGAAGAATGCCGGAGCAACCTATCAACACTTAGTTAACAGGATGTTTAAAGATCAGATTGGGAGGATAATGGAAGTTTATGTGAATGATATGCTCGTGAAGTCACGGCAATCAAGTGATCACATTAGGAACTTGGCAGAAATTTTCGACATCCTCTGATATTACAACATGAAAATCAATCCTTTAAAATGTTTGTTTGGTGTTGCGTCAGGAAAGTTCTTGGGCTTTATTGCCAATGCTCATGGAATAGAAGCTAATCCCGAGAAGATTCAGGCTATTCGAGATATCCAAGCGTCAAGAACCATTAAACAAGTGCAAAGTCTGAATGGGAAGGTTGCTGCCTTAAGTCGATTTATCTCCAGAGCAACCGACAAGTGCATCCCTTTCTTTGATCTGATTAGGAAGGGAAAGAAATTTCGATTGGATGCGGGACTGCGAAGACGCATTTCAAGCTCTGGTGAATCATTTAGAGAGACCCCCTGTCTTGTCAAAGCCGGTAGATCATGAGGAGTTGTACATTTATTTGGCTATATTAGTACACGCTATAAGTGCCGCCTTGATTCACGAGGAGAACTGGATTCAGAGGCCGGTGTATTACGTTAGTAAATGATTAACAGGAGCAGAAAGGAACTATCCGAAGATAGAGAAATTGGCGTACTACTTGCTAATTGCATCGCGGAAGCTTCCTCCATACTTTCGGGCACATCCGATCAATATTTACACCGACCGGCCGTTATGACAGGTCCTACAGCGACCTAAGCGTCTAGGAGGTTACTTAAATGGAATATTGAGCTCAGCCAGTTCGACATTACATATCTTCCTCGAAGAGCTATCCAGGGTCAAGCGTTGGCTAAGTTTATAGCAGAATTTATCATGCAAGACGATCTTTCATAAGGTAGCGAAATCCCTATCGTATGATGGAAATTGTACAAGGATGGAGCATCTAATGATCATTGTTTCGGAGTTGGGATTGTGCTTGTAACCCCTGAAAACCGATCGGTTTGTTATGATTTGAAGCTTGATTTTCATGCCACAAACAACGAAGTCGAGTATGAAGCATTGATGGCTGGACTTAAACTTGCTAGAGAACTTGGAGTTAAGTCTCTTGAAATCTTTTGTGATTCACAGTTGGTGGTGTATCAAGTTGGAGGAGACTATGTAACACCCCTAATTTTTAATAACATTATTCAGGAGATTTAATTAGATAAATTAAATATAATAATATAAATAATTTGAGTGATAAGGGGATTGAGATAAGAAAAAATAAATTAAGGCCGAGCTTAATAAATTAAATGGGCTTAAGAATGGTTTCTAAGTTAATTAATTATACAAGGGTATATTGGGAAATTGCCGCACATAACCCTTACCCTTATATATATTCTCGTTCCTTACACCATTCACGTTTCATTTCCCATTCACGTCATTTTTTAGACACAAAATACAAACGCAAACATGAAGAGGAGCCGGCCATTGCTAGAAAGAAAATAGAAGGGAAATTAAATTAAGGGCTAAAGAATCAAAGCAAGGGGAATAAATCTCAATCTCAATCCAATCTCCTTATTTTAATCAAGGTGAATAATAATTTATACCATCTCTATTTTGTTTTATAAACATTTTTGGATTTAAGATTAAATTCATTTTTATGATGATTCATATAATGATATGCTTGAATTATAATTTGTTTAATTTAAACAAAATTGTTTAAATGAGGATTTATGCGGTTTTAGGGCAAAACCGATTGTATATGATCTTTGAATGCCATGGAAAAAGATGAATTCTCTCACATTAAGGTGCATAGCAGCTGCAACAAACCCGACTTGAATGTTTGAAGAGGGCAACGATAAACCAAGACAAGAAAGAAAAGCACTTCGAATTGTTGATTCATCGCCAGAGATGGCTTAGAACCAATAGTTTATGTTGTGTAAAACATGATTTTGGAGTTGGGTTTTAATTTTGATAATTTTCCAAGCTATGGAAAGACTATTATGAATTTTCAAAGGAAATATGGTTAATTGGGTTTAGAAATTTATTTCAGAAATCATATTGAGAATTTGGGTTTGAAATATTGATTTGTTAGATAACAAGATGAAAGTGAATTTCTGTAATTTTTGGAGATTTTTCCGAAGTGATTTGCTAAGGAAATTAAATTATTTTATAAGGACTTATTTACAATATTGGTTTTGCTTAATGGAAGGGTTTATTTGTTAAATTAATCTTGATTTAGATTTGAAATTAAGCGGCGGTTATTTTTGTAAAGAATTTGAAAAGTTGAGGCAGCCAATCACATGTTTACACGTGGGCAGGTTAGTTAGAAAGTATTTGCTTTAATTGGCATTAATCAGTTTTTACCCAGAAAAGTTGGTTCCGCCTTCTTTAGAAGTGCCTTTCGACTCTAATGCCTCCGCTTCATCTCAATCGAGACCAACCTAGTCGAAACCTATTAAAGCCGAAACCAATCCATAAGGTATCAACGAGATTGTTACAAAGTGGATTGGTGAAGTGCAGAAGGCAGGGTGTCGAAAGCATTGCTTTCGATAGAGACGAAACTTTTGATTACTTTTAAAAGATATGCGCCTGCCTTGTTTTTGAAGGGTGCTTTCAACCAAGTCGACACCCAGTTGCTTTCGAACTTGGTGCCACCTTTCTTTGTTTAAAAGTAGAGCTTTCGACTAAGATCCTTGTTTATAAAAGAATGCTTTCGAAAACGATGGTTCCGACCTAGTCGAGACTCTATTGCCGTTTCTATACCTTTCGAGTGTATTGAATTCATCAATGCTTTCGAAGGGTAGTTTTTGTTTTAAACTTATACTAAGCCACTTCCTAAATTGTGACGACCGTCCATGACCCCTGCACCGAATTTAGAGATAGTGCGCTGTAAAGTGTGCCAGGCGACCATGGACGATTGCCAAGGTAAATTAAAACAACAGAATCTATCGTATTACTCACAGCGCATGGACAAAATACAATAGAATATATATATAGTGAAGCTTCACAGAATAGAATCTCATCAATAAAAACTTCATAATAGTTGAATACAAACATCTGAATAGTCAATACATCAAGCCTCACTACATAACACTCAGAGAATATACAAGCAGCGGAACATCCAGTACATATAGTAAGAAATGATATGCAAGCCTCCTGCTCGTCTTCGTCATCAGCATCGTTGGAAGCAAGAACAGCACCTGTCACCTGCTACCTAGTCTGCCCGTCCCAAAAATGGACGAACAGCCCAAGGCAATAAGAGTTAAAACATAAAGCCTTGAGTCAGACAACAGTCTTAGTGAGCGGTAAATTAACTAACAACATACCAAAAGAGCATAAAGGAAAAGGAATAGGAATACAACCCTCCCACTCCACCTCTTTCTACAGTGATAGCCCCCAGACACACTAAGCAGAAGCAAACATAACAGAGCATACAATTTAAAGTAAAGCAATTATCACTCGAGTCAAGGGCGATGTTTTCCAAGTACAAACCCCCAAGTCCTAAACCAAGATCAGATAAGCACCCAGAAAATACCGCTCTTGAGACCGAATGACGATACAACCAAACATCCAAGACTCTGGCTATCACTGTTATCATTGCTTCGATATCACCGTTAATTGAATGACCGGCACATTCTTTCAGCCGTCCGTCAAGGGCTAATGGAAACCCCGGTTCTAGACATAACTCCGCACGTCATCGTGACCCGTGCCTAGGACTATCGAATCTGCCCAGAGTACTTGACTATCAATCATTAGCCTTCAGGGACTATCGAATCTGCCCAACGTACTCTTGCTTTGAGCATGCTAGAACCTTCAACAACGATGAGATCTCAGCCTTCTAGTCATCCTCCTCAATGACTATTTCCATACTAGCTCAAGCGCCTCTCGAGCAAACCATTATCCTCTAACTCGAACCATATCACCGAGTTATCAACATGCTTGGAATGATCCCGTCTGGATTAGACCAAGACTATCTCATATCATGCTTCGCCTTCTCATCATCATAGCAAAGCTTCATCTCAACGTCATCATCAGATCTATCCATATGAGCTTCCACGTCTGCTACATATGCCACAAGCAGCTTTCCCAATTCAAGAGCCTTTCCCTTAGCTTTCGAATCATCTTCAGTCTAAATCAAATCATCAATCATCTAATTCATAGCAATTAATCAAGTCAAACATTAATCCAAGTAAACAAACATTCAAATATGATCAAAATAGGCAATTATAACAATAATGGCAATTTCGTAATTTAAGAGTCGAAAGTCTAACAAGCATGAAAACATGAACAATATCTCTATAATCTTGATGAATGAACTTACACAGGTTAACACTTAGTAAAATGGATGTCAAATCATCATGAACAATGGATCTATATGGATCTATACTTAGGTTTACAAAAATGCATGGAAACCACTACTTTAACACCAAATCAAGCCAACGATCCGATATACTCCTTTGGATCCGTGTGAGAGATAATCACCTAAACAACCCAAAAGCAACACACTTCAGATCTGGACAGCGAAGGATCTATCTTGATCTATCACAAATCCGCTTCAAACGATGAAATCTCTCTTCGATGGATGAAGATCTTCAATCTAAGCTCTTCAATCATCGATTTGATCTTCGATATGGATGGAAGGAATCACTAGATTAGAGTGGAGAAAAGAAGTGAAGAAGTGTAGAAGTCGAGCTCTCAAAATGGCAGCACTTCGTCGCTTCGAAATCCGAATCCCAAAAAGTGAGAAAAACCCTCCTATTTATAGCTGAAATCCCCTTAGGTCGCACACTCTTAGGTCGTCCACGACCTAACAAACTCTCCGACCTAACTCTTTGCGACCTAACACAACGCAGGCGCGCGACCTATCACCACGCGACTTACGACCTATCGAAACTCACCTGTCTACGACTTACGACTTAGCAGCTCAACTCCTAAGTCACTCGCGACTTAACAACTCCTAGGTCGCTCACGACCTAACACTCAGGCAAAACCCAGCGACCTAACGCAGATACTTCCTCGCGACCTAACCACTCAATAGAGTTACGACCTACGACTTAACTAAGACGCGACCTAACTAATCTTAGGTCGTCTACGACCTAACAAACCTGCGACCTTACTAACTTAGCCAGGATACGACTTAACTCCTTAAGTCGTCTAACGACCTAACTTCCTTAGGTCACCCACTGCTACCACCAGCTCCTTAGGTCGGTCAAATACTATAGGTCGTCCCAAACTCATCAACGACCTAAACCAATACGACCTAACTACTAAGTCGTTAACTCTCTTAGGTCGCTGCCTTTCCTATAGGTCGCTCCAATACTTAGGTCGTTCACTCGACCTATCCTACCTCACGACCTAAGCTTATCACACGACCTATCTCCTATACGACCTATCCCAAACTCCTTAGGTCCTCTACCCCATAAGTCGTCCACTACCTTAGGTCGCCAGTTTCTATGAGTCGCCTATTTCCTTAAGTCGTCTACGACCTAAGCCTCAACCTACGACTTATCTATTATACGACCTAATTGCTTAGGTCGTTCCAACCTCTTAAGTCGCTCCACTTCTTAGGTCGCCTACTACGACCTAACCACCATACGACCTAAGACTTAACTCTGGAAAACTTATCAACCATGCGACCAAATGTCAACTATTTTACGATGTTTCGATTTGTAAAAATACGGGTCGTTACATTCTCTCCCCCTTAGGAATTTCGCCCTCGAAATTCCAAACAAACAAGAGCAATCAAAGACTATTCTGCACGCCTACCATCCATAGCAATCAACAAACCATGCATCCAATTCTAGCTTAGCATGCAGAATTCTAAAACTAGAACAAGTTACAATATCGTGAGATGACACGACACCTTAGGGCCATACCTTGAAGAGTTCAGGATGAGCTGCCTTCATCCTCTCTTCCACCTCCCACATACAGTCGTTATCATCATCACTCCATTGTATCTTGAGCAACTTAACTACCTTCCTCCTAAGCTGTTTCGTGTTGGTTTCCACAACACGAAGCGGCTTACGAGGTCTCTTATCGACTGGATCAACTTCAAAATCTTCACAGTTATCAGTAGAAACCACTGTATTCGAGTCGTGCACATATTTCTGTAGATATGATACATGAAAAACATTGTGCACACTCGACATCTTATCTGGTAACTCCAATCTGTAGGCGAGCTTTCCAATTCGCTCAATAATCGGGAATGGTCCAACAAATCTCGGAGTCAATTTCCCTTTCTTCCCGAATCGAATAACATTCTTCAGAGGAGAAATCTTCACAAAAACCATATCACCTACGTCGAATTCCAAATCCTTACGACGCTTATCGGCATAACTTTTCTGACGATCTTGGGCTGCCTTCATTCGTTGCCGAATGATCTCTATGCAATCCGAAGTCTGTCGAATCATCTCTGGCCCAAGTATCAGCTTTTCTCCGGTCTCTATCCAACATGTCGGAGAGTTACACGGTCTTCCATACAATGCCTCATACGGTGCCATACCAATGCTGGACTGGTAACTGTTGTTATATGAAAATTCCACCAGATGAAGGTGATCTTCCCATGATCCTCCGAAATCCATAACACAAGCTCTGAGGAGATCTTCCAAAACTCGGTTGACTCTCTCAGTCTGACCATCTGTTTGGGGGTGATAAGCTGTACTCAAACACAACTCGGTTCCCAAAACTTCCTGGAAGCTCTTCCAAAATCCACTAGTGAACAATGGGTCTCGATCGCTCACTATACTCTTCGAAATACCATGGAATCGAACAATCCACTTAACATACAACTCAACCAACTTTGATGCAGTCCTAGTCGATCGAACAGGAATGAATCTTGCACTCTTAGTCAAACGATCTATGATGACCCAAATCCCTTCATTTCCCGCTCTGGTTCTAGGTAACCCATCGATAAAGTCCATCGATATTTGCTCCCATTTCCATGTAGGAACTTCTAATGGCTGAAGCAATCCACTTGGCTTCTTCTGTTCGGCTTTTACCAACTGGCAGTTCATGCACTTGGAAATAAAATTTCCAACATCCTTCTTCATACCTTCCCAGTAATATGTTCTCTTCATATCCCGATACATCTTATTTCCACCTGGATGAATTGTCAACTTTGAGTGATGACTTTCCTTCAGAACTTCACTCCTCAATTCATCTATATCGGGAACAACTAGTCGTCCTTGTTTCTGAAGCCAACCTTCTCGATCGACCTCGAACCCTTTATCCTTTTCTAGGTCCATTCCAGATTCCAAATCATGGATAATCTTGACAAGCTTATCGTCTCGCTTTTGGCTCTCGCCAATCCTTTCCACAAGAGTGGGTCTTATCGATAAGTTTGCCAACATCTCAGGTTCCAATCCACATCTGGGCCTGAAGTCAAAACCAGCTAAATACTCGAGATTCTTCCATTCTGAAAACATGGCTCCCAATCCTTCATGTCTTTGACTTAACGCATCTGCCACTGCATTACCTTTTCTCGGAGTATAAGCTATACCAAAATCATATGATGCCAAAAACTCTAGCCAACGTTGCTGCCGAAGATTCAAATCCTTTTGGGAGAAAAGATACTTCAACGACTTATGATCCGTAAACAACTCGAATCGAACTCCCAATAGATAATGTCTCCACATCTTCAGAGCAGAAACAATCGCCGCTAACTCCAAATCATGAGTCGGGTAATTCCTCTCATGCGGCTTCAGTTGTCGACTTGCATACGCAACAACTTTATCCCTCTGCATCAGCACTGCTCCAAGTCCAGTACCACATGCGTCGGTGTAAACCACCATCTCGTCATTCCCACTTGGAATAGTCAAAACAGGAGCACTTGTCAATTGCTCTTTCAGGATTCTGAAAGCTTGCTCACACTTATCTTCCCATCTGAACACTTAGTTCTTCTTTGTCAATCCTGTTAATGGTGCAGCCACCTTGGAGAAGTCTTTGATAAACCGTCGATAATATCCTGCTAATCCAAGAAAACTTCTCACATCAGATACATTCTTAGGTCTAACCCAATCCTGGATTGCTGCCACCTTAACGGGATCAACCGCTATTCCATTTCCAGAGATAACTTGGCCTAAGAACCTCACTTCACTCTTCCAGAAGTGACACTTCGAAAACTTAGCCTTTAGCTGATGTTTCCGTAAGATTTCCAAAACAATACGCAAGTGCGTCTTTTGCTCTTCTTCAGTTCTGGAATAAATCAGAATATCATCCACGAACACAAGCACGAACTTGTTCAACTGATCTCTGAACACTCTATTCATAAGATCCACAAAATATGCTGGCGCATTAGTCAATCCAAACGGCATTACCAGCCACTCAAAGAAACCGGATGGTGTCCTAAAAGCAGTCTTCGGCACACTATCCTTAGCCACTCTCAACTGGTGAAATCCCGTTGCCAAATCCATCTGAGAAAACACCTTAGCTTCGTGAAGCTGATCAAACAAGTCATCTATTCTCGGCAATGGATACTTGTTCTTTTTAGTTACCTTATTCAGCTCACGATAATCCACGCACAACCTCAACGATCCATCCGCTTTGGTTGCGAACACAACTGGGGCACCCCATTCGGACACACTACGCCGAATGAATCCTTTCTGCAAAAGATCATCAACCTGCACCCTCAACTCCTGCTGTTCCCTAGGCGCCATCCGCCTAAGAGGCATCACAACAAGTCTGGCTCCTTCAACTAGATCTATACGAAACTCGATCTCTCTATGCGGCGGTAACCCTTTGACCTCATCAAAGACATCCTCGAATCCATTAACGATTGGCAACGATGACAGTCCATCCCGTGGAACAACCAGCGAATACATGAAGCTCATGAAGACGCCTTCTTCATGCTTACATCGTATCATAATCCTTCGCCCCTCCACATTCTCGACTGTCACCTCCAACCTCTCACAATCAACCTTTGCCGCATACTTCCTAAGCCAGTCCATACCCAAAATAATTCCGAACCCCGCAAAGTTCAGAACGAAGCAATCACAAACAAAAGAGCAATCATGACTCGATACAATCAGACCACGGCATAAGATACACAAACAAGACGAACCCCCAACTGGATTAGTCACAACCAATGGCCTATCAACAATATCCGGTTCTAAACCCAACCGGCCTACAAGTTCATTACAAACAAACGAATGCGACGCCCCAGTATCAAATAACACTCTAACTGGAACACCACAAATGGAGAGAGTACCTTGAACCACCACACTCTTTCCTTTCTCTTCAACGGTAGGAGCTTTCGAAGATGATGGAACAGCTCCCAAAGCATAAGCTTGCACAATCTGCTTGTCCTTTCGCGGTTCTGGACAATTCTTTCTGATATGCCCCGGCTTGTCACAGTTGTGACACTTCATTTGCACCTTCGGATTCTTGCAATCTCTAGAGAAATGGCCCTTCTGCTGACAGTTGTAGCAAGTCACTTCGCCCTTCGGCTTCTTCTGGCAATCCCTACCCTTTTGCTGCTGCTTCTTCCTCTTCTTGTTTCCACCCTGCTGGGGTTTAGACTCTTCCTTGGTCACAGCAACAACAGATCCTTCCTTAGGAAACAGATTCTCATGCCTGAGAGCCTTCTCCACAAGTTTCTCAAATGGATCGTCCAAATGATCCACCAACTGCCTCCCAAGATAACTGTCCAAGCCTGTCACAAACTTCTCGTTCTTCTGATACGAAGATTCAATATACGACCGGGCATACTTGGACAAAGCTTCAAACTCAGAAACATACTCAAGAACTGGTCTTCCTCTTTGCTTGAGCTCCACAAACTTCTAGAACAGAACAGACTTCTGAGCTGTAGAAATGAACTTAGCTTCAAATCTGACTTGGAATTGCTCCCAAGTAATCTCTTCCTCCGGAGTATCAATGGTGATAGAGTTCCACCAATCAAAAGCTCTTCCTTGAAGCTGTCTTGATGCTAACTTCCTCTTAGTTGCATCCTCAATCCCCAAGTCACCAAAGATCCTTCTACAAGCATCTATCCACCTCTGAACTTCAATGGTTGATTCTGTTCCCAAGAAAACCTTTCCTCCAAGAGCAGTAAAGTCCTTACACAACTTAGAAAAATCCACCGGCTTTGGAGTTTGAACCTGAACTCCAACATCCACCGATGGCCCCAGAGCTGGCATCCTTCTCATGATCGAAGTCATCATAGCTTCGAACATAGCAGCATAATTAGCAGCCCCCTCAGTAGCACGGCCTTCCCTAGCAGCTGGTCTCCCTCTTCGACTCATTCTCAATATCTATAAAAAGGAATGATTAGCACATCTAGAGAAACAACTGCATAAAGGACTCAAAATCTACTAAGCTACTATATTATATATAGTAATCATCCATCAAAATACAATTACGTCTCTCATACGTAGTTACGTCAGCGAGCGTTGGGTAAAATCGATTAACCAATGCTCTGATACCAAATGTGACGACCGCCCATGACCCCTGCACCGAATTTAGAGATAGTGTGTTGTAAAGTGTGCCAGGCGACCATGGACGATTGCCAGGGTAAATTAAAACAACAGAATCTATCATATTACTCACAGCGCATGGACAAAATACAATAGAATATATATATAGTGAAGCTTCACAGAATAGAATCTCATCAATAAAAACTTCATAATAGTTGAATACAAACATCTGAATAGTCAATACATCAAGCCTCACTACATAACACTCAGAGAATATACAAGCAGCGGAACATCCAGTACATATAGTAAGAAATGATATGCAAGCCTCCTGCTCGTCTTCGTCATCAGCATCGTTGGAAGTAAGAACAACACCTGTCACCTGCTACCTAGTCTGCCCGTCCCAAAAATGGACGAACAGCCCAAGGCAATAAGAGTTAAAACATAAAGCCTTGAGTCAGACAACAGTCTTAGTGAGCGGTAAATTAACTAACAACATACCAAAAGAGCATAAAGGAAAAGGAATAGGAATACAACCCTCCCACTCCACCTCTTTCTACAGTGATAGCCCCCAGACACACTAAGCAGAAGCAAACATAACAGAGCATACAATTTAAAGTAAAGCAATTATCACTCGAGTCAAGGGCGATGTTTTCCAAGTACAAACCCCCAAGGCCTAAACCAAGATCAGATAAGCACCCAGAAAATACCGCTCTTGAGACCGAATGACGATACAACCAAACATCCAAGACTCTGGCTATCACTGTTATCATTGCTTCGATATCACCGTTAATTGAATGACCGGCACATTCTTTCAGCCGTCCGTCAAGGGCTAATGGAAACCCTGGTTCTAGACATAACTCCGCACGTCATCGTGACCCGTGCCTAGGACTATCGAATCTGCCCAGAGTACTTGACTATCAATCATTAGCCTTCAGGGACTATCGAATCTGCCCAACGTACTCTTGCTTTGAGCATGCTAGAACCTTCAACAACGATGAGATCTCAGCCTTCTAGTCATCCTCCTCGACGACTATTTCCATACTAGCTCAAGCGCCTCTCGAGCAAACCATTATCCTCTAACTCGAACCATATCACCGAGTTATCAACATGCTTGGAATGATCCCGTCTGGATTAGACCAAGACTATCTCATATCATGCTTCGCCTTCTCATCATCATAGCAAAGCTTCATCTCAACGTCATCATCAGATCTATCCATATGAGCTTCCACGTCTGCTACATATGCCACAAGCAGCTTTCCCAATTCAAGAGCCTTTCCCTTAGCTTTCGAATCATCTTCAGTCTAAATCAAATCATCAATCATCTAATTCATAGCAATCAATCAAGTCAAACATTAATCCAAGTAAACAAACATTCAAATATGATCAAAATAGGCAATTATAACAATAATGGCAATTTCGTAATTTAAGAGTCGAAAGTCTAACAAGCATGAAAACATGAACAATATCTCTATAATCTTGATGAATGAACTTACACAGGTTAACACTTAGTAAAATGGATGTCAAATCATCATGAACAATGGATCTATATGGATCTATACTTAGGTTTACAAAAATGCATGGAAACCACTACTTTAACACCAAATCAAGCCAACGATCCGATATACTCCTTTGGATCCGTGTGAGAGATAATCACCACTCACCAAATCACCTAAACAACCCAAAAGCAACACACTTCAGATCTGGACAGCGAAGGATCTATCTTGATCTATCACAAATCCGCTTCAAACGATGAAATCTCTCTTCGATGGATGAAGATCTTCAATCTAAGCTCTTCAATCTTCGATTTGATCTTCGATATGGATGGAAGGAATCACTAGATTAGAGTGGAGAAAAGAAGTGAAGAAGTGTAGAAGTCGAGCTCTCAAAATGGCAGCACTTCGTCGCTTCGAAATCCGGATCCTAAAAAGTGAGAAAAACCCTCCTATTTATAGCTGAAATCCCCTTAGGTCGCACACTCTTAGGTCGTCCACGACCTAACAAACTCTCCGACCTAACTCTTTGCGACCTAACACAACGCAGGCGTGCGACCTATCACCACGCGACTTACGACCTATCGAAACTCATCTGTCTACGACTTACGACTTAGCAGCTCAACTCCTAAGTCGCTCGCGACTTAACAACTCCTAGGTCGCTCACGACCTAACACTCAGGCAAAACCCAGCGACCTAACGCAGATACTTCCTCGCGACCTAACCACTCAACAGAGTTACGACCTACGACTTAACTAAGACGTGACCTAACTAATCTTAGGTCGTCTACGACCTAACAAACCTGCGACCTTACTAACTTAGCCAGGATACGACTTAACTCCTTAAGTCGTCTAACGACCTAACTTCCTTAGGTCACCCACTGCTACCACCAGCTCCTTAGGTCGGTCAAATACTATAAGTCGTCCCAAACTCATCAACGACCTAAACCAATACGACCTAACTACTAAGTCGTTAACTCTCTTAGGTCGCTGCCTTTTTTATAGGTCGCTCCAATACTTAGGTCGTTCACTCGACCTATCCTACCTCACGACCTAAGCTTATCACACGACCTATCTCCTATATGACCTATCCCAAACTCCTTAGGTCGTCTACCCCATAAGTCGTCCACTACCTTAGGTCGCCAGTTTCTATGAGTCGCCTATTTCCTTAAGTCATCTACGACCTAAGCCTCAACCTATGACTTATCTATTATACGACCTAATTGCTTAGGTCGTTCCAACCTCTTAAGTCGCTCCACTTCTTAGGTCGCCTACTACGACCTAACCACCATACGACCTAAGACTTAACTCTGGACAACTTATCAACCATGCGACCAAATGTCAACTGTTTTACGATGTTTCGATCCGTAAAAATACGGTTCGTTACATAAATGCTTTCGGAAGGATCCAAGGGTTTCAAAGGCAATAGCTTCGAAAGGGGGTTTCGATGCTATCCTTCAGTGTTTTAACTTAAATGATTTAAAGCTTTTGAAAGGGATGGTGTCGACGCCATCATGTTTTCCCCAATAATTTATTATGATAAAGAATGGTTTCGAAAGAGATACTTTGGTTTATATTCACTTTGACCCAAATGATATTTTTAAATATAAACCTAATGGTTTCGAAAGAGGGACTTTCAATGGTTTCGGAAGGGATACTTCTGAAGGTTTCAAAAGGGGTACTTTCAATGGTTTTCGAAGCTATGCTTCTAATAGTTAATAAGTATTACTTTATTACATTCAAAAGGTTTCAAAAGAGAGGTTTTAAAGTATTTTGAAAGGCAGGGGCCTAATGTTTTGAAAAGCAATTTATATGCTTCCAAAGGAGGTTATCCAGTGAGGTCAAAAGCAAGGTTTTGAACGTTTCGAAAGCCTTAATTCTCAAAACAAATAACCCAATCTCATTTTAAAAAGGAAACCATGGAATAAATAAATAAAATGTTTTTAAAAGGAGTTTTTGAAGAAGTTTTCTTTGATTAAAACGTTAAAGGGATTAACCAAGTTATTGTATTTGCTTCTTCATATATGTATATATATTCACATTGTAATGGATGTATAACTGTATTTTGGGGAAAGGTAGAATAACCAGCTAGGTTGACCCAGTAGTGAATATAAATTAACTACTGAATGAGTAGAATTGCATCCAGGAGGTCAGGAAGACCAGAATATAGGATGCTAAAAAATTAAAGAAAGATATTTGCAAGGGCCAATAGGTTCTCAGTAAGCCCATGAAAACTGTGTATAAGAAAAAGATATTGGCAGGGGCAATAGGTTGATAGTAAGCCCATGAAAACTATTTATAATGAAAATGTCATGATGAAAGGTTCTTGGTTAGCCCATGAAAACTATGATTTGATATTGGCAGGGGCCAATAGGTTTGTAGTTAGCCCATGAAAACTATATTCGGATTAAGATATTGACAGATGTCAATAGGTTCCTAGTCAACCCATGAAAACTAGGATAAGAGAAGGATATTGGTGTTACCAATAGGTTCAGGGAGAACCCATGAAACAATAAAGATATTGGCAGGGGCCAATAGGTTCTTAGTGATTCCATGAAAACTATGAAATACGACAGGGAGTCCATAAAAATTTAACCGGTTATTAGTCAGCCCATGAAAATTATAAGGTTAATAGTAATCCTAGAAACTATAATTGAGATAGATAGTCAAAATGAATGGGGATGGATAATCCAGAATTGATTCACTTGTTTTGCATATCATCATATCATATTATTTTGAGATGTTTTAGCCACTGTTGATGCAGGAGCACAATATATGGTTTTATAAAGGTTTTAGAATACTAGTGAGGGGAAAACCCGTTTCGCTAAGCGGCGTGGTCTTACTAGATATCAAAATGGTTTGAGATGGTAGATTATTATTCATACCAGGCTTTATGTTTGGCTCGAAGATTTTGTTTTCCCCTTAAACTCTCCGGTACTCAATTGATTTTGAGTAGTTTGAGAGTTGAGGTTTTTAGGTACCCTTTTTTAATGAATAAGCTTCCGGAGACGTGCAGGAGGCATGATAGCTATCTAGAGTTCTCTTTTATTTTGATTCCACTGTGTTGATGTAAATGCAAAGTTGTTAAATTGCCTATATATACTCTGATCATCCAAGGTGGCATCTTCATATGTCGCTCTTGGCGTATGTTGTAATAAATATATTTTCTCTGAACGTGGTTAACGATTGTGGGATTATGTAATGAATTTGAAATGTTTTGAAATGGAATGTGGATCTTGTTTGATGTTTTGAAAATTTTCCATATTCATGTGTTTCTGTGTATCAATGTATCTAACATTGCCGTATTTGTTCGTCGAGGTTTAATAACTATGGACGACTGCAGCATCCATAGCCGTTAGTTTTGGGCCTCCAAGCAGGGGAATGTTACAAGTTAGAATCAGAGCTTAGGTTTATGAAACTTAAAATAAATTTAAACCTAAAAGATTTTCAAATATAATCCAATGAATCCGAAAATAAGATCGAGGTTTGGGTTAACGCTATAGTAACATACTTGTATTTGATATATATATATATAAGTATGTATTCCCCTCTCTCTTAGACCGTTCTTCTGTATCTTACTAAGGCTCATATGCAGATTTACGGGAAAGAAGATATGGAAGCAGGAAACGAAAGAGGAAATCTCGATGGAGGAAGCACCACAACCAATGGAAATGCTCGACCTAATACCAGGAGGAACCCAGGTCGACGGGTTAATGCTAACTAAAATGCTGATGCCAATGTGGGTGCTGGAATTCACCAGTAGATATGGAGGCGATGTATTAGTTCTTCGTCAATATGATGCAAGCAAGAGTTGCTGCTGGAGTTGCTGGTAATGTTGGAGGAGCTAATCCTGTGGCTCCAGCTGGGAATAATTATGCTAAGCCGAGCATAGATTACACCAGTCTAGGTGGGAAACCATTTTTGGGAACGGAAGATGCTATAGAAGTGGAGGATTGGCTGTTACATTGCGGGAGAATCTTTGCTTATTTGGGCTTGGATGATGTGCAAAAGAGAAGGTTGGCCTCTAGGCAGTTGCAAGGGGCAACACTTCATTGGTGGAATAGTGTTGCTGTTGGAGTTCTGGGGGAAGAGTTGACTTGGGCATATTTTAGAGCGAGATTTGAACAAAGGTTTATATCTGAAGTTGCTAAGTCAGCATTGTTGAGGAAGTTTATGGATTTGGTGCAAGGATAAATGTCGGTAATCGAGTATGCCACTAAGTTTGATGAGCTGTCTCGATATGGGTATGCTATTATAGACACCGAGATAAGAAGGAATGAGAGGTTTATTCGAGGACTGAGACCTGAGCTTGCTAGGGCGATCCTGACACATATCTGTGATCCTTGTAATGTGGTTGTGGATATGGCAATCCGCCATGGGGAGATGCTTGTTGTTTGTGCTAAAGAGAAGCCAGTTGAAACCTAGGATTCACAGGGAAAGAAAAGAAAGTTCTTTAAGAAGAAGGGAGCCCAGAAGGGAGATGCTGCCAAGAAGGCAAAGGCCAATTTAGTTTGCTACAAGTGTGATAAGAAGGGTCATTATGTAAATGAGTGCCGGTCAGGCAAGGGGAAGAAGGTTGTAGATAAGAAGAATGTGAAGTGTTTCAATTGTGACCAAGTTGGGCATTATAAGAATCAGTGTCAAGTACCGGTTAGGGTGGACAAGGGAAAGGTTTTTGCTACTGGACCATCATTTGCTAAGCCAACTGCAGCTGAAAAAGGGAAGACTGTGATGGAAGGTACGCTTTTGATTCAGAATATACCAGTTAGGATACTATTTGGTACCGGCGCATCACATTCATTTATATCCTAGTGTTTGGTTGATAGGTTATGCTTAGAACCCACATACCTTGTTACTTTCTTAAGGGTTGCGAATCAAATAGGAGGGTATGCAACTCTGGGGATGAGATGTGACCAGTTAGAACTTGATTTGTTAGGTCATAATTTTGCATGCAGTCTGTATGTTTTTGATTTCATAGATTTCAGAATCATTTTGGGTACGGATTGGTTGAGAAGGTAGGAGGCTCGGATATTTTTCCAGGATGGAGAAATATCACTAAGGCACCCTGATAGTCATAACCGAATTATATTCTCAGTGGAGAATTCTGACCGGCGTAGTTGTGCTTTGTTAAGTGCAATGGAAGTGGGAGAAGAACTAAGTCAGGTTCAAGTAGCCAGAGATTTTGCAGATGTCTTTGAGCCAGTCACAGGACTACCACCGAAATGAGCTGTTGAGTTTCGGATATATCTTGTGCTAGGAGCTGAACCTGTAAGTAGACCACCTAGTAGGATGATACCTACTGAGATGAAGGAATTGAAGGTGCAGCTAGTGGATCTAGAAGGAAGGAATTTTGTTAGACCAAGCAGTTCTCCTTGGGGAGCGGTCGCGGTGTTCATGAAGAAACCAGATGGGTCGTTGAGGATGTGCATCGACTATCGCAAGTTGAACGAGAGGATGATTAAGAATAAGTATCCTTTTTCGAGAATTGATGATCTATTTGATCAGTAGTATGGAGCCATAGCATTTTCCCAGTTGAATTTGGCGATAGGTTTCCATCAGTTAAGAGTGGCAGAGGACAGTATTCCTTTGACAGCATTTCGAACCAAGTATGGTTAATACGAGTGGTTAGTGATGCTATTCAGGTTAACTAATGCACCTGCTTTCTAAGTGGATTTGATGAACCGAGTCTTCCGAGAGTATTTGGATAGATTCGTGTTGGTATTTATAGATGACATTTTGGTATACTCTAAGGATGAAAGAGAGCATGAAGATCATCTTAGAGTTGTGTTTGAAATGCTGAGGCAACATGAGCTAAAGGTGAAATTTTCCAAGTGTCATTTCTGGAAGAAAGATATTAAGTTTCTTGGTCACGTGGTTTCAGAGAAGGGTTTGTTAGTCGATCCAGATAAGATCGAAACTGTTAATAATTAGAAGAGACCATAGACGGTGACTGAGATTAGAAGTTTTCTTGGACTTGATGGCTATTACCGGAGGTTCATTAAGGATTTCTCATGGATAACAGCGCCTTTGACTAAGCTAACCAGGAAGGAGGTGAAGTTTGTCTAGTTCGACAAATGTGAGGAAGCATTCCTTAAGTTAAAGCACTTGTTGACCAATGCACTTGTGCTAGTAGTTCCAGATGGAAACCAAGGGTTGGCGATGTATACCGATGCATGTAGAAGTGGACCGGGAGCTGTGTTGATGCAGAAGGGTAAAGTGATTGCCTATGCTTCACGACAGCTTAGACTGCATGAAGTGAGATATCCTACTCATGATTTGGAGTTGGCAGCGATGTTCTTCCCATTGAAGATTTGGAGGCATTATCTCTTAGGGGAGAGATTTGAGCTGTACATAGATCATATGTCTTTAAGATGCTTATTCTCTCAGAAGGAGTTGAATATGAGACAGTAGAGGTGGCTGGAGTTTTTAGCTGCTTATGATTTTGGTATAAAGTATACTCCAAGGAAAGGTAATAAAGTAGCTGATGCTCTTAGCAAAAGATATCAGAATGTGGTGTTAGCTATGTTGGTAGAATGGAAGGATTTAGAAGCTCTGACTACCTGTAGCGTGCAGTTAAGATCAATTGCTAGTTCTGGTTAGAGTACAGTCGTGTTGTCCTGTTTGGAAGTTCGATAAGTGTTGATCGAGAGAACAGCTTCTAAGCAGAAGGAGGATCCAGTATTAGCCGAGAAGATCAAAAGGCTTGAAGTTGGAACTGATATTGATGATCTGAAAGATTTTAGTCTTGACCAGAGGGGATGGTTGAGAAAGAAGGGACGATTATGTGTTCCGAATGTTGAGAACTTGAGGAAAGAAGTTCTTGGAGAATGTCATCGATCCAAGTTTATGGTTCATCCTGGAGGGACCAAGATGTATCAAGATATGAAGTGGAGCTTCTATTGGGAAGGTATGAAGAGGGATGTTGGCTTGTAGGTTAGGCAGTGTGCAAACTGTCAACAAGTGAAAGCCAAACATCAGAAGCCGAGTGGGTTGCTTCAGCCTCTAGAGATTCTAGTTTGGAAATGGGATTCGATATCCATGGATTTTATAGACGGGTTGCCAAGGTCAAATAGGGAAAATGAAAGTATATGGATCATAATGGACAGATTGACCGAAAGTGCCCATTTCATTCCAGTTAAGTCAACCAGAACGACACCTATTTTAACTAACTTGTTCATGAAGAACGTAGTTAGACTACATGGGATTCCTAGTAGCATAGTCAGTGATAGAGATGCTTTGTTCACTAGCGAATTCTGGAAGAGTCTACAGGATGTGCTAGGCACTAAGCTCAAGATGAGTACTGCGTATCACCCTCAGACAGATGGGTAGACAGAGAGAGTCAACAAGGTACTCGAGGATTTACTGAGAGCTTGTGTATTGGACTTTGGTGGATCTTGGGAAGATCACTACATTTGGTTGAGATTTCCTATAATAATAGTCATCAGACTAGTATAGGAATGACACCTTTTGAAGCTTTGTATGGAAGGCCATGCAAATCACCAGCATGTTGGTTGGAGACAAATTAGTCTTAGGTCCAGATTTGGTTAGGGAGGCTTCAAAGAAGATTGAGTTGATCTGAGAAAGGATGAAGGAAGCTCAGTCCAGATAGAAAAGTTACGCAGATAAAAGGCTAGAGTTCTCAGTTGGAGACATGGTTTTCATTATGGTATCACCTTGAAGGGTGTGGTACGTTTCGGGAAGTCGGGGAAACTTGCTCTGAGATATGTTGGTCCATTCCAGATTATAGAGAGGATTGGAAAGCTCGCATATAGAGTAGAGTTGTCGAGTAGTATGGCAGGTGTCCATAATGTATTTCTTGTGTCTCATCTTCGCAAGTATGTGCACGATCCAAAGACTACTGTTCCTCCAACAGGGTTGGAAGATTTGATAGTAGAGCATAATTTGACTTTTGTTAGACAACCAGTTCGGGTTATAGCGAAAGATGAGAAAAGACTGAGGAATAAGACAATCAAGTTGGTGAAAGTTCAATGGAGCGACAATGAGAAGGACTATACTTAGGAGACAGAAGACAGGATTCGAGATACTTATCCTGATCTGCTTTGAGGGTATGTCTATATTAGATTTACATAGATAATTGCTGGTCACGTAGGCTAGTATGGTTGTTAGGAGTCATTACAGATGATTGCTATGTTTAGTATTTAGTCCTTATTGAATTTCGAGGACAAAATTCTTTAAGGAGGGGAGCCTGTAACACCCCTAATTTTTAATAACATTATTCAGGAGATTTAATTAGATAAATTAAATAGAATAATGTAAATAATTAGAGTGATAAGGGGATTGAGATATGAAAATAAATTAAGGCCGTGCTTAATAAATTAAATGGGCTTAAGAATGGTTTCTAAGTTAATTAATTATACAAGGGTATACTGGGAAATTGCTGCACATAACCCTTACCCTTATATATATTCTCGTTCCTTACACCATTCACGTTTCATTTCCCATTCACGTCATTTTTAGACACAAAATACAAACGCAAACATGAAGAGGAGCCGGCCATTGCTAGAAAGAAAATAAAAGGGAAATTAAATTAAGGGCTAGAGAATCAAAGCAAGGGGAATAAATCTCAATCTCAATCCAATCTCCTTATTTTAATCAAGGTGAATAATAATTTATACCATCTCTATTTTGTTTTATGAACATATGTTTTTAGATTTAAGATTAAATTCGTTTTTATAATGATTTGGATGATGATATGCTTGAATTATAATTTGTTTAATTTAAACAAGATTGATTAAATGAGGATTTATGCGATTTTAGGGCAAAACCGATTGTAAATGATCTTTGAATGCCATAGAAAAAATTTATGTTGTGTAAAACATGATTTTGGAGTGGGTTTAATTTTGATAATTTTCCAAGCTACGGAAAGACTATTACGAATTTTCAAAGGAAATATGGTTAATTGGGTTTAGAAATTTATTTCAGAAATTCTATTGAGATTTTGGGTTTGAAATTTTGATATGTTAGATAACATGATGAAGTGAATTTCTGTAATTTTTAGGGATTTTTCCCAAGTGATTTGCTAAGGAAATTAAATTATTTTAGAAGAAGGACTTATTTGCAATATTGGTTTTGCTTAATGGAATGACATATTTGTTAAATTAATCTTGTTTTAGATCTGAAATTAAGCGGTAGTTATTTTTGTAAAGAATTTGAAAAGTTGAGGCAGCCAATCACATGTTTACACGTGGGCAGGTTAGTTAGAAAGTATTTTCTTTAATTGGCATTAATCAGTTTTTACCCAGAAAAGTTGGTTTCGCCTTCTTTAGAAGTGCCTTTCGACTCCAATGCCTCCACTTCATCTCAGTCGAGACCAACCTAGTCGAAACCTATTAAAGTCGAAACCAATCCACATGGTATCAATGAGATTGGTACAAAGTGGATTGGTAAAGTGCGGAAGGCAGTGTATAGAAAGAATTGCTTTCGATAGAGACGAAACCATTGATTACTTTTAAAAGATATGTGCCTGCCTTGTTTTTGAAGGGTGCTTTGACCAAGTCGATACCCAGTTGGTTTCGAACTTGTTGCCGCCTTTCTTTGTTTAAAGTAAAGCTTTCGACTAAGATCCTTGATTATAAAAGAATGCTTTCAAAAATGATGGTTCCAACTAGTCGAGACTCTGCTACCGTTTCTACACCTTTCGAGTGTATTGAAGTCATCAATGCTTTCGAAGGGTAGTTTTTGTTTTAAACTTATACTAAGCCACTTCCTAAATTCTTTCGAAAGGGTCCAAGGGTTTCGAAGGTAATGGCTTCGAAAGGGGGTTTTGATGCTATCCTTCAGTGTTTTAACTTAAATGTTTTGAAGCTTTCGAAAGGGATAGTGCTGGTGCCATCATGTTTTCCCCAATAATTTATTATGATAAATAATGGTTTTGAAAGCATGTCCTAAAAAAAGTTCATAAGGGAGAATGTGGCGATCACACTAGGGGGCAAACTCTGGCAAAAAAGATAGTCCTTTATGAATATTATTGGCCAACCGTAAACCGGGATGCTGCTGACTATGTACGACGATGTGACAAATGCCAGATATATGCGGAAGTCTCAAGGGCTCCAACAATAGAAATCACGCCAATGGTCAGCCCATGGCCATTCGCTATGTAGGGTATCGACATCATCGGTTCTTTACCAATCTCTAAAGGTGGTGCGAAGTATGCTATTGTCGCGGTTGATTACTTCACCAAATGGGCCTGAGGTGGAACCGTTAGCTACGATCACAACCAAGAAAGTAATCAACTTTATTGATCGAAACAACATATGTCGCTTCGGTCTTTCGTGAACTATTGTAACAGATAATGGGACTCAATTTGATAGTGACGAATTTAAAGATTTTTGTCGAATGTATTGTATTGAAAAGAGGTTTGTAACAGTTGCTCACCATCAGGAAAATGGACAGGCTGAAGCTGTAAATACAATTATTAAGTCTATTCTGAAAAAGCGTTTGGAGAAGGCTAGAGGCAAGTGGGTGGATGAACTTCCTATGGCACTTTGGGCCTACAGAATCACTCATAAGTCCGCGACTGGCCATACTCCATTCGCCCTTGCTTACGGATCCCAAGCCGTTATTCCGTTAGAACTCGGAGTCCCCTCTCATCGAGTGACTTACTACGATCCCAAAACAAACAAAGATCATCTCTTGGAATCTTTGGACTTTATAGATTAGAAGCACGAGGAAGCCGATTTGAGAGCATCTGCACACCGACATCGAGTTTCCCGATATTACAACACTAAAGTGCAATCAAGAACCTTCGAAGTGAGCGATCTCGTCCTGAAACGGGTTTTTCCTACCCCGTCACACATGAATCCGATTTGGGAAGGATCGTATGTCATTGAACAGAGACTTGGAGAAGGAACTTTCAAGCTAGCAACTATCGATGGCATTACACTTCCGAGAGCATGGAATAGCGAGCATTGACGATTCTATTTCACTTAGATTATTTCCTTTGCATTCAGTTATATTTACTTTCAGAGTTTTGCTTTAGCATTTGATTTTCCGAATATGTAATAAGATAGATTAGTTTGTTCCTTTCCATTTAATGAATAAAGTTTCAAGCTTCCTTTATATATACGATTGTTATTGCATTGTATGCTAAGTACATAACGAAACCGATTGATATCGATATGTGTGGACATGCTACCAAAGTTTGAAATCGATCAATCATACTAATCCCTGATGGGATCAAACGAGATGAGCTCCATTAATCTGCTCGATTAACAATTCCTGTAAATGATCTAAAGGATGGGACATGCAATAAGGAACAAATACGGCCGACGATCTAGAGTTTGAAATATTCCTCCCCGGACTGTGGGACTGAAACAAACTCAAGGCGACCAAAAGGAGCACGACTTAATTGCTCTCGAAGTAACTCTAAGTCCTCAGAGTGTGGACTAGAGTATGGCCATAAGCCGGGAGGAGACCGACTACCCGCAAAATAACTCTAAGTTCCCGGAGTGCGGACTGGAGTATAAACACAAATGAATAGATGAGCGGATTTCGAATGTTCTCTATTCCGCAAAATAACTCTAAGTCCCTAGAGTGCGGACTGGAGTATAAACACAAATGAATAGATGAGCAGATTCCGACTATTCTCTATTCCGCAAAATAACTCTAAGTCCATAGAGTGCGGACTGGAGTATAAACACAAATGAATAGACGAGCGGATTTCGACTGTTCTCTATTCCGCAAACTCCATGAATATATGAGTAGATTTTGACCGTTCTCTATTCAGCAAACTCCATGAATAGATGAGTGGATTTTGACCATTCTCTATTCCGCAAACTCCATGAATAGATGAGTGGATTTCAACCGTTCTCTATTCCATAAAATCAACCCAAAATCGACAAGAGGAATACAAACTACTAAAAGCTGAATACGACAGCTCACTATAGCTCTGGCTTAGTGTTCCTTACGACTTAAGGCAACGACCACAAGGAGGCCTTGAGATGGAGATTGTGAATTGTTAATAGAGTTTGTAATCAACAAATTACAAGTACATTGAATGGAAAGTAATTATTCAACTATTTAAATAACAATTCACACGATACTTAATTGAAAACAAAAACTTTTATTCACTGGTGCCAAAATTTTGGTACAAGTTATGTCAAAAGATCGGAATCCATACCCATACAACTACGACTAGAGAAAGAAATAATTATGTAAACTATATACAATAACTTGGAGTAACAGCTACTTGTTCGATTTTCTTTCTGTTTTGGATTTTTCAAGGGCGGTGCCACTCGAACTTCTTTTCTGAGACCCTTTACCACCTTTGGTCGGAGAACTTGTGGAAGTAGGAGGGATTTCACCAGGAATCGACCCGCCCGGTGGAATAACTTGTAATGGTACAAGATTAGGATCATCGATTTCCACCTCGGCAGGCTCACTTTTAGTTTTTCATTTCAGCATCTCCTCCTTTTCAATCCTCTCCCTTATGCTGGTTTTATCGGGGTCGGTAATTATTACATCATCAAATTCATCGGCTAGGAATGGATCTTCGATTTTGTCTTCATCAAGGGCACCGATGACTTGGGCATCAAGCCTCAAAACATCAGAGCGGCTAGGTCTTTGGCCGTCTTCTCATGCTGCTCCACGGCAGCACCATTTTTGGGAGTCTGATCGGGGCCTGGAAGACCTATAATATTTGTTAAAACATGGATATTAGCTAAAACCCATTGCGTGTGAATAACAAAAACTTTTAACATACGGAGAAGTATAGTATGATACCAGCGTTTGGTTGACTTTCCGTAGTAGCCTCCTTCGAGGATAAGAGATCACATTTTTGATTCAAAGCCAGGCTTATCCGAATCGTAACCCAGGTTCTGCTCCGTGTCAAGAGAAGTTGATGGTCCGGCTTCTTGGGTTGGAGAGGAACCCTTAGGATTAGTTCCGGAAGACTCGACAATATCCTCTCCTTGTTTAGTAGAGGCAGAAGCCTTGAAAAATTGAAGTTTTGCAGTGGCCAGATCCGAAGGCTCGTTTCCGCGAAGAACCTCCCTCGCTAGTTTTTCCTCATTAAATTCGCCCAGCTCTTCTCTCTTAATCTTAACAATATGCTCCCAAGCTTCAGGAAGCGATTCGAGGTAACCCTCGCCAAGAAAGCTTAAGTCGCGGTGGAGTAGGACTTTCGCACTGTATTCAATAATCAGCGGATCAAATAAGTCCTTGATTTCGTTCCTACTGGATTCCATGGCGGTTTCCACCTGGGAGTTGACTTGTTCGAGCATCTCTTTTCTGCCTTCTTCTTGGGCCTCTTCTTTGAGAGCTTTAATCCTAGCAAATTGCTCATCAAGTTTTGTCTTCAAACTCCTAGCCTCAATGACTTCATCTCAATACTTCCGTGACTCCTCCTAAGCTTCAATTTTTCTCCCTTTCCTTCTTTAACAATTCATCAAGTTCCTCAACGCGGCGAGCTAAAGCAACTTTCTCCTTTTGCAAGGAGTCCTTTTCTAAAGCAAGTGTTCCACTGCGTTCAAGTGTCGTGTCGAGTTCTTTTTTGTGAGAAGTTTCCAGACGGCTTACCGCCTCTGCCGTCTCCTTAGCATTCTTTTTTGTCTTAGCAAGTTGGGTTTTGAATTCTAGCAACCCAACATCCTGGTTCTTGATTATATCCTTGTCATGTATTGCTTCCAACTTGAGATGATCTATTTCGTGTTGATGCTCGATAGAAACTTCAGAAACTTTTTCTTCCAAATGTATGAATGATTCGTGTTGAATAAATACGTCGTTCACACATGCTAGAGAGCTTTCCTTGGCATGCCCTGGGATTATATGAATAGAACGGACGAATTTAAGACCATCGAAGCAATTTTTTGGAAAGTGGCCTTAAGCTCAGCCAACTTCTCTGCGTTGGAAATACCAGGAGAAGTAGCCGGTATGGGTGGATTAGAGGTAGCAAGTAGGTGTTTGCCTAATCGATGCTTCCAAGATAGTCTGGAGCTTGAAGAGCTGAAGTGATGCTCGTAAGATGCAGCGATGTGAGGGCCACAATAAGAAGGTTGTTCTCTACTCTGAACCGAAAAATTAGATTGTTCGCCTTGACAAGACGTATGAGATTGGGATTTTCATCTAGAAGAAGAAAAAGACTCCCTTGAGTAATAATTCCTGTCCCGTCCCTCGTCCTTTTCTCTACATCGGGTGGACTCAGAATCCCGGCTTGGACGATGGTATGCTGAGGAGCTTCGAAGACGATCAAAGGTCTCGATTGAGGCATTGCACCTGTAAAGACCAAATAAGATCGTATTAGAAATTATCGTATGAGAGATCAATAACAAGTGTATAGTGGGGTACAAGTGATTGTGAGTGTCTTAGTGTTCCCCTAACAGACCAGTGATGGTAGCTTTGCTCATCGGTGTGTTCTCCCCTTTATTAGAAGGTTGGATGCCTTCGCCGCTTCTTGTGGGAGAGTTGAGTCCTTCGATGTTAATGTTTAGAAAGTCGTAAGACATGATATCGTCCGGAATTTGAAGATTAGAGAATCCCTTTAATGAACTTTCCAAATGTTGAGACGATGATTCCTCTTCGAGAGTAATAACAAATTCTGGGTCCGATGTGGTTTTTCTTCTACGTAGCTGTACGTCAATCTCTTTTTTCTCTTTATAGGTGTTTGGGATTGTTCGACTTGAGACGGTTCAAACCTTGGCGCTTTTCCGAGGCCTGCATCAACATCTCCCGAATATAGGGTAACCATTTGTGTTCGCGTATTACATATAAAGGATTGGTCACTTGACTAACTTTGGAGTATTACACCAACATTCATAAACAACTTACAAAGGCTTCCAACCGAGGGTTGGATAACCAACAACTAATAACTCTAAGTCAATTCCTAGTATATGGTCCTGAATAAATTCCTAAGCAACATTGAGTTAACATTCCTAATGATAAATCATGTATCATACTTACACACCGAGTGAGCATCGTAATATCTAGGCTCGTGCTGGGTATGCTACCTTGATTATTTATGGCCTAGCGAAGCATTCGTGTCACTTTCATAATGGTAAACGTGTCTTATGCTCATTATCACTCAACCTAAAGCTAAAGAAATCACTATAGCGATTTCCCTATAGGTCCAACCGCTACCTAGCCGTACATCCCTACTATTGTGGACGTCTTCGTCTCTCTTCCCCGATTCCAACATGTTTAACATGTGACCAACCATTCACTAGTAACAATAAGAAATTCTAATTGTGCTGCTATCGCATGCCTTGTTGAGTTCCACATTATTCCCATCATGAAGTGTGAACCTAGGTATGACATCCAGTGTAAAACTAATTCTCAACGCTGCACCTGCTTCACGAAGCTAAGCGAACTCCTAACAGTAGAGAAAATGGGAACAAGTCCCTATATCCGTCCTATTTGGCCTACACACTAGTTCTAGGTTCAACCCGGGCTTGCTGAAAACATTCAGACATCTAAATAATAATCCAGACATCTGATTCACTATGCGCAAAATTTTGTTACATGTATTCAACGTATTGTTTGCTTATTCAGATGTTTCACTATGATTCCAAACGTATAAATAAGGGTTCATACGTCTGAATCAAGTCAATTTTGAACCATTTCTTTTCTATTTTGAACCGTCTAAAATTTGGACGTCTGGAGGAGAATTTAGACGTCTATTTAACTTTTCAAACGTTTGGTTTTAGGTTTTCCATATTTGATAATTTATTTTCGTTCTTCTTCTTCACGAATTCAAATATACAAGATAGATTTATATTTAACCATGTTTTGATATGGTTTTATTTGTGTGTGTGTGTGTCTATATATATAACTTTAACTAGTTTATCTCTATAGTTGTAGATAACATTTCAATTGATTACCCACGATGTTTTTAATCACTGACCTATGTATATTTTAAAATAAATGAAATTAGTTGAGGTAACAAAGGTGTATTCAATTATCTTTGTTTATCCAAAACCTACCTAAATTTTATAAAAGAATCAAATCTATACAATTAGTGGTAATTTCAATTCAATTTACCCTTACCTTCTAATTCATAATAATTATTTTGTCAATTCTAAAGTAAGGCTTTCTAATTCTTTTCAACTAGTAAGTAATCTTTTAAATAAAATCATATATTCAAGATTAAAAATCATATTTTTGATTTAGGTAGAGTATAAAGGAATTTAACTACTTATGAATCATCATAACACATTGTAATCAACTCAGTTACCTTTACAAAGCTTCCCTCTTTCTAATTTTGTTTTGAACCTCCTTTCCTAGGCCTCCAAGTTAATTGATTTGTCCTTCCTTCTCTCTTTCTCCTCTAATGTCGATTCTCTCTTCCTCTCCTTTGAATAAGATTTGTTTTATTTTCTTTTTGATGAAGATAAATTTTGAAGAGAATAGAAGTATTGCATTAAGGGCCAGCCAGAAATAGGAGAAGAGGAGGAAAAAAATAGAAGTGGAAAAAATAGGGCCAAACACGTTTAAATAGCCGAGAGTCAAAGGGGTTAAAAGTGGATCCGGATCCACTCTTTCCTTTTACTATTTCACACCTTTTGAATCAACATTCAACGCCATTTATGCCCCCCAAGGTTGGCCGTCATATTCATTTAAATCTAATTCAAATGCACATCGATATAGTATATCGATACATGTGTATATAACTTTTATATATGCACTATTTTAACACCGATCAACACAAATTAAATAAAAAATTAATTAATAAATTTATAATAATTATAATTAATTAAATCAAAAGGCAGTTAGAGTACTCAACATTTCGGTTGTGTGAATTTTATGTGTAAATTCGATCAGCGATTAATATCGAATAATTAGAATATTAACATTCACACGTCACCATAGGTAGATGTGTTACATTATAGCCAAATTTATTGCTTACATAACCATGGTAATTCCAATTTTACATATTTTAAGCTTTACCTAATGGTGGCAATTATTTATATCAATTCTCTTTGTCTAAACTATATCACATTAGGACTTAGAGAATTTGGTAATGATCAAAATTCCAATATCGTCTATATTCAACTTTATAGTCCAAAACACAAAGTCCTTGGTTCAATAATAACAATTATTATTAACTAAACTACTCTAGCCAGGGATTTTTACTTTGAGTTGACTTAAGTTAATCGTGATACTAACCTTATATAGCCAAGGAGAAGAATCCTCTACTTAATAGTGTTTCACTTCCAGTCCTTCCACTCAACCCAACTATACTCGTTTAATGGACGTCGTGCCAGTATTTAACTATAATCAAAGCGGAGTTTTCATATTGAAGCTCATTAGTATTCTTAATTCAAGAGAATTATGTAATATTGTCACATTGATATCTTCTATACAACCTTAATTATATTAACCAGTAGAAAATTATCGAGTGAGTCATTCCATAGTTATCCAATAACTATCAGTCCGTAACCCCTTAGTTCCTCCAGCAGTCATGAGTAATACACTGTCCAAACTTTGGAGGGCAATACATACTCTTGTCTTAACGTATGCATCCAGTCTCAATACATCTTGAGTAGGAATATTTAAAATAATTTGTTTATTATATTGTGATAAAATACTTATGATTACTACAATTGTAGTTACTATCCCAAAACACACCATTTATGTGTTTTCTGTTAAATATACTTAGATTAAATAATTAATTAATTATAACATATTACAAAGTGTATATAACAGAATGAAAAACACATTTTATTTCGAATGAAATTTTATTACAGAGTAATAATTTACAATAAATTACAAAATTACCCTTAGGGCATACCCCTGACTCTATCAATCTACCGCTTGCACTTGTGGCCAATTATGGAATCTCAATCCCATCAATTCGATCAGCTTGAGGAGACCGTCCAGGCTAGACCCTTTGTGAATAGATCTGCTATGTTGTCCTTGGTATCTACTCTTTGTATCACAACTTCTTTCTTCTCAGTGAATTCTCTGATGAGGTGGAACTTTCGAAGAATATATCATGATTTCTTGGTGCTCTAGGATCATTTGCAATCTACATCTCCACACTGTTGTCATGAAAAAATCCCATTAGATTCTCCGTGTCGATAATCACTCTTAGCTCACTTAAAATCTTGCATATCTAGACCACTTTTTTTAGTTGCTTCATTGAGGGCGATGTACTCGGCCTTCATCGTGGAATCAACTACCATTTCCTATTTAGAACTTTTCCAACTAACAACCCCACCATTAATAGTAAAATCATAACCCGACACTTACTATCATCAATATCACTCTGAATGCTAGAGTTATTATACCCTTTTATAAGGAGATCTCCATTCTCATATATTAGGAATAAGTCCCTAGTATTTCTCAAATACTTCAGTATATATTTTACAGTTGTCCAATGCTTTTCTCAGTGATTAGGCTGATATCGGCTTATGCATCATAATGATTATGCCACATCTAGTCTTGTACGTAGCATAGTGTACATTATGGAACTGAGTGCTAGAAGCATATGGTTTCCTCTTCATACGATCTTTCTTTATCGGTCTAAAGAGCGTCCTTCTTAGAAAGGATGATTCTAGATTACGTTAGAACATTTCCATGCTTGGAATTTTTCATACCAAACCTTTTCAGTATGGTACCTATGTACAAGGATAGGGACAATCCCAACAGCCTTTTATATCTATCTCTATAGATCTTTATAGGCTTCTTCTCCCAAAACCTTCATGGTGTTCTTGAAAAGCATATTTTTCACCGATTGCAATAACAAAACATCATTGCCAATAAATGGAAGATCATCAACGTACATCACTAAGAACACGATATCATTGCCCCATTCCTTTCGTATATGCATGCTTCCTCTATATTCTAATAAGAACCAAACTGTTTGACTACTTTGTCAAAACACTTATTCAAACTTCTTGAAGCTTGTTTAAGTCCATAATGGACCTTAAAAACTTGCAAGCCTTGCCTTGACTCCCACTGACCTCAAAACCCTTGGGCTATGATATATAGACAGTCTCTTCTAAATTGACATTTAGAAATGCCTTCTTTATGTACATTTACCATATTTTATAGTTATAGAATGCAACAATAGCTAGCATTATCCGAATGGACTTAAGCATTGCTATGGGCAAAAATCCTTTTAAAACTAACCTTGCCTTATAAATCTCCACTTGTCCATCTGCATTTAACTTTTTCTTAAAAATCCATTTTTAATCAATGGGTTTTATCCCTTTGGGTATGTCAGCCAAAATCCATACTTTGTATTCATACATAGAATCCATCTCGGATTTCATTGCTCCAAGCCAAAGTGCTGAATCATTACTCTGTAGTGTTTGTTGGGATGATAGAGGAGTGTCATCATCTAAGACACGGTCCTCTTTTTAGCCATCCATGAGAAAACCATGATATCTCTCTAGTGCACAAGATTTCTTACTAGACCTTCTAATAGGGTGTATGTTTCGTATATGGGTAGACTTGGTTCTCCCACTGGTTCGATTTCTATGTTACTTTCTCGGATCTCATTAAAGTCTACAACTTTGCTGTTAATTTCTTTTGAAAAAAATTCCTTTTCTAAAAGGATGGTGTGTGTAGAAATGGTAATGTAACGACCTGAAATTTTGCAACCATTCGCATCCATACATGTCGGAGTTGAATTGCTCAAAATATCAGATTGTTAATTTAAATTTGGCAAAACTCAGCATATATAGTAAATAAATAATCACAGAATCACAGACACAGAGTAATATAACAATAATGCAGCGGAAACAAAAGAATAGTAGTTCATGAAGCTACTATGTATATATATTAGAGTTAAACAAGATACAACAGATGTCACGAATACATAGATGTCTCAATACAATAATCAAATACAAGATTTGAATACATAACTGGAATCAACTATACAACTAAAAGCAGGATAGATAGTTGGATCTCCAAGCAAAGCTCCAACTCCAAAGGTGAGTCTCGAACACTGAACCACTCAGTCTGACCCGAGCGTAAAGCAAAACACAAAACACTCGATTCAGGATTAACATTCTTATATCAATAAATCCAATTCAAGTGAAATATCAAAAGAAATACAAGTAACTTAAAGGATGTTCGGGATAACCATCCTCTAAGGATCCGTTAAACTATCTACTATGTAGTAATATACGCTATTATAATAATGTCCAATAGTAAAATAAACTTACTTTTAAATAGAGTTGAGGGGTTATCCATATAGCCCTTAAAACATAATAGTGCCAATAGTCTATACATTACCTGCATACCTCGAGAGGCTACGAGAAGATACTCCATAGGTACGACACAAATAGAAACTCGTAGTAAAGCTCGGTACGGTAAGTGACACGGCACAACGAGGCAATGCCAGGGTAGATATACCAATTACGCATCCGGGCTGGTGGAAACGCATAGCAGCCACTACCGCCCACCTCGGAACACACTCCCAAATCAAAAATCGAAGGGTGGCCACCAAATCAATCACAAAGTAATAGAATGGTATCGAAGAAATGTGTCCGATCAGAGGTGCTACCTCATTGGCCCATCGACCGCTCTTGTTTTAGCCACCTTATGCCAACTCACGGGAGTTGGGTCCACGTATATACCTCAATAGGATCGTTGCCACCATCCTACTTCATTCTAGAATCTCCACCGCGTACACGGTTGTTAAAGTGGTTTTCGGTATCGACAGAGAGTATGCCCATATCCGATCCCGGTCTCTTTAACAACCAAACGTTATTATAACACCGTGGTCATTTCAAAATAGTTTATACTTCAAAACCAAGATATCATTTCTATTTTTTTTTAAAACCATATCAAAACGATATCATTTTCACTTCAAATATATATCCATTTCAAAAATCATATCACTTTCCAAAGTTATAACGCTTCCGAAATCATAAGTCTTTAAAAATCAAAACACTTTGGAAATCAAAACCTTCAAAATTCATCACACTTTGAAATCCATAACACTTTCCTCTTAAACAGTTTAGATATTATATAATAAAATAGTTTATAAAATAAAATAGTTTATATAAAATAGTTTATAATAAAATAATTTATATTGAAAATGATTTATATTAAAATAGTTTATATTAAAATAATTTATAGTAAAATATAAATAGTTTTAGATATAGTTTTAAAATACTTTATATAAAAATAGCTTCCTCAAATTCAATAAATTGATTCAAAAATCAACTCAAATTCCAAATTTCAATTTTAATCAAATTTCAAATCATCAATTTCAATTCGATTTAGTTTCTAAATAAACCATTTCCAATTATTGATTTCAAATACATATTTGAACCATAATACAAGCCATTTCAATTTCAATATATTTCAAAGGTTTAAATATTCACCATTTCAAAACTAAATTCGAAAATTTCATATATATATCAAATTCATTTTACTATTATTTTAGTCTTGAAATATTCACTTAATAAATCCAATATCATTTAAAACAAACTTATAATAAACTAAATATTTCCTTCAATTTATTTGAAATATACATTTAAATCACTTTAAATCAAAATCAAGTATAAAAATCATATCTTTAAAATCTCAAATTTAATAATTTCAAACCAAACTTATTTAAGTAAAATTCTTAAATAAATATAAAATCATTCAAATTTATCTTTCCAATCTGAATCATTATAAACTCTATATTGGAAAATATATATTAAATAAATACTTAAACATATTATATATATCAACTTTATAAATCAACCTTGATAAATCTTTAAAATCAATATTTATCAAAATCATATATTTCTTTTCAAAACCATAGAAATCATTTTCAAAAATATAAATAGACCAACGGTGTCTGTATATATCTATCCTATGGTCAAGTGATACAGATATTTATCATTTCAATCCGCAATTTAAATATATATGGGTATATATCTTTTCAACCCGTAATCCCAAATTCAATGTAAATGAAAATCGCTTGGGTTTATCATTTCAACCCATAAAGATTTTCTCATATTCTAAAGATCGTTCGGGTATGTATCATTTCAACCCATAGTGAATTCTATACTAATAAGGAACTTGCAGAGTGATAACAGATATGATAATAATATAACATGCATATATCATCAATATAAATAACAGATAAAGGTGTCATATGTCATAGGTGAACAGATATCATATAATAGCATATAAATAGCAATGCAAATAACTAACAGTAGCATATTTCAATTGTCGTTTCAATTGAAATCAAATTTAATAAATATAAGAACGTTAATCATGAGTGATTGCTCACCTTTCGAGGCTAGAGAAATAGTCGATGAGATTGAGTTATGAAATCCAGGCACGAATCCCAAAACGAAGCTAGATTGGCACGATTTCGACGAATATAGCTGATAGATAAGGATCGAAGAACTAAATCAGAATCCTTTAGATAAAACAGAATATATCTATATTAAATTTCAAATCAATATTAGTTTAAACACATATTAAACTAATTATTAATATATACATCAAAATCATTGTTTTAAATAAAACACTTATATAACAACATATTTACATAATAAAATTTGAAATATATATATATATATATATACATATATACAAAATGCAAAATACTTATATATATATATACAGTATGCTCATTTGCAATTATATATATATAATGTTAACGCTAAAAAGTGAACGCTAACACCCTGTGTGTGTAATAGAATTGTGAAAGCACCACCCGTTGGTACGGGAACAGAATATAAGCTGAAAATAGCAGAAAAGCAGTAAATGAACAACAGATTTATAGTGGTTCGGCCCGTAATTGAGCCTACGTCCACTTTACAGTCTTTTATTGCTGATTCGGTTACAATTTGATACAATATCCTTCAAAATACAATACAATTTGATCACGAAAGCACTCTTGACTACTAGCTCAATCTTTGATGATGAAACTCGACGAATCCGTGTTGGATGTAAGTAATTCTTCTCAAAGCTTGTTGTAGCGTCTCGAATGTTTGAAGATCTTTGATTGCTGAATGAGTGGAGACTTCGACAGAGTAACGGCGCTTGAAGAAATGAATCGCCCCCCCAAAAGTCCCCTCCTTGTTGGAGATGGTGGTGTATTTATAGAGTTGAGTCTGGGCAGAGAATTTTCCCAAGTCCTAATTCGTAGCCGACTTAGTATAAGTCGCGGCCGACTTATGATAGGTCGCAGCCGGCTCATCAGTTTCAACACTTCCTTAGTAGTTCACCTCCTCTTCTGGTTTTATGCTTCAAGTCCTAAGTCGTCCCCGAGTCATTGTCTTGCAGCATAAACGTTGAGGCTTTGGATTTCGACTAAGTAGTTTTAAGTCGTGGCCGACTTATAGAAAGTCGTAGGTCGTAAGTCGGCGGCGAGATAGGGGTGTATGTTAGTTGCCTCTGAGTGTCTAGAACAAGCGAGTCATAAGTCGACAACGACTTAGCATGCGTCATAGGTCGGCAACGATTTAAGAGATGCATCTTGGGTTACATGATCTCTTCTGAACGAGTTAGTATAAGTCGTACGCGACTTATAGAAAGCAGCAGGTCTTATGTTGTAAACCATTTCATTAAGTCGGAGACTTCCTTATCTCGTGGACTCTTAGGTCGGAGCATCTCTTAAGTCGGAGCATCTCTTAAGTCGGTGTCTACCTTAACTCGGAGAATTCCTTAAGTCGTAGACTTCTTTAAGTCGGCTCCTGCTAGGTCGGAGTTACCTTAGGTCGGCGCTTTTCTTAACTCGGAGCCCTTCTTAAGTCGGAGCTCTTCTTAAGTTGGTTCCTGTTAGGTCGGACTTGTTCTTAAGTCGGTGACGCCTTTAGCTTGTTAGGTCGTGAGTCGAAAGAGGGTTAACATTTGCCCCTCGAAGTACACGCCTTAAGTCGTAAGTCGTGTGCTTCGATTTCCTTAGCTCGCTTCTTGATGAGTGCGCTAGATCGCGACCGACTTAAGATGAGTCGTAGGTCGCGAACGACTTAGGATAAGTCGTAAGTCGGATGTGTCGATTCATCTTTCACTGTCCCAGAGTATAAATAGCTTAAGTCGTTCCTTCTTCTCCTTCACCTGTTTCATTCCGTCATTTGCAAGCATTCAAGCTCTTCTCAGACAAATTCAATTACTCGATCGCCAGTTATTCTTATCATCATACCGCGTAAGTGAACTCGATTATTCAATCTCCGATTGTCGCTGAATTATGAATCCCATTTTCAACCTATTTTCCTTATGCCATGCTTCATAATTCTTGTTTCAATCGATTACTGATGGGTTCAAGATGACTTGCATTGGCTTTGGACAATCTGTGTGAATGAGGCGACATATTGCAGCGATTCCGTTTTCCTGACTCGAGATTTGTGATGTAACGGAATTGCATCAGATTTGTGGTGATTTTAGGGCGATTTAATCGGCATGGGAAGATGAAAGTTTTTGTTGATGGAAAGGCCAATGGGCTAACGAGTTAATGGGTTAGGAGTTAGGCGAATTGATGTATTGGGGAGAAGACGAACGACTTAAAGCCTTTGTCATTCGAACAGAAATCTTGACTGCTGACTTTAGTGCTCAGTCGTATCCGACTTAGGATAGGCCATAGGTCGACAACGACTTAAGAACGCAGTTTGAACAGAACTTATGACTTAACTTTCATTGCTTCGTGTTAAATTGTGTACGACCTACAGTAGTTCGTAGATCGGTAACGATCTAGGACTTAAGATATTTCCTTGTGGTGCGGCTAACAGAACTGAGGCCTTGAATCGCCTTCACCCCCCTAAGTCATGGCCGGGTTAAGACTTAGTGAAATATTTGAACTCGCATTCTCTAACTTGGAACATACTTTTGACATGAACTTCTTGACTTGAAAAGCGGGAACAAACTGCCTAATTTTCAACTATTTGAACCTTTCTACATGCCACATTTATCTTGCGAGCCAACAACCTGTTAACTCACAACATTCACAGAATATTGGGACGAATATACTGTCACTGACTGCCTACATCGAATGACAGATTAGTTGGTTAAATTGAATGAATATGAATGAGATGCTGTACAATAACCAATTCAAGTGAAGTATTAAAACAAAATCGTAATCTGATTTGTCTGCATTAACACTGCACTTGAACATTAACAAGTGCTGAAATTTTTGTAATCGATTGATTGTCAACTAATTTAATTCCAGTTATGCTTGTCTTTTATTTTCATTCGCACAGCACTCCACACTTTTTAGGAAACGTGCACCTTCACATTTGAACATTCAGCTGATTGTGTAGAATGTCTTCTCCACAAGAAGGAATAGAGCAAGTTGAAGATACATTTCCAGTTGCTGTCCCGCTAAATGATCCTCCAGAAAGGACTCCTACCACTCTGAGCCATAAAGCCTTTCGTCAATTATGCATCCAGTTTGGCATTGCCGAAGCTGACGCTTTGCTCCCTGGAATAAATGATACTGCTGATAGGCCGCCTCATGGCTTTGTCGCTGTTAACCGCCAAATGTGTTTGAGTGGAGCTATCCCCCCATTTAACGACTGTCTTCGAGAACTTCTTCTCCGACTATCTATTTCCCCTTTTCAACTACACCTCAACGGCTACTCCATCCTGCTGGGACTGTGTGTGCTTTTTAGAGAATGCTGGACCGTTTTCCCAGTTTTGGAGAAATTCGCTATCTGTGTACTTTTGCCAAAAACAAAGATCATCCCTCTATCACAGTCATGAGGAGTGCTAGAAATCGTAAATTGATCACCGGTCTCCCTGAAAGTGTTCATAGTTTCCTAAGCCCGTTTTTCTATGTTCGCTGTCCCCCGGGGTTTTACGCTATTTGGAGAGTAGGAAGTAAGATCACTTGCCTCTGTTTCTTATGTTCTTTCAAACTTACCGAAGTCCAAGTTATCAAGTGCTAACTTTGCCTTTTTTCCTTTTCAGCACTTCCTCCTCTTTCTAGAGATCCCGGTCACAAAGTGACTTTTGAGAGGCTTATGGCGGTGCCAGTAGAGGAGAGGAGTATCCAGTTTCTATTAGATGATGAGCTTTTGCACCAATTTGGGCTTTTACATCCTTCCAGGTCGACTCGGATTCATGAAATCTCTAGTTCTGATGCAGAAACGTTAGCTGCTTCGGGCTCTCAAGCAGAGGCATCGAATGCCCCAGTTTCTGCAGAAGAAGTTGCATCAGAAACACCTGTCGTAGAGGCTGCTTTGATAAAATGTTCCGCATCCACCGATGTTGTAGGGTCAGTCAGCAAGTCGGCACTTGCTCCAATTATTGAAGAGGAAGAAAATCCTCGAATTTCTGAAAAATCAATTGATGTGGAAGTTGAGAAGGAGAATTCTGCTGAGCATCATAATGATAACACCTTCGATGACTTGAGTGACATAATGATAACTTCTCAAGAGCTTTTCAAGGATAATATTCCAAAGGCGAACTCTCCTGTCGTTGAAGCGACTTCCTCTTTGAAACAGACATCGACGCCTTCAACACCTGTCGTCTCCGTTCCCGCACTAAAGCGTGGTTTGTAGTTTGACGCACGTAGTTCGCACGCCGCACACACTTAGGATTTTTCTGCACTTATAAGCATTTACTCTTTCTTTTTGGAAATTTCTAAACTTTACTTCTTTTCCGTTTTCAGATTCTCCGATGGGGCGTTCCGGCTCATACTATGACTCATTTCAACGCCATGGAGGCCGTGGATCTTATGACTTTAGGAAATATCTTGGTGACCAGAGAGAGACAGATGAGGAAAGGGCTCAAAGGAAGGCTCAAGAAAAATGGGATTATGAGCAGCGGCAGAGAAGAAGAGACGCCGATCGATATGATTCTTCTTACAGAAGTTACGATTCTCATAAGCGAAAGTCTTATGATGACAAAGGGAAGACTCATATTACTGATGAATCAAGCAAACGGTCCAAGCCAAGTGACGCATCTGTAATTTCTGAGAAAACTGATGCTCCTATCCCTTCTGATACTCCGGCCGACTCTCCTCCTCTAAAGAAATCTGATATTCAAACAATCATTAACAGGCCACAATATCAAGTTAAAGATGGCCCTCCAACGCTTCAGAGCCGATTTCCGAATTGGTGCCTAAAAGGAGTGCGCTTTGACTTGGATTTGGTTCCGATTGATAAGCAAGACATGCTTAAAAGTCTTGACGCGGTCAGACTTAATATTGAGAGGATGTCGCAATGGCAGAAACTTGTCGACGAACTTCAAAGGGTCAACCACATGAATCTTGAGGCGATGATGACCATGGAGAATGATAAATCAGAATGGGACAAATGGCGCAAGCAACATGATGCGGAGATGACGAGCATTGCAGACGACAACGCAAAGCTTGGATCTGAAGTTAAGCAGCTTAAGGAAAATCTCGCTTCTTCTTCTGCATCATATACTCAAAAAGAAGAAGTCTTTCAGAAGCAAGTGCGGGATGCACATGCTGCACAAAGAGATGTCGAAATGAAGCTTGCCGCCGAACAGCACATTACTGAGAAATATCGCACAGAAAACACCGAACTGCGGGAAAAGGTCACCTCCCAGATTGTAGAGATTGAGTTACTAAAGTCTCGACTCGCTAAAGCTGAGACAGAGCGTGATGCGGCTATTGCTGGTCGGGTTGCTGCCGTTGCCGAAAAGGAAGCGGCTGAGCAATCACATGAGGCGACGAAAGCAAACATCAGCTCTACCTTATTCGACTTTTATTTACACAGTGTTCTGGGTCGTGGGAGTCTCGCTTTTCTGGGTCCTGATTATGAAATTGCATTGGCTGAAGTGTGGGAAGTCGCAATTGACATGCTTGGCGGGGCCGGCTATGATAAGTCGGAACTTGAGGAGCGCTATCTTGATGATGAGGCTCGTGCCGCTCTTGTTAAGGGGAAGGAGAAGCTTGCTAAAGTACGGGCTGAATCAACGGGAGAAGAGCTTTCAAAGGAGAAAGCCCCTTTAACTGCCCCTGTTCACACTTCCACTTCGGCCGATGTAAACATTATGGATTCCGGCTCCCATTTTTCACTCCCAACTAAAATTGCCCAAGAAACTGCGACCACTCCCACTGAGGATGAGGCACCGGACGATACTGAAGCCGAGAAATTTGAGATTGACCTTGCGAAGCCAACTCCTCCAGGTAATTTTGGCGTCGTCCCGGGCCCAATGAACCAGTTATTTGATTTAACCGAGTTTGATGACCTTCTTACTTGTTACTTAAACTTTGGTGAACCGATACCTTCTCTATTTTCGGGAGATATTGATTTTAACTTCTTTTCTTCTACAGCGGAGGCACCAAACACTGCACAAGTTTCCACTCCTTCAGTTGCTGTACCTCCATCTTTACAGATTACTCCTCCTTCTGCTTCCCAACCGGGATCGCAGGCAGAAAAAATCGAAGCTCTTCAAGGCCTGGACGATCCGGCTATTTCGCAGGAGCAGAAGGCGGAGGATCTTGAAGACGTCGAGAAGACCCCGGAGCGGTCTCTAGATGATGACCCGAAGCTTTCAACATTGCTTGCTACTCCGGGGAGCGAATCTTCTTCGAAGAGGAAGGGGAAGCGTGTCGTAAGGAAGAAGAAGAGAAGTGCTTCGACTAGGGAAGACAAAACAGAAGAAGACCCAACCACTCCTTCTTCTCCGTCCCGTCCACATCGGATTCCGAAATTAACTATTAGGCCAAGCAAAGGCTCCAAGGGTGGCCGAAAGAAAGAGTGACAAGCTGGACTTTCTACTTCTTATTTTGCTTTTTACATGTATAGACCAGAGATTGTGCGGGTACCGGTCCCTGCTTTTGCTTTTTTGAGATATCTGCACATGTAAAGAATTTTCATAGTACTAAATAAAACAGTAATTTTACTTGTACAACTTCTTGTGTATGTGAGAACGTATCTATTTCTCTTTTTTAGTGTAGAACAAATGATTCTTTTTTGTTTGGACAAACTTTTTGTCTGTTTTTTGAGAATGCATTTATTCCACATCTATTTTTCATGATATCGTAATGAACTCGCGGTATGTTGCTTGCATATTACTTTATTCATGTAACTGAATAGTATAGTGTTGCCCCCATACCGCAAGTGCATTGCAACATTTCTAGCTTCTTCAAGACTGATACTCTTACTTCAGAGAATAACTACTCCACTTTTAAGGGAAGAATCATTCTGCTTTTGATAGAGTATATCTCGTCTTCAGAGAAGTTTTTACTTTCTCTTTCTTCCTGAAGAACACTTCAACTTTTGGGAATGGTCACTTTTATTTGTTAAAAAGTGAATTTTCCTACGCAGTGAAATGAGCTTCTGAAGAAGGTTTTGATTTTGTGCCCCAGTAAAGGGTTTATTTTTGGTACTTCAAGCAAGGTGAAGTACGCCTCTGAAGAGGTCTTTTGGTCTCTGAAGAGAAGCAATTTTGGTCTCCGAAGAGAAGCAATTTTGGTCTCCGAAGAGAAGCAATTTTGGTCTCCAAAGAGAAGCAACTTTGGTCTCCGAAGAGAAGCAATTTTGGTCTCCGAAGAGAAGCAATTTTGGTCTCCAAAGAGAAGCAATTTTTGGTCTCCGAAGAGAAGCAATTTTGGCATTTCAGCTCTGGTGAAGTGGGTCTCCGAAGAGAAGCATTTTGCACTTCTACACGGGTGAAATGTGCCTCCGAAAAGGGCTTTTTAGCATTTCATCACTGGTGAAGTGGGCCTCAGAAGAAGAGCATTTTGCACTTCTACACGGGTGAAATGTGCCTCCGAAAAGGGCTTTTTAGCATTTCATCACTGGTGAAGTGGGCCTCAGAAGAGGAGCATTTTGCACTTCTACACGGGTGAAATGTGCCTCCGAAAAGGGCTTTTGCCTCTGAAGAGGTCTTGTGATTGTCTGGAAGTTACTTTCTCATGGTTGAATGGATCCACGGGGCGGACGCAAGTTGCTTGATTGGATGTTCGTTTGCACAAACGATCGCAATTAACTAACAAGGGCCCTGTTCCTTCAGCGTGGGAAGGTGCCCCTCCGGTGGTTCCACCAATCTTTTTATTGAGAGAAGCACTTTCGTTTATTGGCGTGCCTCGTTAGAGGGCTTTGTTGACCTTTGGGAAGGAGCATCGGTTGGTTGATGTGCCAGGAAGGTTGCTTCTCAGGGGCGAGTAGATCCACGGAACGGACGCAAGCTGCCTGATCGGATGCATCACGATCAGTTAGCAAGGGCCCTTTTCCTTCTGCTTGGGAAGGTGTCCCTTCGGTGGTTCTACTGGCCCTTTTTATCGAGTGGCATACCTCCTGTTGGCTGCTTCTATGTTTGGCGGCCCATGTTCCCTCATCATTTGCTAATCAGCTACCCTTCATTATTGTTTCCAAGCGCGTCTTCCTTTGCAAGTAAATTGTCTTATCCGAAGAAGTGGACTTCACTGTTGAACAACTTCACAGGACAAATTCAAGTTACCTAGTTGGATGTCAGTTCGTATTGACAGTCACAACCACTTAACGAAGGTTTGCCTCAGTGGAGTTGCCAACTTTTTATGTGAAGTTCTTCTTATATGGGATTTGAATATGGAATTTTTGGTTGCTTGGTATTTGCTTAATAAGTGATTTGTAGGGCTCGCTTAGCTTTGCGATGGGTGAGCTTTGCTTTAATGACCTGCAATATTAGATCGACATTTTAGCAATACATTTAGAGTATTTACACATCGAAATATAACAGGTATTTCGTAATAGAAAACAAAGAATTCATAGTTTTTCATTATTCAGTCACACTAATTTCTCAGCGGTTTACAATGCAGAAGTCACACATCCATTATCATTTTTACAAATTCAAGCAATGCTGTTAAGTAAAAAATGGATGCTAGTTATTGTTGTTTCAGAATTTCCGGACTGATTTTCCATTTGCACTAGATTCGCAGCTTCGGATTTATATGCCAGAGAAAGTGAAAGATGCCCCAGTTGTAGTTTTGTGGACAATTAGCAGTCGTCCCAACTTCTGCCTGCTGGGTGTGGACCTCCTGTGACAACATTAATGACAAGCTTTTCTGAATCTTGCACTGCAGTGTTGCTGAGAGAATCGGATTGATGGGTAGGACGTTGTTGATCCCGAGTGGATGAGGTTGGATCGACTCCGCTTCTCCTAACGTATTGTTGGAGTTTACCCTGCTCCAGCAATTCTTCAATCACATTCTTTAATTGGCGACATTGGTCAGTGTCATGGCCAGGTTGATTGTGAAATTGGCAGAATTTTCCATTACGCTTTGCACCTCTCGTCATCTCAGGTGGCTTAGGATACCTGACAACGTCCTTTGTTGCAAAAAAGATATTTCTTGGTGTATCAATTAAAGGAGTAAAATCCGAAGGATTAAAGCGGCGAGGTTTCTTTTCATTTCCCTGACTCTTTCCTCCTTCATTCTCCCTTTTTTGACTTTCAGATTCTCTTTTATTAGATGGGACATTGTTATTATTAGCTTGGGCAACAACCACTTTCGATGTCGTAGAAAGGCTTTCAAGGCGAATGAACTCGTCGGCCTTTTTATAAAAAATTTCAAGCGAGTTCGGTTCCTTCATCTTTAGCCATATTCCAAATTTGCTCGATTTATTAATGGCTCGCATCAAATAAGTCAGGATCATGCGTGGTTCCGCATTTTCTACTTCAGCTAAAGCTATATTGAAATGGCTCAGGAAAGATTTGATTGATTCTCCGGGCGCTTGTTCAAGGTTAGACAGTGACATTATATCCTTAGCTTTTGAAGCATACAATCTGAACTGTTCTTTGAACTTTTGCGTTAAGTCGGAGAACTTATCTACAGACCGAACTGGAAGCTTTGTGAACCAAAGTAAAGCCACACCTTCCAGGTATACTAGAAAGTATCGACACTTGATCTCGTCTGATGCTCTTGCACCGGTCACATGCCAATCGTATTTGTACAGGAAATGATTAGGGTCACTCGTTCCCCTATAAGCTTGGATAGTAGGAGGTACAAATTTCCTTGGAAATTCAGCTTTTAAGATCCTTTCAGTAAACGGAGTTCTGCTCGGTGAAAATCCCCAGTCATTCTCATTCTCTTCCCTTTGCATGCTCTCTTTCATGATGCGGTCAACCATTTCGGACAGGTACTCTCTATTGTTCAAAGACATTTCCGGGCAAGCATCAGTCCTTCCCTCGGGAGCTTGCCTGGGCACCTATTCACGATCAGTTGGCTGCGGCATAGAACCCTCAGTTTGGAAAGGTGGCATTTGAGGAAAGGCTGTTTGATGGTTTTCTGGTTGACGATTTGCCCTGAGCAGAGCAGTTAATCTATCCATCACCAAAGCGTTTTGGGTTTCAATCTGTTGGTATAATCCAGAAACTGCGTCATCCAATTCAGCCCTGGTGACTCCAACGGTAGGAGTTGCTTGGGCTGTTGTTGGGGAAGCGGAAGTCCCCTCATGAGCACTTCTGGATCTGATAGGTCTACCTCTTCTTCCAGGAGCCATTATTTCGTATCAACTTCTGGTTTTTAAGAGAGGTTCTCTTTATGAATTTTTGCGAAGCAACGGTGAAAATCTTCCTGAGTTCAATTCTCAGTGAAAGCACCAAAATGTTAACGCTAAAAAGTGAACGCTAACACCCTGTGTGTGTAATAGAATTGTGAAAGCACCACCCGTTGGTACGGGAACAGAATATAAGCTGAAAATAGCAGAAAAGCAGTAAATGAACAACAGATTTATAGTGGTTCGGCCCGTAATTGAGCCTACGTCCACTTTACAGTCTTTTATTGCTGATTCAGTTACAATTTGATACAATATCCTTCAAAATACAATACAATTTGATCACGAAAGCACTCTTGACTACTAGCTCAATCTTTGATGATGAAACTCGACGAATCCGTGTTGGATGTAAGGAATTCTTCTCAAAGCTTGTTATAGCGTCTCGAATGTTTGAAGATCTTTGATTGCTGAATGAGTGGAGACTTCGACAGAGTAACGGCGCTTGAAGAAATGAATCGCCCCCCTCAAAAGTCCCCTCCTTGTTGGAGATGGTGGTGTATTTATAGAGTTGAGTCTGGGCAGAGAATTTTCCCAAGTCCTAAGTCGTAGCCGACTTAGTATAAGTCGCGGCCGACTTATGATAGGTCGCAGCCGGCTCATCAGTTTCAACACTTCCTTAGTAGTTCACCTCCTCTTCTGGTTTTATGCTTCAAGTCCTAAGTCATCCCCGAGTCATTGTCTTGCATCATAAACGTTGAGGCTTTGGATTTCGACTAAGTAGTTTTAAGTCGTGGCCGACTTATAGAAAGTCGTAGGTCGTAAGTCGGCGGCGAGATAGGGGTGTATGTTAGTTGCCTCTGAGTGTCTAGAACAAGCGAGTCATAAGTCGGCAACGACTTAGCATGCGTCATAGGTCGGCAACGATTTAAGAGATGCATCTTGGGTTACATGATCTCTTCTGAACGAGTTAGTATAAGTCGTACGCGACTTATAGAAAGCAGCAGGTCTTATGTTGTAAACCATTTCATTAAGTCGGAGACTTCCTTATCTCGTGGACTCTTAGGTCGGAGCATCTCTTAAGTCGGAGCATCTCTTAAGTCGGTGTCTACCTTAACTCGGAGAATTCCTTAAGTCGTAGACTTCTTTAAGTCGGCTCCTGCTAGGTCGGAGTTACCTTAGGTCGGCGCTTTTCTTAACTCGGAGCCCTTCTTAAGTCAGAGCTCTTCTTAAGTTGGTTCCTGTTAGGTCGGACTTGTTCTTAAGTCGGTGACGCCTTTAGCTTGTTAGGTCGTGAGTCGAAAGAGGGTTAACATATAACTACTAACATCACCCGCTAGATCATATGTATATATATATACCAACTTATAAAAAATCTTCAACCAAATTTATATAGCTAACATCTATAACCTGAAACAAAATTGCTTAGATATATATATATATATATATACACTTTTCAGACAGCATATATATTATCAACACTGTAGACTTATAAACACTGTAACCAATATATAAGTATAGTGCTATACTGACAATAGTAGACTTATAAACATATACATTGTTTTCATAACTTGTACAACAATATATATGCTAGTATACAATCTTACATACGCATCTTTATATACAGCAGCAAGTTGCAACAGGAAACAAATTCACTTTATAAAACTAATACCACAGAATATATATACACACTAATATATTTTTATATATATAAGAATAACTTTAAAATATATATATAAATCTTATAATAACATACACTTAAACACGTATATACTAACACATGTATATACCTTTAAACAAACCCAAAAACTTATAATATACGTATATAATGACGTATTGCAACTTATACAAAACTTACTTTCATAACTAACATGTATAAATATATATAACTAACAAAAATAAGTATGTACGCTATATATATATAAACAATCTGTAAAACATTCAAAACATATAATATGTACCCTTAAACATGTAAAACATATAATATATATATATATGTAAATAAAGCTGTGACAGTAGAACAAAGTCAGGCACAACACTAATACAAAGAATCAAACTATATATATACATACATAGCTTACATATCCAATAAAATTTAAAATATAACATATAGGGAAGGCTACAGAGCTAGAACCTGATAAGACAAAGGATCGTACAATCCTTTCCAACTGCTCATTCGTATACATATTCGTATACATACAGGCCAAGCCATATATACACGTCATATATATAATATATATGTAACAGAGGAACCCCAAGTAGATCAGGCAACGAAGAGGTGACGTACGAGCATGGAAGTGGGGAGCTATGCTCGGCGGAGGTTGAGGTCCAGTCGCTGCGTGGGGAGGAGTTGCAGGGGAAAAGGAAGGTTGAGGCAGAGAAAAGGGATGAGTCTGGTTGCAAACATGATGAAGTTCGGCCATGGGAGAAGAACAGGCTCGAGACAAAAAAAATGGCAAGGGGCGAATGACGTGTAGTACTAATACATACGAATGAATACGAACAGCAAATATTGTAAGCAGTGTGGTAAAGGAAAAGTCACCATAAATTCTGGTAATAATAAACGATTGTGGCTATTGATTTCAACAGTTAGGTAGATGGAAGGTCAAGAATTCAAAAGGTTTTAATTTGGGTACCCGATTAATTGTTTTATCGATTTCGTCGAGTACTGAACTTTGAAACACACAAACGAATACACTGTGGAGATTAGCACGACGAGACGATCAAAATGGTATACAGATATCAGTGGTACGATCATTCGATCAAAAGTCGACAATCGGTACCAAAAATGCTGCCAATTTGCCGAATTAAGATAATCGGTGCAATATCAGTCCAAATTTGAAGAAACAAAATATGACGTCTCACTCAGAAGATGATTTACAAATTTTCTGTATAAAAATATTCAGGTTTGGAAAACATTTTATTATCATCAAATATTAACTAATTTGAATTGAAATAGAATTACACAATAAAATAAACTTCAATATTATCAGATGAAAATTTACCATTTGCTATGTTTAAATAGACGTATTTCAAATATAAAGTTTATATTTCAAAATTTTATTGTTTAAAATTTCACAAAATTTCAATTAAATATATTATTAAAACAAATAAAATTATTAAAATTTACGGGTCGTTACACTCTCCCCCACTCAAAACTTTTCGTTCCCGAAAAGGAAGAAAGTAAGAGAATAGAAACAACCTGAAATAGAATAGGTTGAAAAACAAAATAAACAATAAATTTAAAACCATATAAATTTCAAATTAAACTAATTATTATTCAACATTTTAGTTTAATCCATTTGAGTTCACTTAAGTTAAATCAGTCTATCTATTTCCAAATTCAATATCTTGGTATCTAGTCATCCTCAATTAACAATTTCTTAATCATCAATTTGTATAATCATTTATTATACTCATCTTTTATTCAACAAATTTAATTCTTTTATTCCAAATTATTATTAAGTTTATTCCACTTAATATATCTTATCACATATATTTAAACCATATAAATTAATTTAAATCGAAATTTATATGGTTTTTAAATTAATTTATATTATATAATTGCTTTTAAATTCAAGGTATTTCCATAAGTTGATCTAATTTCAATTTATTAATTCCTTCAAAACAAATTTATTTATCTCATCTATTATTCAATTAACTTATTATTCTAGTTATCTCTATTAACATCTTTATAATAAAATTTAAGTGTATAACATTTATTATAACACTCAAATCTTTCCTTATAAAGTCATTTTATATTGTATATTATCCAATTACATTTTTAACTTCTGAATAATTTAGGTAAGTTATATTAGAATGAAATTGGGTATTATACAAGTAAACTTTTCCCAAGTCAATTATTTCAAATTTTATATATTTATTCAAAATTTGTGTCACGTACCGAAATTTTTCGACTTTCGAAAATTCGACATCGATACTCCCTTTATCGACTGCCGAGAAATCGAGTGCCGGAAACCCCAATAGTGAGGGTTTAAGAAAGAAGAAAAAGGCAGAAGAAGAAGAAGATAGAAGGAAAAAAAAGAGAAGAAGAGAATAGAGAAGAGAATAGAGAAGAATAACAGAACAACATCAGAAGCAGAAACAATATCAGAATCTCACATATCGCAGCGGAACAATATATAATAAATGAACACTAGTCTTTTAAAACAAAGAGCTATATCAGTTTATACATACATCAATCATCAGAGTCAATATACAACAATGGACAGTTATATAACTTGTCCTCATACAGAATACACAGCGGAATAATACATAGTATAGATCATACGTCTCGTCATCCAGCTCGCTTCCAAAGCTCCAGAATATCCAGAATATCCTGATAACCTAACTCTAGACTGCCCGTGTGGAAAATTGGTGGGCACCCAGAGTTTAGAAGGGAAACAATAAACTCCGAGTCAGTCATGGTGACTGGTGTGAGATCGTAAAACAGTTTATCTTTAAAACAAACCATAGGAAAACTTTAATGTCAATTCGCAATGCTTTTGGAAAATGAAACTACCATAAGACCTCCCACCACACACACAATGCAAACGCAGACTTGGAGGAGATTTCTTCTTATCTTAGTCAAAGATGCTTACTACGCAAAATCAAATCATTTTTGATATTATTATTAGTGCATAGTGTAGAAAACATTTCGAAAGTACAATATAAATCTTAGCCAGCATAGGTACCATTATATTATGCCTGCTATAGCTGCCTCCTGAGGAGACAGGTTATACAATTGAAATCGTAAAGGCTCGTATTGTTTCTTTGGATTTCCAACAAATGGTCAGGCTAAGGAACTTCCTTTTCCACGATGGGTACGTCCCTGGAATAGACGACCCGAGAACCTAACCGGATCTCTGCCAACACAAGGCCGGGTTACCTCTGCAAAAATAGGTAACTACTGACACGCGTATGCCATCCCCCGATCGTCACCGATCTTCCCGAGGATCCCCGATTCGCAACAAACCACATAGTAAAAATGCAGCAACCACATAGGTTAAGTATCTGGGCTCCATACCATGATACCACCTTTATCCAGAAGGAATGACATACACTAAGGGGCGCTACTCCCTAGAACCTTGCCGCATCCTTCCTGTTTTGACCATTTCCGGGGTGTGAGGCTCGACGAAGTCTCGTCCACAAAGCTACGCTTCTCAAAAAGCCATGCTTCGGGTCAAACAAATGATCAACCTATGATCACAAAGATATAAGATCAAACAAATGATCATATCACAAATGATCAAACACTGATCATCACACAGCAACACTCAGTATGCCACGTTACCAAATTGGGAGTATATCGTTGATAAATTTCAACTACATAACCTCTGAGCTCGTACGTCTCAGAGAAGGGTGTTAAGCTAAGAGAATAAATTCTCCGCCACCAACAGAAATGTATTTGAAAGAAATCAGCTTTATATCTCAATTTGTAACGTCAGACATACAATCCATACAAGTCTGTTCCGGGATCGAACAGAACCGAAGGCACTTCTCACGAAGCCCTTGCATATCCGGATAAATTTCTAATCACGTCCGGACTTCCCATCACTAAGGGTGATAAAACCTCTAAACCGGAGATCAACCGATGTAGAGTAACTCGACGGTAATCCTTCCGTTTTCAAAAATATCCGGTCTTCAGCACCGGTCTTCAAATGCGATTCATAATGACGTATCACATATTCGGAATGGGTTATACGACCCCATGGTCCTTTCCCGGCTAACCCGAATAGTGAGCGTTTATTCAAAAATAATAAGTGTGGCATTCAAATTCATCCAATTCACAACAAATACCACTCAAGGTAATTATTGATAGTCGGTTATTTAACTATCAATAAAGATGCGCAACATCATCAGATTCCAAATAATTTTCCAAATAATTTTATTTTCCAAAAATATCTTTACTAGATATAAAATTTCCACACTTAACCATTTGAAAACAATTTCAAATCAATTTCCACATTTCATTTTATCTTTAAAAGATAAAATCTCAAAACAGTTCATTTCATATTGGAAAAGCATTCCCATACTTATTTAAAAATAAGTAATTCACAAATCATTTATTTTCAACACTTAGAAAATATTCGATATACTTAAATCAAAGTTAAGTATATATTTCATTCTTTAAGGAAATCATAAATTTTAACATCTATTTGAGTCAAAACGAATGTTGCGTAAAACATCGTTACGACGACTCGAAATCACTAGTATAGGGATTCAGAATTTAGATAGATGTGTAAATCCCAATACTATATAAAATATTTCCTTCCGGAAATCATTTACTATAACAATAGTGTTATAGTCCACCATTTCCTTAAATTTCTCGAAAACGTCTATTTCAACAAGTACTGTTGAAATCTATGCTTTCGATTCATAATACATTTTAAAACATCTTTAAAATGTTTAACTTCATTTTCAATGTCACTTCTTCAAAAATGAATCCATTTTATTCAATAATATATTCACTGTCCCAAAATCGTGAATATAATTCACTTAACCCAAATTCAATCTATTTCTACACATTTTTATTTCAATAGAGATTCGCTATCCAAAATCGCGGATATATCTTCTTTAGAAATTTTCTATATTAAATTTATCCAATTCAATCTATTTGGAATTTATAAACACGGTTATACATTCTATTTCTATTTTAATAACAACCTCGACTTATAAATCTTCTTTTTATCAACTTCTATATTTTTACTTATCAAAATAAGTGATTTCGGATTTATAAACAAATTTTATAAATTCCAATTCTATTTATAAAAACTTCAATCCCAAATCAATTTCGATATTGATTTCTAAATTTATTTTCAACTTTAAATAAAATTTCCATACTGATTTCTCAAAAGTTCTTTCCCAAATATTAAATCAATTACAGATTGATTTCTAATTTTATTTATCCCTACTAAAATAAATTCCTTATTCTCCTTCAAATTTATTCAATATCCTATTTTAAAATGGATTCTTTAAATTGAAATCATTTTACATTGATTTCCCAAATCAGTTCAATTTACCAATTAAATTCCTAATTGGATTTCCAACTTATCTCCTTTTAAATAAATTCCTTTTTAAGAAAATAAATTTCAATTGTTTCTTTCAATCTATTTAAAAATCCAGATTTTAAATTAATTTCCTCAATGTAAAATCACTATTATACGAAATTCATTTATTTAACATTTTCACTTTATTCTGGAAGTAAATTCGATAAGATTATAAAAATTAACTTTTTATACTTTAAAATTCCTTTCTTCGAATTTATTCAATTTCTAAAATTTTATTTACTTAAAAATTTCTATTTTGATTTCAAAAATTCAATTTCATTTATTTTTGGAATCCAATGATATCAAACATCCATTCAGCTAAATTTTAGCATTCAAATAATTTTCAGATATCAATATGATTAATAACATCAATATAATCATTCACAGATTCATACCACAGTAGAAATAAATTCAATCAATGTGAGGGGTCCAGTTGGATCCCTCCAACCTGTTTCCCTGCATCCAAAGACGTTAGCACAATACCAATTCCGCTCCAGTACGGAATTATCGCGGTATATGGGTTTTATAAAAATAATCCGCTTACTAACGGCGCAATAGGGTCTCATCCGCTATACGAGGCGGGAAATCAATCAATCCAATATATACATATGCCAATATGTATATATTGCTATATATAGATATATCCTAAAATATCTAATATCACATCCAAACAGTCAATCATCAATCAATAACTGTTAATCCAAATTTATTTTGAGTGAGAAGATCTCACCTTAGCTTTTAATTTGCCATCCCATTTCCATTTTTGATCATTTCTTCACGGTTTAACCTTGTATAACAATTTATACAATTCTATTAATATTCGAGTTAAATCGAGTAACCAATTTTCGTTTTGATAGTTTTAATCATTCAATGATTTTTTTTATATTCTTAAACCAGTTTCTTTTAATAAAATTTGTTTAACAAAAAATTAACTTTAAAACTAAATTTCCTGCTAGTATACGCAGTTAATTAAAAATGTGTATATTTATTATGTATATACTTAAAAATCTATGTAGATCTCAAAGTCAAAATTTACATAAGCTTCTAAATATTTTCTTTTAAAACGAAACTTATATTTACTGTTAAAATTTCCTTAACAGTTCTAATGACAAATTGTAAAACACTGACCCATACCTGAAACCGACAGGGATCCAGATCAACACCCATCCACCGATCGAGACCAAATCACCCTCACATCGATCCCAGCGTCGTCCTTCGATCCAAAGTGTCGCCGCCTAGACTCAAGGTGCCGCACGCAACCATGCCTACGCGACCCACTTCCCCAAATCGACGAGTTGGCCACAAACCCGCCCACAGTCCACGAACGCAGCCTTGAACATCTCCTAGCTGCTGCCACCCAAGGTCACCGGCCCCATCGCGATTTCCCAACCTAACAGCCCTAGCTTCGATCATCCTGCGAGCTACGAATGCCTCGCCTATCCCCTCGTCTTCCAACCGGCCTCGTTCCCCCACTCCAGTCGCGATACTACCTCGCGAAATCAAGATCTGAACCCAATTCAATTTCGCTCACCATCACTCGATTGGCATGCCCTAAATCGCGACGCTGCACTTGGAGGCCTCGCCTCGTCGCCATCCTCCCAGACATGCTGCCGCATCGCGCTTGACCTCGCGATCACGATACGAAATCGAATTTGATTTCGTCTGGAGAAGTTTCGAATTTGATACGAGAAAACGAACTGAGGAGAAGTGGTCGCCATTTTTGTTTTGTTCTTTGATTTGAACTGAGGAATGAGATAGGGGAGCGGGTATTATAAAATGAAGGGAAGAAGATTTCGAGATGAAGAAGAGATAGAATAGTGTCGGCCATTTTTTTCTCCTTCCTCTTGACTTCGTCTGTTTTCCTTTGAAGATGAGAAAAGCATACGAATATAAAACTGAAGAAGTCGGCTACGCGTACATTACTAGGTCTGCTTGAGAAATGTAGGTTGGCTGATGGAGATTGAAATTTGACTGGTGAAATAAATATGATATTTAATTGAAACGATTAATTATTTCCATGCGTTCTTATCTCGTACGATCACACGATGAATCCGAATGATACGAAATTTGAAATCATGCAATAATTTCACATTACGGATCCGATGAAACTGGTTTCGTTCAATTCTGAGACTGTTTGAAAATTGGCTATTTTTACAGTCGATAATTAAATATTAAATATTCAATTTTCACAGATTAACTCCAAATTCAATTTTAAAAGTTCTATAACCTTTCTATAACTCCAGTATGATTAAATAAAATTTTACAAATCATTTTCAATCATTTTAAACTCGATTTTCAATTATCTCTGGAATTTCAATCATTAAATTATCGATTTAATTCTCAAATAAAACCCAATATTCGAAAAATAAATCATTCGACTTCTAAATTCCATTTATTAATATTTAAAATTAATTAAATATTCAAATTTTAATTATCAAAAATTCTGGGTCGTTACAATTTGGCTTCATTTTATAATTAAAATCACCTTTAACATAAATTTAAGGATTAAATTTCCGATTAACCTCAACCATTTAGAGATAAATATATATATACTTTATATCAAATCAATTTAAATTTTAAAATAATATGCCTATATACATATAAATCAAATCATACTTAAGAAATTCAAATTAATTAAATTCCCAAAATAAAAGTATAGCAAAGCTACTGAATGGTCTCTCTACTTCGAAACTCGAAAATGAATGTCGTTGATGCGGCCGCCATCACCGAAATTATTTTCCAGCGACAAAGAGAAGAGCACTGATTTAAACATTTAAAATTCTTTGAAAACAGTTTCTATTCGAAAATACCTTCAATAATATACATTTAAAGCTTTAAAACCAAAGTTTGGAATCACCGGAAATTAAATTCTCAAATTCTTAATTTAAATTCATTTCAATTCCAAATCAATTTATAAACCATGTTTATAAATTCATTATAGAACAATAAATGGTAATCAAATATTATCATTTCAAACAACCAATTTAATTAACTTTTTAAATTCCAGAAATATTTTCTTATATATTTATAATATAATCATACAAATTCATTTCATTTACCAAATTTTGAAAATAATATTGTGTCAGTTTGCTCTGTTCAAGTGTTTTGGAAATCCTATCGATAGCGTTGATCAGACGAATCGATCGAAAACCCAAATCAACCTCAACAACTCAAACAACACAATATATAAAACAATTTAATATTAATAACAAATACAAATACACTCCCTCACTCGATGATTCCAGAATGGCTTTCAAACAAGTATAGAGATCCAAATATAGAGGGATCCTGACCAAAAGAGTTCAATTAGAATATAGGCTCGATAGAGATAAGATAATTAAATGACAAAATAGATAGGATGGATAGACTTATATAAATTGCGGGCAACCTTAACCGGGTCAACCGTGACTTCAAAAATAAGATCGATACAGAATTCTAAGGCAAATCGACATTCGATCGCAAGAGAAATTACCCTAGTCGTCTACTAGAGAATGGTTTGGGTATAGCAAGAGATGGTAGCATCTAAACCGAGGATATAGAAATTTCCGGTGAATCAATGCTTGTTGTAAAGGAGTTTCACCCCCTTTATAATTATATAGTGGAGCTAAGGGATGCTCCAGGATCAAAGAGACACGAATAGGGGAGACACGAATGGACTTTGGAACCAAAGGGAATGTTCCAAAATTCAAAGAAACCGAGTCAAAGAAGAAGGAATTCAAGCTCGAACGAAAGTGATTCTGTAATTGAATTTTACTCTATATGTTGAGTTTTGCCTAAAACCAGAGCTCTGATACCACATGTAACGACCTGAAATTTCAACCATTCGCATCCATACATGTCGGAGTTGAATTGCTCAAAATATCAGATTGTTAATTTAAATTTGGCAAAACTCAGCATATACAGTAAATAAATAATCACAGAATCACAGACACAGAGTAATATAACAATAATGCAGCGGAAACAAAAGAATAGTAGTTCATAAAGCTACTATGTATATATATATATCAAAGTTAAACAAGATACAACAGAAGTCACGAATACATAGATGTCTCAATACAATAATCGAATACAAGATCTGAATACATCACTGGAATCAACTGTACAACTGAAAGCAGGATAGATAGCTGGATCTCCAAGCGAAGCTCCAACTCCAAAGGTGAGTCTCGAACACTGAACCACTCAGTCTGACCCGAGCGTAAAGCAAAACACAAAACACTCGAGTCAGGATTAACATTCTTATATCAATAAATCCAACTCAAGTGAAATATCAACAGAAATACAAGTAACTTAAAGGATGTTTGGGATAACCATCCTCTAAGGATCCGTTAAACTATCTACTATGTAGTAATATACGCTATTATAATAATGTCTAATAGTAAAATAAACTTACTTTTAAATAGCGTTAAGGGGTTATCCATATAGCCCTTAAAACATAATAGTGTCAATAGTCTATACAGTACCTGCATACCTCGAGAGGCTACGAAAAGATACTCCATAGGTACGACACAAATAGAAACTCGTAGTAAAGCTCGGTACGGTAGGTGACAAGGCACAACGAGGTAATGCCAGGGTAGATATACTAATTACGCAACCGGGCTGGTGGAAACGCATAGCAGCCACCACCGCCCACCTCGGAACACACTCCCAAATCAAAAATCGAAGGGTGGCCACCAAATCAATCACAAAGTAATAGAATGGTATCGAAGAAATGTGTTCGATCAGAGGTGCTACCTCATTGGCCCATCGATCGCTCCTGTTTTAGCCACCTTATACCAACTCACGGGAGTCGGGTCCACGTATATACCTCAATAGGATCGTCGCCACCATCCTACTTCATTCTGGAATCTCCACCGCGTACATGGTTGTTAAAGTGGTTTTCGGTATCGACAGAGAGTATGCCCATATCCGATCTCGGTCTCTTTAACAACCAAACGTTATTATAACACCGTGGTCATTTCAAAATAGTTTATACTTCAAAACCAAGATATCATTTCCATTTTTTTTTAAAACCATATCAAAATGATATCATTTTCACTTCAAATATATATCCATTTCAAAAATCATATCACTTTCCAAAGTTATAACGCTTTCGAAATCATAAGTCTTTAAAAATCAAAACACTTTGGAAATCAAAACCTTGAAATTCATAACACTTTGAAATCCATAACACTTTTCACTTAAACAGTGTAGATATTAAAATTATATATATAATAAAATAGTTTATAAAATAAAATAGTTTATATAAAATAGTTTATAATAAAATAATTTATATTGAAAATGATTTATATTAAAATAGTTTATATTAAAATAATTTATAAAGTAAAATATAAATAGTTTTAGATATAGTTTTAAAATACTTTATATAAAAATAGCTTCCTCAAATTCCACAAATTGATTCAAAAATCAACTCAAATTCCAAATTTCAATTTTAATCAAATTTCAAATCATCAATTTCAATTCGATTTAGTTTCTAAATAAACCATTTCCAATTATTGATTTCAAATACATATTTGAACCATAAAACAAGCCATTTCAATTTCAATATATTTCAAAGCTTTAAATATTCACCATTTCAAAACTAAATTCGAAAATTTCATATATATATATCAAATTCATTTTACTATTATTTTAGTCATGAAATATTCACTTAATAAATCCAATATCATTTAAAACAAACCCCAAATTACAATAAACTAAATATTTCCTTCAATTTATTTGAAATATACATTTAAATCACTTTAAATCAAAATCAAGTATAAAAATCATATCTTTAAAATCTCAAATTTAATAATTTCAAACCAAACTTATTTAAGTAAAATTCTTAAATAAATATCAAATCAATTTCAAATTTATCTTTCCAATCTAAATCATTATAAACTCTATATTGGAAAATATATATTAAATAAATACTTAAACATATTATATATATCAACTTTATAAATCAACCTTGATAAATCTTTAAAATCAATATTTATCAAAATCATATATTTCTTTTCAAAACCATAGAAATCATTATCAAAAATATAAATAGACCAACGGTGTCTGTATATAATTTTCTATCCTGTGGTCAAGTGATACAGATATTTATCATTTCAATCCACAATTTAAATATATACGGGTATATATCTTTTCAACCCGTAATCCCAAATTCAATGTAAATGAAAATCACTTGGGTTTATCATTTCAAGCCATAATGATTTTCTCCTATTCTACAGATCGTTCGGGTATGTATCATTTCAATCCATAGTGAATTCTATACTAACAGGGAACAAGCAGAGTGATAACAGATATGATAATAATATAACATGCATATATCATCAATATAAATAACAGATAAAGGTGTCAGATGTCACAGGTGAACAGATAGCATATAATAGCATATAAATAGCAATGTAAATAACTAATAGCAGCATATTTCAATTGTCGTTTCAATTGAAATCAAATTTAATAAATATAAGAACGTTAATCATGAGTGATTGCTTACCTTTCGAGGCTAGAGAAATAGAAGATGAGATTGAGTTATAAAATCCAGGCACGAATCCCAAAACGAAGCTAGATTGGCACGATTTCGACGAATATAGCTGATAGATAAGGATCGAAGAACTAAATCAGAATCCTTTAGATAAAACAGAATATATCTATATTAAATTTCAAATCAATATTAATTTAAACACATATAAAACTAATTATTAATATATACATCAAAATCATTGTTTTAAATAAAACACTTATATAACAACATATTTACATAATAAAATTTGAAATATATATATATATGCGTATATACAAAATGCAAAATACTTATATATATACAGTATGCTCATTTGCAATTATATATATATATAACTACTAACATCACCCACTAGATCATATGTATATATATACCAACTTATAAAAAATCTTCAACCAAATTTATATAGCTAATATCTATAACCTAAAACAAAATTGCTTAGATATATATATATACTTTTCAGACAGCATATATATTATCAACACTGTAGACTTATAAACACTGTAACCAATATATAAGTATAGTGCTATACTGACAATAGTAGACTTATAAAAATATACATTGTTTTCATAACTTGTACAACAATATATATGCTAGTATACAATCTTACATACACATCTTTATATACAGCAGCAAGTTGCAACAGGAAACAAATTCACTTTATAAAACTAATACCACAGAATATATATATATACACTAATATATTTATATATATAAGAATAACTTTAATATATATATATATATATATAAATCTTATAATAACATACACTTAAACACGTATATACTAACACATGTATATACCTTTAAACAAACCCAAAAACTTATAATATACGTATATAATGACGTATTGCAACTTATACAAAACTTACTTTTATAACTAACATGTATAAATATATATAACTAACGAAAATAAGTATGTACACTATATATATATAAACAATCTGTAAAACATTCAAAACATATAATATGTACCCTTAAACATGTAAAACATAATATATATATATATATATATATATGTAAATAAAGCTGTGACAGTAGAACAAAGTCAGGCACAACACTAATATAAAGAATCAAACTATATATATACATACATAGCTTACATATCCAATAAAATTTAAAATATAACATATAGGGAAGGCTGCAGAGCTAGAACCTGATAAGACAAAGGATCGTACAATCCTTTCCAGCTGCTCATTCGTATACATATTCATATACATACAGACCAAGCCATATATACACGTCATATATATAATATATATATGTAACAGAGGAACCCCAAGTAGATCAGGCAACGAAGAGGTGACGTACGAGCATGGAAGTGGGGAGCTATGCTCGATGGAGGTTGGGGTCAGGTCGCTGCGTGGGGAGGAGTTGCAGGGGAAAAGGAAGGTTGAGGCAGAGAAAAGGGACGGGTCTGGTTGCAAACATGATGAAGTTCGGCCATGGGAGAAGAACAGACTCGAGACAAAAGAAATGGCAAGGGGCGAATGACGTGTAGTACTAGTACATACGAATGAATACGAACAACAAATATTGTAAGCAGTGTGGAAAAGGAAAAGTCACCATAAATTCTGGTAATAATAAACGATTGTGGCTATTGATTTCAACAGTTAGGTAGATGGAAGGTCGAGTACTGAACTTTGAAACACACAAACGAATACACTGTGGAGATCAGCACGACGAGACGATCAAAACGGTATACAGATATCAGTGGTACGATCATCCGATCAAAAGTCGATAATCGGAACCGAAAATGCTGCCAATTTGCCGAATTAAGATAATCAGATCAATATCAGTCCAAATTTGAAGAAAAAAATATGACGTCTCACTCAGAAGATGATTTACAAATTTTCTGTATAAAAATATTCAGGTTTGGAAAACATTTTATTATCATCAAATATTAACTAATTTGAATTGAAATAGAATTACACAATAAAATAAACTTCCATATTATCAGATGAAAATTTACCATTTGCTATGTTTAAATAGACGTATTCCAAATATAAAGTTTATATTTCAAAATTTTATTGTTTAAAATTTCACAAAATTTCAATTAAATATATTATTAAAACAAACAAAATTATTAAAATTTACAGGTCGTTACAGGTAACTTTTTATTCCTTTGTGTTGTAGAAAATATATCCCCTGGAATTCATAGGATATCCTATAAGTTTACACAAGGCTGATCTTGCCTTAAGCTTATCGGGACCAACGTTCTTAACATACGCCGGACAATCCCACACCTTCAAATAATTGAAGTGGGATTTTTTCCCATGCCATATCTCATATGGCATCTTAGACACAGGTTTAGTGGGCAACAAATTCAGTTACAGTTTCTTGCGCATATCCGCAATAAGACAGAGGTAACTTAGTCTTACTCATTATGAAATGAACCGTATCTAATAAGGTTATATTCCTTTGCTATGAAACACCATAGTGCTGTAGAGTACATGGTGGAGTAACCTAAGGGATATTCCTGTTATCTTTTAAGTACTGTTGGAGTTCCTGTCCAGCGTACTCACCTCCTCGATTGGGTCGAAGTAATTTAATCTTTCGGTTCATTTGATTTTCAACCTCATTCTCATATTCAATAAATTACTTACAGACATCGGATTTGTTCTTATAAGATACAAATATCCTAGTCTTGAGAAATCGTCAGTAAAGGTTTTGAAATAAGAACAATTACCTTTAGTAACTATAGGCATCGAGCTACATACATCACCATGTATGAGCCTCAAGAGTTCATCAACTCTTTCATGGCTCCCACTAAAGGGGTGCTTGGTCATCTCACCATTGAGACACGATTCACGCGTGTCAAATAATTCAGAATCAAGTGACGGTAGAAATCCTTCGGTTTTCAATTTATGTAGTCATTTCTCACTTGTATGACCTATCTACAGTGCCAAAGATAATTTTTATTTTTATTATCATTCGATAAACTACACGCATAATAGACATAATTTGTATTGAATACATAAATGTCATTATCTAAAATACCATCATAGACTTTATTACCATTTAAAATAATGTTCATAACATTATCCACATAGTGAAAATATAACCAGTGTCAAACAATCTACACACAGAAATAATTCCACAAGTAGCGTCTATTACATAATAGCAATTATTCAATATCAAAACAAATGCACTCGACAAACTCAAATGAAAATCTCCAACTACTGTTGCATGTACAATAGATCCATTAGCAACTTGAAGCCTTATTTCTTCCTTTGCCATGTGAGGCCAGTTTCTAAGCCTATGTAACGAATCACAGATGTGAGTTCTAGATCTATTATCCAAAACCCAAGAATTTATTAATTGCAAAACAATTTCGAATCATAAATATACTTGATGGAGCAGCATAACCATCCCGTTTCTTCTCTTTTACAATCTTTAAGTATTTGAACAACTCCGTTTCCAATGACCCTTTTTGTGAAAATGACGACGCTCACCCTTGTCAGCAGTAGTATTCTTCTTATTTTTCTAGTTAACCCTTTTTCGCTTCTTTGAATCATTTGAAGATGACACATTCCCCTTAATAGCAAGTATAGCCCCTTGATCTTTGGAGAATGACTCGACCAACCTCAATATATTCAGGAGCTCCACGTGACTTACATTCAACCGGTTCATATTATAATTTAATATGAACAACTAATATTGGGTGGTAAGAGACACAAAAATCAAATCTACTTGCAACTCATTGCCTATCATCACGTCTAATTGTGAAAGTATATCAATATAGCCTTTCACTGCCAGAACGTAATCGTCTACACTTTGTCCCTTGGTCATATTGGTATTGAACAATTTCTTTGCAAGTTCGTACCTTATGAAATAGGGCCGTTCACCAAATAGAGCTTTGAGACCATCGAAAATATCATGGATAGAAATGTTTTCATGCTACCTCTGCAACGAATTTTCTAACATAGACAGCACAAAAACCTGAGCGATTTATAGGTCTGAAACCCATTTTTCATAAGCTAGTCTTAGTTTGAGGTCTGCATCATCGGTGGTTGTTCTTTTGGAGGTGTAGTTATCGATGACCAAATACATTCATTAGTTAATTCTGTCTTTATCGCTCTTAGCTAATCAACGTAGTTAGGTCCAGCGAGTTTGTCATTTTTAGAAAATAGCTTAGGTGTGGATATTTTTCTATGTGTTTTAACTTAGTAGATTAGGATAATTTCATAATAGATGTTCATATAATATTAGTAAGGTTAAACATTGCATTGCATTTTACTAATAAGCTCTCACTAGTCTGTTATATTTCTCTAAACCCTAAGACGAAACATAGAAGTCTTTTGACTTCACTAGTGGGTGTTAGGACTCGTATGCCTTAGGATTTTGACCTTGAGGAAAGCTCAAAAAATCATATTATGACCTTGAGGAAAGCTCAACAAATCATACTCCCTCATACGATGGATAACTCCTTATGTGTTGTATCATATATAACTCCTAGCTCATGCTTCGTTATCATAATCTCATCTTTATCTTGAGGAAAGCTCAACAGATAAAGATAGATTATTCACTTGTTGATAGAGTTAGGGGTATGCCCTATGGAAAATTATGTAATTTATTACATATATCTAACTTTTTGGACAATCTTGTTCAAAATAAAAGGTATTTTTATTTCTATCATATACTTGTTATATGGTGATATAAATAATTAAATAAATAATTTAAAGTATGTAAATGGAAATTTCTTAAATGATATATTATATGATAGTAATTAAAAGTGTTGTATATATGAGAATTTTATCATAATGAAAATAATGTATTATTTTAAATATTCCTAGTCAAGATGTTTCGAGAAAGGGTATCGATTCATCCGTTGAGACTAAAGTACGTAATGCTCTCCAAATATTGGGCAGTGTATTTCTTATGGCTGCTAAGGGCACCAAGGGGTTATGTATTGATAGTTATTGAATAACTATGGAATGACTCACTCGAGAGTTTTTGTTGGTCAATATAACTAAGGTCAAATAGATAAAGTGTATTGCACAATTCCCTTGACTTAAGAATACCATGGAACTTCAATATGGGCACTCCACTATGATTATAGTTAAATCGTGGCATGACATCCATGGAACGACTATAATTGAATATGAGTTGAAGCATTGAAAGTGAAACACTATTCAATCGAGCAGTCGTCTTCTCAGTTATATGGGGTTAGTATCACGATTAACCATAGTCAACTCAAAGCCAAAGTTTCTTGCCAGAGCAGTAAGGTTAATAATAATTGTTATTATTAAACTAAGAATTTTGTGTTTAGAATTACAAAGTTGAATGTGGATGATGTTTGAGTTTTGACCCAAAACCAAATTCCATAAGTCCTAATGTGATATAGTTTGATGAAGATAATTTCTATAAATAATCATTACTATCAGGTATCGCTTATAATAGTGAAATTGGATTTTACCTAAAAGATGTGTAAGCGATAAATTCGGCCAAAATGTTACACCACTAGCTAAGATGGCGTGTGAACGTTAATATTCGAATTGTTCGATATTAATTGTCGACTGAATTTACACCTTTGGGTCGTACAACCGTAATGATGAATTCTCTGGAAAACTACATGATTTAATTAATTTATAAAATCTTATAAATTAATTAACTTAATTAATATTTAAGAAATATTAGTTACTATTTGATTTATTTGATGTTTGGGAGTTGTTTGTAATTATTTGAATGCATATATAAAAGTTATATTTGTGTGCATTGATATATGATATTGGTGTATTTTTAAAATGGGTTTAAACAAAAGAGAGTTCGCATGAAGTGATTTACAAAAATCTTATGCCATTTGATGGTAAGTAATTTTGGCCTTACCATGTAAAGAGAAAGGAGTGGGAAGAGAGAGAATTTGTAATGACCTGCTATTTCGAACCGTTCAAATCGACAATCATCCACACATGTCAGACTTGAATTACTTAAAACAACAAATTGTTAACTAATATTTAGCAAAACTTAGCATAGAGTAAATAAATCAATCACAGAATCACATACACAGAGTAATAAAACAATAAACAGCGGAATAGATAAATAGTAGTTCATGAAGCTACTATATAAACAACAAAGTTAAAACAAGATACAACAGATATCCCAAATACAAAGGAATCTCTAATACAAAAGCTACTGACAAGGCTGAACATAAACAACTATAGATAACTGAAATAACTAGAAAGCCGAACAGATATAAGACAGATCTTCAAGCAAAGCTCCAAGCTTCGAAGGTGAGTCTCAGAATACTGTGACACTCAGTCTGACCCGAGCATAAAGAAAAACACAAAACACTCGAGTCAGGATTAACATTCTTATACCAGTAACTTTAACTCAAGTGAAATTTCAACTGAAATACAAATAACTTAAAGGATGTTTGGGATTCTCATCCTCTAAGGATCCGTTAAACTATCTACATACACAGTACAATACACTACATACATAGTGTCTATAGTAAAGCAAACTATTAAAATAGCGTTAAGGCGTTACCCATATCCCCCTTAACACATTTTTATATATTCCCGTAGTCTATATAGTACCGTAAATCCTCCGTAAACTAGAGGGCTATCAAAGGGCACTCCATAGGTACGGTACAAAACAAACTCGTAGAGGGCGTGATAAGGCATGTGACAAGGCATGCGAGGCAATGCCCAGGGTAGTATTCTACCGTTTTGCGGATCCGGACTGGTGGTAACGTATAGCAGCTACTACCGCCCACCTCGAGACATAATCCCAAATCAAAGGTGCACCCAATCAAATCACAAAGTAATAGAACGATATCGAAGAAATGTGCCCGATCGGAGCAGCGACCTCACTTGGCCCGGCATGACTTCTATTTTAGCCATATCAAGCTGACTCGTGGGATTCAGGGCTACGTTAATACCTCATATAGAATCATCGCCAAACCATCCTACTTCGTTCTGGAATCACCGCCACATACACAGTTGTTAAAGTGGTTTTCGGTATTAGCAGAGAGTATGACAATATCCGATCCCGGTCTTTTTAATAGTCAAACGCTTATTTCACACCGTGGTCATTTTATATTCCAAACAGTTTATAGTTCATATTAAAATATCATATTCATTTCAAAATCATATCACTTTCGAAATCATATTCACAAAATAGTTTAAACCATCATATCAAAATATTCGCATTTAAATCCATTAAATCTAAATTATAACAGTTCCAACTTAAACAGTTTAAATATTGAAAATAATTTATATATTGAAATAGTTATAAATTAAAAATAGTTTATATTTAAAAATAGGTTATAGATTAAAATAGTTTATATAGTAAAATAGTTTATATTTTAAAAGAGTTTATATCAAAAAATATTTTCAAATTAGAATTGTTTCTTCCAATTTCACAAATCAATTCAATTTCTCATTAAACCATTTTTAATTTATATCAATTTCAAACCCAAGTTTGAATTTCAAATTTAAACCACTTCCAATTCAATATGTTTCAAAGTTTCAATATTCAAATAATCCATAATAACTCAATTTGATACATTCCATTTATATTTCTAAATTCAAATTTAATTTTATTTAAATATGAAATTATTCACTTAATCACCTTTTTATAACATTTAAATAAAATCTCAAATTACAAATTTAAATCAAAATTAAATATCCAACTTCAATTATATTTAATTTTCAATTATTCACTTAATCACCTTTCTATAAATATTCAAATAAAATCTCAGATTACAAATTTAAATCAAAATTTAATATTCAATCATAATTTTATTTAAATTTGAAATTTTCATTAAATCACCTTTATAAAAATCAAGTTATTAAGTTATAAAAATCGTATCTTTAAAAGTCTTATAATCAATAAGTTTCAAATCAAATCTTATATAAATTACAAATCAATTCTTATTTAAATTTAATTACTAACCAATTTAAATGTCAAGTCAACTTTAATTTATCTTTCCAACCTCTTTTTTTATTTATTACAAAAACTAATTAAAAATATTAGTATAAATTTTAAATAAATATCTTAACATATTATATATATATATATAATTAGTTAAATTAAATTCTTAATAAATTTTATTATATTTATTATTATTAAATTAAATCTTATTATTATTAAATATAATTTAAATCTTATTTTATTTATTTTAAAATAATAAAGTTATAAGTAAAATTTTATAAATTACATTTTAAAACTTAACTTATGTAACAACCCTAGATTTTGCATATATTTTTAATTTGACTTTATTGCATTTTGAAACTATTTTAAACTTGTTTTATTTCAAACATTTCATTTTTAAATATAAATGTTGATTATTATGTGAATTATCATTTCAAACTGGTATAAATTGAATATTTTCCTGAAAAGTGTATTTGTGGTCAAACTGGTCAAACTTTGATTTTTAAATTTTAAATTTAAATATTTAAATTTGTGAATTTTATCTTTTATTATGAAAATAGATTTAATATCATGAATACTGCTTTTTGTTTCGTTGAAAACGGATTTAAATTGTAAAAGTTATAGATTTTTCAATATCGTGTGTAAATTGATTTATTCAGCAATATTGTTTGATTTAAATTTTATAAATTATATTTTAATTGTCATATTTTGTTTTAATTTGTATTAATATGTTATTTTAGGTATATTTTAGTCTTTTAATATTTCTAAAGTGATTAAATAATTTTTCCATTGATTGTTTGAATTATTTTCAATATATAAAGACTAGTTTTATATATATTGTTATTTTCTTTATTTAAATTATATAATTTAAAATATTTTAATTATTCTTCTTATTTTTCTTTATTTATGATATCACCTATTTATATTATCAGCCATTTTATGTATTTACAAAATATAAAATATAAATTTGAAAAGCCTTAAACCTTTTTACCTTCTTTTGACCTTTTATCTCCCAACTTTTTACTTTAACCATCACTTTGCATTCAATATTTGTTGCCGTTCATTTTCCTTCTCATTTCTTCCATACCTCTTTCTTTTTCACGTGAAAAATAGTCTCTCAAAAAAAATATAACATACGGCCATCTCTCCTCCTTTGATCAAAAGATTTGGTAAAAGTTTCTCTTCATTTATCTTGATTTCTCTTGTTTTTCTATGGATCTTGCACTTGTTTTCAACATGTTATGGCCGGCCCCACCTACTCCATCAGCTAGGCCGACCCCACCACCACCACAACCAGCCACCACCACCTCCAGATCACCATCCCATCAGGCCGACCTCCCCTAGGCAAGAGATCCATCCAAACTTTCTCAAACAATCATCTTATGTTCAAAGCAGACCATACCCTTCCCCTATCACCACTTCCACCTCCTTTGCCGCCACTTCCACCACCACCCCTTGCTCTGACCTGATCACCACCCACTGCCACACCACCCACCACCACCTGAGCACCAGGCCGAACCTATAGGACCCCTTGGCCGAACCCATTGTGGCTTGAAGTTGATGATAGTTGCCTTGAAATTGTAGATCCATGCACCTACTTTTTGCACCACCTTTTAGACTATGTTAGGCCGACCATATAGACTCAAGACCAGACCCAAATTCAACCTTTTTCAGTACATTTCAGACCTATAACTAAAATATAGGAAGTTGAAAGCAAGTGCCGGACTTGTTTTATACAATCGTTTCTAGCTTTGTTTAGTGAATTTTGGGTTGAAATCTTATGTATATATGTATTGTTTTATGTAAATGTTATCAAGGCCATTAGCTTTGGCTCTCCACTCTCAAGTCATTTCCGTGTTGTCGTGCCTTTGTAGTGTTGGGATTGTGTGCTTTGGTGGCTATCTCCAGCTGTTAACAAGTGAGTTATTCTCACCAGACAATATGTACTTATATAACTGATAAACCGACACCATTTGAATCTGTAATGTATATCATCATGTTATATATGCTTATATTATCATCATATGATGTTCACACATGCTTATACACCTTTTATCTCTTATGTTACTGTTATATCATGCTATTCTGTTATTTATACCAGTTTATCACACTGCAAGTTCCCTGTAGATTAGAATCACTATGGGTTGAAATGATACATACCCGAACGGACTTTAGAATAAGGGAAAATCGTTATGGGCTGAAATGATAGGCCTGAGCGGTTTTCAAATTCATTCATTTTACTTGGGACTACGGGTTTGAAATGATAGAACCCGGGTTTTCTTTGTAAACTATGGATTGAAATGATAGACATCCGTATCACTTGACCTAGGTTAGAAAACTATATACAGGCCCGTGGTTTATATAATATTTTCTGAAATGTTTCAAAATATTTTAAAATGTGAAATTTATAATATTTTGATTTAAATTTAATTAAAAATGACTTTTATAGAAATATTAGTGATTTTCTATAAATTAAATAATGAATTAAGTAAATGGTGAAGTAGAATTTGAAATATAAGTAAATTTTGGAATTTATGTTTTATTTTAAAAAGGAAATTATGTAAAGCAAGGAAAATATAATATTTTGATTTAAAAATGTATTTTAAATGATTTTATAAAATTTATAATGGGTTTTGAATAAGTTAAAATGTTAAATAAATGAATGTTTAAGTTAAAGTTTTGAAATATAACTTAAATTGAGAATTTTGAACCTTTGTTAAAAGTGAAATCTTAATTTAGTAAAATAAATAGAAATAAGTTATATTTTGGAATTTTAAACTTAATTGTTGAGTTAATAATTTAATTAAAGAAATGGAATTTAATACTTGAATTTAAATAAGAAATTATGTTAAAATTTGATTTTTGGATGAAATTTAACTTTATAAAAATCATAAAAATAAGAATATTGAAGCGATGATTTTAAAGTGTGAAAATATATGATTTTATAAGTTAAAATGATTTATATGAAAAAAAAAGTTAATTGTTTGTGAAATGGAAATTAAAACTCTAAATTTGATTTGACTACATTTTGAAATGTAATGTAAAAGATATTACAGCATTTTGTAAATGCTATAGTTGTTTTAAATAAACTAAAAGGTTAATTTGAAATAAAGGCTATTATAACCCTTTGTAAGTGCTATAGTGTTAAACTTAACATTTAAGTTTATTTAAAGTATATAAGAAATCTATTACAGCACTTAAATGCTGTCTTTTATAAAATGAACTGTTTTAAAGCATAACTTCCCACAGCATTTTCTAAGTGCTGCGAAAATTGAATTTTCATTGTTTTAATGAAATTTTTAATGAATAAATGATCTTTGAAAGGTTAAAACTTTGGAAATTTAAATATTTAATTTTAAATAAAATGAATTGACTTCAATGATTTAAAATGGAAAGGTGGATTTGAAATATAACTATTTTGAAATATGAGATTTAAATGGTATTTAAATTTAAATAAAATGAATGATATTTTGAAATGTGGAATATTTAAGCTTTGAAATACACTGAAGATTGAATATTTTATTTTGTGAGTTAAATCTATATTTAAAATTGATAAGATTCGAAATGGTTTGTTGGTAAACTATAATTGAATTGAAATTGATGGTTTGAATTAAATTTAAAATAAAATTTGGAATTTGGGTTTAATTTAATAAATTTGTAAATGTGTAGAAAAAAAATGATTTCAAATATATGATTTCGAAATGTTGTGATTTTCAATGTATAAGGATTTCAAATGTTTTAGTTTCAAAAGAGTTATACCTTTGAAAGTATAAACTATTTGAAAGGTGAATATATGTTTGAAATGGAAATGATATTGTTTTGAAATGAATATAGTTTTGAAATAAAAATGATTTTGGTTTCGAAGTATAACTATCAAAGATATGATGTTTGGATATTAAATGATTTGAAAATGAAGTTTGAAAGGATATGATATTTTGATATATTAAAATGATTTGAAAGGAAGTTTTGGAAAAGTATTATATCTTAATATATTGAAATGATTTAGAAACGATTTAATCTTTATTTTGATAAAGGTTTGGATTGGAAATGATATTTTATTTTGAAGTATAAAGTATTATTTTAAAAATTATAACCACGAGTTATAATAACGGTTGGTTGTTAAAGAGACCGGGATCGGATATCTGGCATACTCCTTGTCGATACCGAAAACCACTTTAACAACTATGTACGCGGTGGAGATTCCAGAATGAAGTAGGATGGTGGCGACGTTCCTAAGGTACATTTCATGGACCTAACTCCCATGAGTTAGCTTAAGGTGGCTAAAACAGGAGCGATCTCGGGCCAAAGGAGGTAGCACCTCTGGTCGGACACACTTCTTCGATACCATTCTATTACTGTTGTGATCGATTGGGTGCACCCCTTGATTTTGGAGTGTTGTTTGGGGTGGGCGTAGTGGCTGCTGTTGGAGATGTTTTCATCCGGTCTCCCCGAACCAGACGTGCCGGACCACCCAGAAGTCTCCCACCGAATCAAAGCCTTCCAACCGAACCAACCCATTGCCGGTCCAGGTCTCCTGCCGAACCAATCCAATGCCGGTCCAAGTCCCCCTACCGAACCAACCCATTGCCGGTCCAGGTCTCCTGCCGAACCAATCCAATGCCGGTCCAAGTCCCCCTGCCGAACCAACTCGTTGCCGGTCCAATCCAATGCCGGTCCAAACCTCGCCTCCCACCACCGAACCAACTCGTTGCCGGATCAAGCCTCGCCTCCAACCACCGAACCAAAATCCTATCAGGCCAGATTGTAGCAGCCCAGGCCCACCAGCTGCTATATACCTCCAAGACCCCTACCCCCAGCCTCACTCTATAAATAGAGGGGCAGGGGTACAACAATGGGAAAAAGTTTGAGAGCTCAAGCACGGAGAGAACTTTCAAACAACTTTCTTTTACTTGTATAAAAGCTTTGTACTTGTAATCAAAACAAGAGAAGAGAAATAACATATAAAGTGGACGTAGGCACATTCTGGCTGAACCACTATAAATCTGCGTGTCTTTTTACAGTTTAGCCCCTGCTTTTCATATATTTGCTTAAATCACCCAAATCACTAAGAACAACATAAGATCTACTAAATCATACAACTTTGAGGTGTTTGTCCATTTTTTGTGCAAACATTTTTGGTGCTTTCACTGAGAGTAGAAACTCGAAGCTTCAGCTTCATCTACTTAACGAGTTTTCCTAACAGCATCGTCCGCCGCTTGGAAAATATGCCTCCCAAACAGAGAAAAGATGTTAACAAAGGAAAAAACATCGCATCCAGTAGCCTTCCTGATCCAGCTATTGCGAATCAAGTAAATCGTCCTCCTCCAGCAACGGTAACAAATGAAGGACAGGCTAACCCAACCACTCCTGCCACAGAACAGCCTGCAGCAATTACTAGGGCAGATTTGGACAGAGTTGTTGTTGAAGTAACTAACCGCTTCACGTCCCAGCAGGAAGCCTTGGTGGACCATCTCATGTCACGCTTGAGGGACGCTGAAGAATCCAACCGCAACACTGAATCATGGGGCGAGTCCCAGTCTGGAGGATCTCAGAGACAGCAAAGATCTTCCTTCTTCGAAGGAGCTAACGGCAGAAGTAGCCGTGGTAGGAGCTGAGACCGAGCCCAGCCCGAAGTTAGGCCTGAGGAAACGTTTGGTACCGAACCCAACGGGGAAGGTACCGGGCGAAGGTCAACTGCAGCTGAGCCTGTCATGCTGCCTAACCACAGAAACACCGGTGAACGGGGCCGAGCTAGAGTTCAGCCCGAAGTTGGACCCGAGGAAGTGCTTAGATCAGAACCCAACCGGGGAAGATCAAGGCAAGGGCCAACTGTAGCTGACCCAAGCATGCTCCCAGAAGATCAAAGGCAGCCACTGGAAAATATGAGGAATGATAGACGATACCATCCCTACAGGTTGTCTGGACGGAATCAACCCCACAGAACAGAACCAAACTCATTTCTGTCTGCTCCAAATTCTGATGAAAGGATGGCGCGCTTATTCAGAGAGTGTGTCCAACGGGAGCAAAGAGATCGAGGGATAGGCGCTAGGGTAACCAGCCCTTTCGCCCGCAATATCGAAGTTGCTATCACCCCCCGAGAATGGAAGATGCCAACAATGGAACCCTACAAAGGGACCTCCGATCCCGTTGTACACTTGCAGAGATACACACAGCATATGCTCATGAGTGGAGCAACAGAGGGAGTACTGTGCAAATGCTTTCCGCTCTTCTTAGCAGATCTTGCTACCTCCTGGTTCTGTCATCTACCCCAAGGATCCATCAGCTCATGGGAAATGTTGAAAGAAAAATTTATCAGTCAGTTCTGCATTCATGTGGAGCAACCTAAGGACGCTTATTCCTTATCCAGCGTCAAACAGAAACCTGGAGAAAAGCTGCAGCAATACCTAACCAGATTCAACGCCGCAGCAGCCGCAGTTCAAGACGCCGATGAAAAGCTTATCCTGATGGCCCTCTGCAGTGGGGTGCATCCGGACACTAAGTTTGCTAGAAGATTGACAAAAGAAAAACCAGCTACTTTACCCGATTTCTTCCATGAAGCCGGGAAATACATGAGGCTTGAGGATGCTGCCATTGAGGGGCAGTCAGGACAGCAAAGTAAGACGACCCATGGCAACGCCCCTACTGTGGCGAGGGACACTCGAAGAAATGATTCCAGAGACAATGCCGGGGGCAAGAAAGTAGAAAAACGCCTATATCGGCCAGGACCAAGATTCGACTCTTACACCCCTTTGAACGAGACCGTCGAAAATATCTTCCTTGCCACCCAAGGCGAAGTTAGATACAAACGCCCACCATACAAGAAGGAATCAGATAGCGCATAGAAATCTGGAAAATTTTGCCGCTTCCACGAATCCCACGGACATGATACCAACGAATGCCATCATCTCCGAGATTTGATTGAGGAACACATCAGGAGAAAGAAACTGGAACGCTATGTAAAAAGTCAAGACAGGACTCCAGCTCCTGCCAATGAAAACCCAAGGCTACCCTCACCAGGGACCGGCAGAGGCGACCGCAACGCTAGCAGCTCTAGTCAAGAGAAGATAGTGGTCCATACCATCTCAGGAGGTCCGCACATCGCAGACAGAAGTTGGAAAGAGATGGAAAGATATGGGAAGTCGCTTAGAGACAATAGAGACTGTGTCAACACAGTTATAGAAGAGCGCCACCCAAAGCGGAAAGAAAGTGATGACATCACATTCAGTAAACGCGACCTAGAAGGAAGACAGTACCCTCACATGGATCCCATGGTTATCTCTGCCCGACTCGGTCCCGCCGAAGTTTACCAAATCCTGGTAGACACTGGAAGCTCTGTAAATATCCTGTTCAAACACGCATTCGACAAAATGAGGCTGTCAATGAAGGATGTATCTCCCTGCGATAAACCGCTACACGGTTTCACTGGAGATGCGAAAATGCCCATCGGGCAGCTGGACCTCTTCGTTGAAATTGGAAGCCATCCCCGCTCCGTTGTAAGGAAACAGACGTTTGTGCTGATAGAAAACCATTCAGCCTACAACGCCTTCCTAGGAAGACCAGCCCTATCTGACTTCCAGATTGTCCTAGCCCCGTGGTGCCTGAAAATGAAATTTCCAACAGACAATGGGGTAGGGGAAGTGGAAGGAGACCAAGATATTGCACGAGACTGCTATGCAACCGAACTTCGCAACAACCACAGGAGAGATAAAGGGAAAGGTGTAGAGATTGCCCTCTGCACAAAAAGCCTTGAAGCATAGCAACTAAAGAAAGCCCCTCCTCTTCGATACACCAGCGACCCTTTCAATGAATTAGACCCTAGGGACAAAGAGGAGGAGGCCACCGCCGAGCCTGCAGAGGCTATGGAGTTTATATCTGTAGACAAGCACGACTCAAGTAGGCTACTGAAAATTGGGTCGCAGCTGAAAGCTGAATTGAAGGAACAACTCATTGATTTTCTCCGCCACAACTTGGATGTGTTCGCTTGGTCACACGCTGACATGACCGGAATCTCCCCCAACATAGCATGCCACGTATTAAAAATTGATCCTACCAAGGCGCCTGTAAAACAAAAAAAGAGAAGTATGGGGGCAGAGCGATCAGCAGCCCTCGATGAAGAAGTAAAGAATCTACTCGCCAATGACTTCATACGAGAAGCTATTTACCCAGAATGGATCGCCAACCCGGTACTAGTAAAGAAGGCTAATGGGAAGTGGCGGACCTGCATTGACTTCTCCAACCTAAACGACGCCTGCCCAAAGGATTGCTTCCCGCTTCCCAGAATCGATCAACTTGTAGACAGCACGGCCGGGCATGAACTCCTGTCTTTTATGGATGCATACTCAGGATATAACCAAATTCCTATGCATGCTCCCGACCAAGACCACACTAGTTTCATCACCGACCGGGGTTTATACTGCTACAAAGTGATGCCCTTCGGACTTAAAAATGCAGGAGCCACCTACCAGCGCCTCGTCAACAAGATGTTTGCAGGGCTAATAGGACGAACAATGGAAGTATATGTAGACGACATGCTGGTAAAATCACGGAAAGCCAAAGATCACGTAAGCCACCTAGGCGAAATGTTCCAGGTACTTCGACAGTATGGAATGAAGTTGAATCCACTAAAGTGCTCCTTCGGAGTGTCATCGGGAAAATTCTTAGGATTCATCGTCCATGCCCGAGGGATAGAAGCAAACCCTGAACAAGTCCGAGCATTAAGGGACATCAAGATACCTTCCACCCGAAAGGAAATGCAAAGCCTAAATGGAAAAGTGGCTGCCCTAAGCCGATTCATCTCCAAAGCAACGGACAAGTGCGTCCCCTTTTTCGAAGCTCTAAAGAAAGATAAAGGAAGGTTCGAATGGACGGACGAATGCTTAACCGCTTTCCTTAACCTAATCGAACACCTCCAGAAACCACCGGTACTCTCGACCCCAAGCGAAGGCGAAGAATTATACCTATACCTTGCTGTGTCATCTCACGCTCTAAGCGCTGCCTTGGTGAGGGAAGACAACCGCACGCAACGACCAGTTTACTTCGTCAGTAAAAGGTTTACTGGGGCAGAAGTCAGATATCCTAAGCTTGAAAAGTTAGCATACTGTTTACTAATCACTTCACGAAAGCTACGTCACTACTTCCAATCCCATTCCATCAAAGTTCTGACCGATCAACCACTGAGGCAGGTACTCCATCGTCCCGACACTTCCGGGCGACTACTTAAATGGTGTATTGAGCTGAGTCAGTATGATATCACCTATCACCCTCGCACCGCCATCAAGGGACAAGCCATGGCTGATTTCATTGCAGAATTCACTACCAACGAGGATAAGGAGCAACTGGAAATAACGGAAGATATCAAGTGGAATCTCTTTGTGGACGGTGCATCTAACGAACAAGGCTCGGGGGCAGGTGTGGTAATAATCACTCCCAGGGGAAATAAACTGCACTATGCTATAAGGTTGGAGTTCGCTGCCACCAACAACGATGCAGAATATGAAGCCGTAATAGCCGGATTAGAAATTGCTATCGAGATCGGAGCCAATTCTTTATGCCTTCACAGCGATTCTCAGCTTATTGTTAATCAAATACTAGGGGAATTCCAAGCTCGAGAAGAACGACTCATAGCATATCTAAAGAAGACCAAGTCGCTTCTCAACCGATTGGACCACTACTTAGTCAAACACATCCCTCGGGAAGAGAACCAAGAGGCCGACGAATTGGCAAAGCAAGCAAGTATGAGGGACGTCGCCATCTTCGGGGCAGTAACTGTCTCAAAGCAAACGATCCCAAGTTTTGAGCAAGTGAATCTGATAGCTGCAACCGAAGAAGCAACTTGGATGACTCCCATCCGAGACTACCTGCAAAATGGCACACTACCCGACGGGCGTAACGAAGTCAAGAAAATCCTGAGGAAAGCGTCCCGCTACACAATACAAGGAGACATCCTCTATCGGCGCGGGTTCTCTAACCCATTGTTAAGGTGTGTCGCCGGAAGGGAAGCCAAGGAAATCTTATCCAACATTCATCAAGGAAGCTGCGGGGATCACACCGGAGGGCAAACGCTAGCAAAAAAGATACTCCGATACGGATATTTCTGGCCCACCTTAAGCAAGGACGCCTTAGGTTTCGTCAAGAAGTGTGACAGATGCCAAAAATTTGCTAAGATCCCTCGGCTACCAACAACCGAGATCACTCAGATGACCAGCCCTTGGCCCTTTGCAGTATGGGGAATTGACTTAATCGGTGAACTGCCAATGGGTCGAGGCGGCGCCAAATGTGCTATAGTAGCAGTCGACTATTTCACCAAATGGGTGGAAGCAGAACCTCTAAATAAAGTATCTTCAGCGAAAGTTATCAACTTCTTAATCAAAAATGTTCTGTGCAGGTACGGAGTCCCACTAAAAATCATATCAGACAATGGACTTCAGTTTGACAGCGAGGAATTCGCCAACTGGTGCCAAGAACACGGAATTCACAAAAGCTTCTCATCCGTAGCATATCCCCAAGCAAACGGACAAGTCGAAGCAGTCAACAAAATTCTGAAAACTCTGATCAAAAAGAAGCTCGAAAAGTCAAAGGGCGCTTGGGTGGATGAACTCCCTACGGCACTATGGGCCTACCGCACATCCTTCAGAACATCAACAGGGCACACTCCTTTCTCTTTGGCATACGGATCGGAGGCTATGCTCCCAGTTGAAACCATTGTGCCTTCCCACCGTAGGATCCACTATAACCCAGAAGAGAACGAAGAGCTCCTCAACATGTCTTTGGATCTAGTCGAGGAGAGAAGGAATGATGCAGTCCTAAAAACAGCAGCCCACAAGCAAAAGGTGGCAGCACAATACAACTCCAAAGTCAAGCATCGTACCTTACGAGAAGGGGATCTTGTCCTCAAGCGAATCTTCCCTCGCCCCGGAGCACTAGACCCAATCTGGGATGGACCATATGTAATTCATAAAGATCTCCACAACGGAGCCTATATTTTGTCAACAGTGGACGGAGAGGTGTTCCAGAGGGCATGGAACATCCAACACCTCCGTCGATACTTTTCTTAACTTGTATTGCCCATATGAAGTGAATTAACAAAGAGAATCAGTGGACGTAGGCATTTTTTCGTGCCGAACCACTTTAAAAAAGCCTTGTCTCTTTTTTAACTTGTTCCTTTGTATCTTGGCTGCTTGTTAACTTTATCCTTTTCTGTTGAACAAAACCCTGAGCATATAGCATTTCTATTCAAAGCACTCCACAATGCAACTTCACGTGGACAAGACCCAACAGGTACTATGCGAATCTATGCCCTCGCCAATGAGACACTTTTGCTCCAGCATCCCTCTGCTGCGGGTTAACTCATTGCTCGCGACGGCCCTTAAAGCCAACTGTAATGAGCCGATTATAAGCCACCGAGAAGGCCGACTATAGCCGAGGCAGCTCATTACGGCGTTAGGCTCGCCGGCAACTGTGAACCGATTATAAGCCCCAACATAAGGTGTGGCCAGCCAGGGGCAGTTCACAGTTGACGATCGGCACCCACGCTAGCCGGCCACAGTAAGTCGAATAATACCCATGAGTACGGGCCATAATGGCCCGGGTAGTTACTGTGCGCGATCTCGGCTCCGGTGTGTCTTAAGTGCGGCTGTGGTAAAAAAGAATTAACTCCCCGCGGAGGCGTAAGATGGGTGACAAATGTCTCCAAGACCCACAGCTAGGGAAAGTGACTACAAAACCCGTTTGCCACGAACTTAAGCACATCGAAGGCCTTCCGTGACTGGAAGTTTTACTATTTCACATATTTCAATTTTACTTAAAAAACTTTCCTCCTATCCTCTATAAACAAACCATAAAGTACAGGATGCAGGGTAGGAGATACCCGCCAATGGATGCAGAGATTCACAATCAGATGGCAGGACATTCAACTGCTTGCCATGCTTGGTCATACAAGATATTCGAAACTGCCATTTACAAACAGAACATGGAAGGCGGTATTTTCTTCCTTTATATGCATAACTATAATTTAATTTTTTCACACCACACGCTAACATTGCAAGTCATGAGATTATGATTTAAAACTAGAGTCTGACATCAAACACAATTTAATCACAAGAATATACATAGCTACATTTCTCGTACGATATGTCGAAATAGCAACAAATATTCAAGGAACAACAAAATTAGCTTAAGCTAAGAAATTACACGTCAAGAATAATGTTATTACAAGTAGCAAGAATTACAACTTAGAAGTTACTCTACTGTCTTAAGACTAACAGATACAACAATGCCAAGCCTACAAAAAGAATTTTCCAGGTCCAATCAGGGAGCCGGTTGCGTCAAAGTCTTGTCCTTGCTCTTTTTCCCGCCTGTCCGGTCATAAGAAGGATTCATTAGTGATGGGTAACCAAGTTAACGGAAAGACTAGAAAGGAAGACTTACCAGTACCCGCTTCTTGACCGTCCTGGTCGTCATCCTCAACCTGCACACCTGCCTCTTCAGCAGCAAGCAGCCGCATACCCTCCTTTACTGCCACTTTCTCCTCCTTGGTGAACTGAGCAGTGACCACATCCATACTGAAGACCGTACCACCCTCTTTATCTGCGTCAGCCTGAGCCTCCTCCAACGCCCGAAGATAGATCTTGGCCATGACCCTGGGATAATCATCCATCCAAGAGAGATTGCCCTGCTTCCAAGTCCGGAAATACATGTCCTGGAGCATGTCATCCATCATTCCCTCATTCTCCTCAAACTCCCTCATCCGGGCATCGGAGGCCGACAACCTTTCGACGGCAGCATCTCTCTCCAGTCTGTATCTCGAGCAATCAGCCTGAAGGGACCTCCGCATCACCTCCATCTCTTCCCTCTACTTAGCTTGGGCAAGCTCTGCAGCCTCAAGTTTCTCGGACAATTCCTCCACCTGCTCGAGATCCGCTCTCCGAACCTCATCCACCGTGGCAATAGCCATGTCAATCCGCTCTTTGCAAGCAGCTTCCATTTTCCGCAATTCGGCCCGACTGGCCTCTTCCATGGTTTTCCTTAATCGCCCAGTAGCAGCCTCATGCTGAGAAATCTGGATAGCCTGATCCGCAAGCTGCTTGGCCTGATCCGAGACCACCAATCGAAGTCGGATATTGGCGCTCCCAATCTCCTCTCCGGCCTTAACCAGCCGAGCATGATGCCCCATCAGCTTCTTGGTCTCCTCTGCCACCCGATCAATATTAGCTTTGGCCTCGTCTCCCATAGTGACTATACGAGTGGTGAGTAGATCGAGGTCTAAGGACTTTGCTTCATCAAGTACTCGTACCATGGGGTTACGAGGGAGAAGGTGTTCACCAGTGACTTCGTCAAAAGTAATATCATGAGAACCTGGATCCAGATCAGGATGACCCGCGAATGGATTACGGGCCAAATCGGGACGGTCGATATGAATAACAGAAGGGTTTCCGGACGGGTGTGGAGAAGGTACAAACTCGCTACCCTCCTCAGTAATATCATGAATAGGCTGAGCCGGAGGCTGAGGATCGAGCGAAGTTTCGGATAAAGGATGACTCCTCTTCCTCTGCTGAATACCCTCTTCGATGACCCCAAGAAGAGGACGGTATCCAACTACATCCCCGGAGCGTTGAGTTGAGGGCTTCGGCTTAGCAGAAATTTTGGAAAGTTTATATTGCTCGAGCCTGTTTCGAAGGTCTGAAGCTTTGGGCGTCTTGCCTGCTTCTGATATAAAGAACAAGTGTCACAATCTTACATTACTATACGATTCAAGAAACGCGATAAATTACGAGTTAAAAAAGGGGAAAAGAAACACAGCTGTGATTGTACAAACCCTGGGGAGGAGTGGGATACTGCAATAAGTCCTGGATTTCATTCCAGGACGGGAGCGGGTCATAAAATATTCCTAAGTCCCTATCATTAGTGAAGCATGCAGGGTTCAAGAGTTCACCTTGAGTCGTCAGAGCCGCCTTGGCCGGAATGGTCGGAAGAGACTCACTTGCACCAGTCCCGGCTTTGTCCGCCTTCCCGGTCTTCTCTACCAAAGCCGGATCATCATCCAACCCCTCAAAAGCTTGGCGGAGAGCATCATCCGTCCACTCTTGCATTTCGCCTACTTGCCCAGAAGACAAAGCCCTGGAACCATCACCACCCTGTCCATCGCCACCATCATCGCCAAGACGCTCAACGTCACTTCCGCCCTCCGCCTCACCTCTTTCTTCCTCCGCATCTATCTCCCCCTGAGTAAGTGGACAATTGCTGGGAGAAGGACCGTCCGACCTCTTAAGTTTCTTACCCCCGACGGCTGGAGGTTTCGTGAATGGTTTTCTTTTTCCACCCTCTGCCGCAACGCCTCCTTTAGCCTGAGCAGCCGCCCTCTCTTCCGCCGTTTCCCTCAACTTAACTACCGACTGCTGCGGAAGGATCAAGTTATATTCCAGAAGAATCGCATTTCTAATCAAGTAGGCAGATGATCTGTATTTCCCAAGAATGGCTTCTATCTCTGCCGCCGTCTGAACCAGGCGGTCAGTCTCCACAACCGGAAAGCCACCTGTCGCTAGCAAAAATGAGAAAGTATGAGAAGAAGCATCGCAATCGAGATAGAAATTATAAGTAAAAGCATCAACTTACATCCAGAGGTAAAGCGCCGGATGGAGACGGAGTCGTCCCTAACAAAGAACCACTCTTTCTTGAACATGCTGAATTTAGAGTACAGGTCCAAGACCGGCTTGAAGGTCACAGCAGACTCCAAGCTAACATATGGGGACCCCTTCTTATAGCCCCTTAAATTATACAAGTACCGGATCTCCCGGTTGGAGGGGGCGCGACCATACTTCCTCCGAAAAATAACGAAAAGGCTCACCAATATGGCATAAGAGTTGGGCTGAAGCTGGAATGGGGCCACCTTCAGGTACGTGAGGAAGCTGACTATCCAAGCATTGAGAGGCGGGATAGCACCACACATGCAATGGTACCTACTATAAGCAAAGTATCCTTCAGGAGGACTGTATGGCATGACTCCTGGGCCCGGCAGCAGCATGAGGGCTCTATCAATCCCAAAGGAACGAGATATAACATCGAGTTGCTCCTCTTTGAGAGAGCTAGGAAAGCAGTCAGGCGGGGAATCCAATAGCTCCTGGGGACCATATCCATCCACTAATGACCTCGGGGCGGGCCCATGACGCTCCGATCCTGATTGAGCTGGGGGCACGGCCGATGACTCTCCTTCACCCACGGATCGCTTCTTGTCTGATCGAGTTTCTACTTTGCGAGACATTATCTACAATACCGGAAAAACACATTTAGAACAGAAAATGTAAACAAGTATATGACGTCATTCAGTAAAAACATATTCAGTATCATTTTTCATTCGGCATCTCAGTATGGGAGTTCATTCGGTCAAGCCTATCAATGGCTCATTCGGCATCCCAGTATGAGAGTTCATTCGGTCAAGCCAATCAATGGCTCATTCGGCATCCCAGTATGGGAGTTCATTCGGTCAAGCCAATCAATGGCTCATTCGGCATCTCAATATGAGAATTCATTCGGTAGCCTAGTCCTAGGAGTTCATTCGGCAGAAAGCAAGCTCACCTGATTCGGCAGTTCGAATAATCGATTCGGCTATCGCAGTTGGTAAGGAAATATGAAGGTTAGAGACCCCTATTTATAAAGCAAGGTTTAATAGCCGGACCAGGTAGTTCGGTCCTCAGGCCGAATACAATGACTCAGCTGGAACAAAGCGCGGCACCTATAAGCATGTACCCCACTTTGAGGGGCAAGTGTTGGAGATGTTTTCATCCGGTCTCCCCGAACCAGACGTGCCGGACCACCCAGAAGTCTCCCACCGAATCAAAGCCTTCCAACCGAACCAACCCATTGCCGGTCCAGGTCTCCTGCCGAACCAATCCAATGCCGGTCCAAGTCCCCCTACCGAACCAACCCATTGCCGGTCCAGGTCTCCTGCCGAACCAATCCAATGCCGGTCCAAGTCCCCCTGCCGAACCAACTCGTTGCCGGTCCAATCCAATGCCGGTCCAAACCTCGCCTCCCACCACCGAACCAACTCGTTGCCGGATCAAGCCTCGCCTCCAACCACCGAACCAAAATCCTATCAGGCCAGATTGTAGCAGCCCAGGCCCACCAGCTGCTATATACCTCCAAGACCCCTACCCCCAGCCTCACTCTATAAATAGAGGGGCAGGGGTACAACAATGGGAAAAAGTTTGAGAGCTCAAGCACGGAGAGAACTTTCAAACAACTTTCTTTTACTTGTATAAAAGCTTTGTACTTGTAATCAAAACAAGAGAAGAGAAATAACATATAAAGTGGACGTAGGCACATTCTGGCTGAACCACTATAAATCTGCGTGTCTTTTTACAGTTTAGCCCCTGCTTTTCATATATTTGCTTAAATCACCCAAATCACTAAGAACAACATAAGATCTACTAAATCATACAACTTTGAGGTGTTTGTCCATTTTTTGTGCAAACAGCTGCTACGTTACCACCAGCCCGTGTGCGTAATTGGTATATCTACCCTGGCATTGCCTTGTGTGTCGTGTCACCTACCATACCGAGCCTTTACTACAAGTTTGTTTTTCTCCCGTAGCCCGTGTGGTATCCTCTGACAGTCACCCGGAGTGGAGATGGCATGATATTGGATGGACTACTGGGACTATTATGTGTGAAGGGTGATATGGGTAGCCCGGAACGCTATTTAAAAGTATGTTTATTTTACTGTAGACATTATTATAATAGCGAAATATTACTATATAGTAAATAGTTTAACGGATCCTTAGAGGATGGGCGGTTCCAGGCATCCTTTAAGTTACTTGTACCTTATTACAGTTCACTTGAGTTGGTTTACATTATATAAGTATATATTGTCCTGACTCGAGTGTTTGTATTTTTATTTACGCTCGGGTCAGCCTGAGTTATTCACAGATTTGGATTTCCACTCTCTTGGAGATTTGAATCGTTGGAGATTATCTGCTTGTCTTGTCCTATCTATTTCAGTTACGTTGTTCTACTCAGCTTGTACTTGGTTATTTTATTGAGACTTCTGTTGTACTCTATTTCTTCTGTTATATCTTATGTAACTCTGATATATTTATATAGTAGCTTCATGAACTACTATTTCTTTTACTTCCGCTGCATTATTTTACTCTGTGTCTGTGATCTGTGATTATATTTATTTACTGTATATTCTGAGATTTGCCAAATTTTATTTACAACGCGGTATTTTGAGCAATTCAAGTCCGACATGTGTGGATGCGAATGGTTGAAAATATCGGATTGTTACAACTTATAAATTTAAAATATCCAAAGTATATACTTTTGAAATATAACTTTTACACGTATATTAAGTTCAAAATCCTTATATTATATTTAAAAATCAATATTTATTAAAACCCATATATTTCCTCTCAAACTTTGGACATCTTTTTCAAAATATAGACCAATGGTGTTTGTAAATAAGTTTCTATCATATGGTCAAGTGATACAGATATTTATCATTTCAATCCGCAATTTAAATTTAATATTTTATCCCAACATTTCAGAATTAACGAAAATCGCTTGGGTTTATCATTTCTACCCATAACGATTTTCCCTTAATCTATAATATCGTTCGGGTATGTATCATTTCAACCCATAGGGAATTTCTAAACTAATAGGAAACTTGCAGAGTGAGAACAAATATGATGATAATATAACAGATCAACAACATGCATATATCATCAATAACAAATTTAAATATAATATATACAACAAGGTTATGGTGTCATATGTCATAGGTGAGCAATTGCAGATAATGGCGTATCATATTTAACAATTAAATAACTAACAATTCAAATTTAACAGCATATTTCAATTGTCATTTCATGTGAAATCAATTTACTAAATATAAGAATGCTAATCGTGAGTGATCGCCCACCTTTCGAGGCTAGAAATAAAATAAAAATGAGAAGCAACGGACATGGATACGCACACGGATGCGCAAGCGACACAACGACAAAGCTAGAAATGCTGCTGTAAATCTGGACAGCGGAGAGACAAGGCAAGGTGGATTTAGATTCGATGGATCAAGTATATATTTTAATCATATCATATATACATATATAATTAGTACAAAATTTATAACACGACGTCAAATAAATATTAAAACATACTATTTATATAAAATTTGTTGCAAAATCTATTTTGAAAATAATAATATAAATTTAAATAAATACAACTCTTACTAAAAGCTATATATAAACTTCTTTAAACCTAACATATTATATACGTATACATTTCAAAGTATCACATTTATTAAATATATATATCAATATATCTATATTATAAAGAAAATCAGTACTTAAACCAGATACGTACACATACAGGCTTAAACAATTATACGCAACTATACTTATAAACAAATATATGTAATCGGGCTATAAACAATTATATGCAAAACAAATATATTTATATATATACATATACTAGCAATATGTAACCTTTTTTGCCAATATATACAACAGCACATATGCGAGCTTTGCATATGCACCACAAATATATGTAAGCTTTGAGTATAAAATCTCTTTATGATAGAGAAACAACTTTATATATAACTTGTACATTATAACAACTAATATATAAACAATATTATAACCTTACATATATAATATTTGAAGAAATGGAGTTACATTCGTAATATATGCACATGTGCGAGCTTTTGCCTATGTGGGTTTCAGGTGAAGGCAAATAAGAAGGTGCCAAATGCTTGCAGATGAAGGAGAATGAGCTGCCACTTCAATATATGTATGCTTTCATATTCTGTTATTACTTCTTTTTTTTAAAGATGAGCAAAGGCGGAGAGATAAGGTTGGTCAGCAACTAGGCGGAACCGAGCTTGTTAGTGGAGGAAGGGCAGACTTGGTGGCAGAGGGCGCGTTGAAGGCCGATGAGAAGCGAGGAGTTTGGTGTTGTCGAGTTGTTTCAGAGCAGAGGAGGCTTGACACAGGGAAGATGGACACGGTAGGTGGTTGCTAGGAGGTGGAAGGAGAAGTTGTGGGTGTGGTTGTGGAGTTTGGGAATACGACAGGCGGGCTGCTGGTTTAGAGAGGGCTCGGTTGTGTGATGAGGCCGAAGTGGAGGAGCGGGAAGGGTTTTGGAGTGGTTTGCGGCAGTGGGAGGCTTTGAGAAGCTGCACGTGTCAGTGAGTTGGTGGTGGAGGGGAGAAAGGTTTTGTTGTGCGTTGAAGGTGGAAGGGTTCGGTGGTGGTTTTTGCATGGCGGTTGGTGATGGGCGTGAGGTACGGCCGTGGTTATTTGGCCAGGGCGAGCAGTTGAAGGGGTTTGGAGGAAATGAAAGAGAGAGGTAGCAGGTAATAAAGAAGATGAAGAAGCTTTGCACATTTTTTTTCTTTATGAATGAACGGAACAAAAAAAATGAAGAGAAGTGAAAACAAGAGCGAACCAGAAATAAATATTTTGCAATGGGAATAGAAAACGTCCAAAAGCTGAATTATTGGGAATATTAATGGCTGATGGCTATTGATTATCGTGGTAGATAAACGAAAGGTCTTAGAAACCCAAAAAGTCCAAATACGGAACCGATACGGCAAATCGTTTCGTCGAATTTGCCGCTTACCGGTCATCGAAATGCACAGATAAATATACTGCGGAAATCAGCACGATGAGACGAACGGAATGGTGCACAGATATGAGCGATACGATCATCCTATCAAAAGTTGATATTTGCTGCCAAAATGCTGCAAAAACACCGAAAGTAAGATAAACGGGGCTGTAGCAGTCAGAATTTGGCGAAACGAAATGCGGCGTCTCACTTAGAAAATGGTTTACAAATTTATTATATAAAAATATTCCAATTTCAACAATATTTTATTTTCATCAAATTAACTGATATTTGAATTGAAAATTACATAACAGAACTAACTCTCATATTTTCTGATGAAAATCTGACATTTGCAATTTTAAAATAGATGCATTCCAAATATCAAATTTTTCATACTAAAATTTTATTATTTAAATTCCATAAATTTTAGCTAATTACATTAATTAAATTGTTAAAATTACCGGGTCGTTACAGAATTAAGGGAATAGATTGAGGAAGTATAAACTAAAAGAATGGAAAAGTATCATTCTTTCAATTAAAACATGTCCACCAATTCATTTCCAGTAGAGAATCATCCTTTCTGACAAAAATCCATGTTCTTTTTCTCTTACTCTGCTCATCTCCTCTATTGGCTGAAAATTCATGTCTTCATGAATGGAAAAAAACTCCCTAAACAATTCGGGAATCAAATAAAATAAATATAAAGGTGGTTCTCTATATCGTTGCAACTTCTAGAGATGATTCAACCAGATCTAGGATTCTTTATACATTCAAGGTGTGATTTATTGGCCACATCCAAAGGTAATTCTATGGTCTAAATTCATCTATGCATTTTTGTCATTGATATAATTATATTTTGTATGATTCACCTTATGTTTTAATTATTCATCTTGTCATATGTAACTTAGACCTCCCATATGTTTATTTTGATTAAAATATGTTTATCATATTGTTTTGGTTCAAATTTATGTTTGTCCACCATCTCTCTTTAGTATATGTTCATTATAAATTGATATTTTTGATCCTAGGTTACTTTTGATAACTTGTTATTATTCTCTCTATATTGTTTAGATCTGTAAGTTCTTATCACAAATTTACACGTGCCTACTTTGTCAAATTTCTTTTATTCTATTTTGGAAATTTTGTGAAATTGAAAGCTAATTTTGAATGAGAGTTTTTGCAATTATATAACTTTTACATACACAAATACAAATGAATCGTATAAGTTAAATTATTTATTATTTTTTGAAATTAATATTTGATTTTATGTGGTAAATACTTGAATATAAATGTTACAATCATTGCTTAAAAAAACTCGATTTAAAATTAATGAAAGAACTTTAGTGCAAATTCAAATTCTTTATGGTTATCTAAATTAAAAGTTTCATGTAAAATTCTAAACTCTAGTTTCATTCCTAAATTAAAAGTTTAATCAAAATTGTTAACCTTAAAATCAAACTTATTTGTATATGTGCATATACGCATGTATCATATGCTACAATGTTCGTCGTTTTATATCTATGTTATTAAATTGTAATAATTATGTATATGGAAATATACATGTTTAGTTTAATTCAAATTTGTAGGAGGATTTTGTGCAATAATGTATCATTTTGTTGTTAAATATTTCTTTAACTGAAATCATTTTTGTTAATGTTAATTTTGGATTTAAAATTATTCGATATAACTAATTGTAACAACCCGCATATTTCACGATTGTATATTTAAATGTTTTATTTAAATATAGCATCGTTAATCAGATTAAAGTCCAAAATGTTACTTTTTGTAAACAGTCGAATTGGGACTCGAGACCACTTCCATTGAGTCCAAAATGGCGTTTACAACTTTTTTGAGTATAAACATCAATATGTTTGGAGTTGAGTAGAATTTTGCTATTTTTCTATTTTGGGCTTTGGGTTTGGGTTTCAGCCCACTAACCCAACATAATACCCTAACTCCACTCAATTCCTCTTCATTCATTCATTCCATTTCCTAACACTTTCAAGCTAAAGTAAAAATGGGGAAAGGAATGGGAAATAGAAATTCCTAAACCCTAGTTTTGTTTAGGAAACTCAAATTCAAATCCAAAATCAAGGAGAAGCTTAGGTAAGCATCCTCTTCATCTTCTCCATCTCTATCTCTCTTCACTCCTCAAAAATTCCTAACCCTAACTTAGGAAATATTCTTCTTATGAGCTTAGATTGAAGCTTCTTGAGTTGTTGTTGAAGAGGAATTGATCTTAGCTTGTTTTAGAGCTTCTCACTTGAGTTTTTGAGTTAAAGGTGAGTTCTTTAACTTACATCTACGTCTATAACTTTCATTGTTGTTAGGTATGAATTCCTAACATTTGTGCATGTTCATTTGCTTTTGATTTGAATTGATTTGGTGAATTTTCCAAATTTTGGTATTTTGGTCCAATTTTTATGAAAATCGTACTATGGATGTTTGGACATTGATATTTGGGGTGTATCGAAGAGCCTATAAGGCTGGGTTGTCGCTTGGCATAAATCCCTAGTCGTCGTTGCTCGTCCGATCGCTCCCGAAACGTTTTGGCCATCTTGGCCTAGGCAAACTGTTGCCCAGGCCAGGTGACTAGATGTCTGGATATCAAGTCCAGACGTCTGGTTTGGACTGGGGATGAAAAAAACGGCAGAGAGTTGGACCAGACGTCTGGTCCAAACCTACCAGACGTCTGGTTAGTTTTCAGACGTCTGGTTGGTTTTCAGATGTCTGGTTTAAGTTTCAGACGTCTGGTAGTTTCTAGAAAATTTCCAGAACTCAAATCCAGACATCTGGATGAACCCCAGACGTCTAGAGCTGCCAATCCTGCCTATTTGCCTATTTTTTGAGTGAATTTCAATTTTAATCGATTTTTGTTGATCCTGATAGTTGTTATCACTTATTATCGACTTTGATGACTCCTTTCTTTGGATTTTTGGGAATATCCGTTTGACGTTTTTGATATCGATTTTTATGGATTTAATTCACATTTTCATATGTGAATTTTTGGTGATTGATTGTTTCTACAATCATTTTTGTGATTTGTCACTTTTAAATACAAAGGTTTCTATACTAGTAGTAAATACTAAAACTCTTTCATAAAAACGATTTCGACACTATTTTAAATATAAAGCTCTCTTTTAAAACCGTTTTCCAATCTATTAGTATATACAAACCTTTACCTCATTCGTATGAGAAATCTAATTAAACGGCTTAGCAAAACAAGTGGTATGAAAGGCTTGCGTTTACTTCATCGGTTAATCCTTGGACTTGTTCGATTGAACTCCCGTGACAATTTTCGAGTGGAAATCTACAATTTGTTCGTAAATATTTAAGTTAAGCTAGTGGTTATGGGACATGAAGCTAAACTCTTATATTTACTAGCTTAGTGTGATTCACACTTCTTATTGATCAATGATGATCCTTTGGTGATTTAGACTAGCGATGTGCGATGTCTCTTTGTCCGCGTGGGGGACTGTACCCCGTTCTATTGAGCTTCGTCTCAATTTTTATAGGCTAGTGACCTATGGTTTTTATGGAGTTTGGTTCATCGGGCGTTCGCTGTACTACGTCGTTGTTCCGGATTATTTGAGCCAGGTTCATCGGGCGTTCGCTATACTACGTCGTTGTTCCGGATTATTTGAGCCATGTTCATCGGGCGTTCGCTGTACTACGTTGTTGTTCCGGATTATTTGAGTTTGGTTCATCGGGCGTTCGCTGTACTACGTCGTTGTTCCGGATTATTTGAGTCAGGTTCATCGGGCGTTCGTTGTACTACGTCGTTATTCCAGATTATTTGAGTTTGGTTCATCGGGCGTTCGTTGTACTACGTCGTTGTTCCAGATTATTTGAGATTCAGGTTCATCGGGCGTTCGCTGTACTACGTCGATGTTCCGGATTATTTGAGTTTCAGGTTCCTCGGGCGTTTCGTTGTACTACGTCGTGGCACCGGCTCTATGGTTAGCGACCATGGGATAGCGACCCATTTGTGATACACGTGTTGGTGAGTTTTCATGCTCCCATTTTGTGATAGGCCTTCCCCTTTTTGTGATTTCTGGATTGATGATTTCTAGAATTTGTGTTCACCGATTTTTATGCGATTGACATTGATATGTTTTGTCAATATTTGTGTTTTGGTGAATAATTTAAAGAATATGACATTCTTTTTAGTGTTTGAGAATATTTGAGGCATTGTATGATTTTTGTTGTTATCTGATGTATACTTGTCACACTATGGCATTATTGTTATCATACGTTTTTGTGATACCTCTTATCCTATCTCATTTTATCTGATATTTATAGCTAGACTGATCCGTTTATTATTTTCTTCTTAAATAATACTTGGGTCAGACCAAGGTATTTCAGGTGCTTCTGCTTGACTTCTTATCAGGCTCCGTCACCTGACTTTTGGCTAACTACTTTAGCATAGTAGTTTTTGTTAGTATACATTTGAGATAGAGACGCCTTGTTGTATACATATTCTTTTTTCTAGCACTTGTACCTATTCTTTTGTGATGTAGTGGATCTTGTATGACCCTACTTTGATGTACAGCTTTATGTGATATATTCATATCTGTTTCCGCCTTTGTGATATGAATATCTATGACTGATTTGTGTTATGTTTATTTCTATATTTGTTTCCGAAGCCCACATAGCCACTGTGTGGTAGCTTTGAGTTTGTATTTGATATATCAGATTTCCTCTTGAAATGAAATGTAAGTTATATTATCTGACATATCGGTACTCGCACAAAGCAATTACACAGAATGTCGCTCCTCAACAGCCTTATTCTTCGTGCTAGTCGACGGCATTACCCTATAGTGTCCTTGGCTAGTGTGAGTATAGAGGTGAGGCGTCACAGCTTGGTATCAGAGCCAAACTTCATAACAATGTAGAATAATCTAGCAAGGATCATTGTCCTAAGTCTTTCTTAGGAATCGTGCCAAAGGATTTAATTCCAGTCTTCGTACCGTTCTATCCTATTTCTTTTTATGATGCCTTGTTTTATCAATCAAGTTAGTTTGATATTCATTCTGAGAATAACCTTTTTCCTCTTCTTTCTTTCTTAAAGAAGAGAAATGGTTAGACCTGGCCGTCCTAGCGCCGGTCAATCCAGTGCTACTCCTCGTGATGGAGTATTTATGTCTGCTCAACAACTTTTAGATCTTGTGAACAATGCCCAAGCTACCGGACCCGTTCCAGTGCCTACTCACCCTAAATCTGGGTTTGCACGCTTGTGCAGATATTATACCGCTTTGGGTGGAAGGCCATTCAAGGGTTCTGAAAACGTTATAGAAATCCAAGCTTGGCTTAGATCATGCGATCACATCTTTTCTCGCATGAATCTTGTGGATCTACATCGAGTCCAAGTGGCTTATAGCATGCTCTAAGAAAGAGCATTAGATTGGTATGAGCTTTTAATTTCAGAAATTATTGAAGCGGACCTTACTTGGGAGCAATTCTGGGAAAGGTTCGAATTGAAGTTTGTGCCGGAAGCTGAAAAGGTAACTTTAGCTCGGCGCTTTATTGACCTTGTTCAAGGTGAATCTTCTATGATCGACTACGTCGCATCTTTTGAATCTCTCTCTAAATATGGGGTCGAATATATTAATACCCCATTGAAGAAAAATCAGAGATTTGTCTATGGGTTGAATAAGAACCTCAAAAAAGCCTTTACTTCTGAAACCAGAAGATTCTTTCGATCAGCTTGTAGATATCGCTCTTCGGCTTGAAGAGGCCGATAAAGAAAGTGATGTTGAAGTTGTGGGTGCCAAACAGAACTTCAAAAATAACATGAAGAGGCCTATTAAGTTCAAAGGCCCCAATCCCAATAAGAAAGGGAAGCAAGAAACTTTGGTAGCAAAGACTCCTACGTCTAGTCGTGGACGATGCTACAATTGTGGTTCTATGGACTACTATGCAAATGAGTGTCTGAAACCCCTTTTTGTCGTTATTGCAAAAGTCCGGGCCATCTTATATCTACATGTCCCATACTCCAAAGTAGGAGAGAGGGAGAGTTGAATGTTGTGCAAGCTCCTAGTGACACTTCTCTTGGTCAAGATATTTCTCATTCTATCCTTGATGACATTATTTTGTTTCGTGATTATCCTATTCGAATTCTTTTGATACGGGTGCATCTCATTCTTTTATATCAAAAGAACTTGTTGATACTTTTTCTTTAATATTATGGGTTTGATGACTTCACTGAGAATTGTGAATCCGGTCGGTGGATCCGCAACACTCAGTTTGCTTTGTAAAGGTGTCGAGATTATTTTATGTATTATTCTTTTCGAGCCGATTTGCATGTTATGCATAACTTAGGCTTCAGAATTGATTTTTGGGAAAGGATTGGCTTAATCATTATAAAGCCCATATCCTATGTCCTGAGAGGACTATCCATCTTCGACATTCTCAATCTGTTAAGCAGATTTCTATTGTTCTTAATGATTTTGATTTCCAAATTCGGTGGCATCATTCTATTCTTTGAACCCTCATGATGAGGAAAGTGTTATTTCTCTCATTCAAGTAGTTTGTGAATTTTCCGGTATATTTGAGCTTGTCTTAGGATTACCACCTAAGAAATCTATTGAGTGGTGCTAAGGTCTTTTCAGCTCGACCTTGCCACCGGTTTTCATCGGCTACGAGTTGCGGAGGGTAGCGTTCTCCTTACCGCATTCCGCACTCGTTATGATTCTTATGAGTAACTCGTGATGTCATTCGGTTTTTCGAGCTTATTTCATCCATCTTATGAATCGAGTATTCTGCGAATATCTCGATGAGACCATCCTGGTATATATTGATTATGGATGAAAACAAAAATTTAAAATTTGCAAATCTTTTTAATAAGATATTTATAAGTAAGATTGGATTTTGTTCTTAAAATGAGCAAAGAATATTCGTAAATTTTTTAAGAGACATGTTTATCATATAAAAGATGATTTTTTGTTGTTTTGCCCATTGAGTGCTTTTAGAATTCTGGTCGATGCGCTTGATCAACGTTATCGATAGGAATCTCCTAAACGCTATGATGAGACAGTCGGACACAGTAAATTGACTTGTAATAAGTAAATTTTTCTAAAAAGATGATTACATAAAGTTAATTATAATTTTGAATGTCTTAGCTTTTCGGGAAAGAGGATCAATTAAAAGAACTCCTTTCCGATGCTCCTATTCTTGTGATTCCCGAAGGGAACCAAGACTTTATTGTTTATACCGATGCTAGTCGTATTGGTTTGGGTGCCATTCTCTTGCAAAGGGAATGTGTTATCATATAGGCTTCTTGACCATTAAAGCCTGCCGAGACTAGATATGCCACTCATGATCTAGAGCTCGCGGCCATTGTTTTCGCTCTTAGAATTTGGCCTTATTATCTTTTGGGAGAGAAATTTGTTCTCTGCACCGATCATAAATCTTTGAAGTATTTATCTTCTCAAAAGGAACTTAATTTGCATCAACAATGTTGGCTCGAGTTCCTTGAATCTTATGATCTTGATATTCTCTATACTCCCGGAAAGGGTAATCGTGTTGCCGATGCCCTTAGTTGAAAGCAAAAAGCGGTTGTTTCCATGATGATATTTGAATGGAGTGATCTCGAGACTTTGTCCACTTGTGAGATTCGAGATCGTGAATCCGATTCATGTTCATCTCTTGTTTTATGTAGCCTTGAGGCTCATCCTTCACTTTTAGCACCGCTTATCATCCTCAAATCCTAAGGATTGCTCTTGGGAAACCTGAGAATTCATCGAGCGAACACATTCTATTGTGCTCCTTAGGGTGAACTTCTCATTTCAAAATTTCTTCTTTTGTGTTGTTATGCCTTTGTATGGTTGTTACTTTTTATCTTCCTCTTAATTATTGCGAGGACGCAATTTCTTTAAGGATGGGAGTCTGTAACAACCCGCATATTTCACGATTGTATATTTAAATGTTTTATTTAAATATAGCATCGTTAATCATATTAAAGTTTGAAATGTTACTTTTTGTAAACAGTCGAATTGGGACTCGAGACCACTTCCATTGAGTCCAAAATGGCGTTTACAACTTTTTTGAGTATAAACATGATATGTTTTAAGTTGAGTAGAATTTTGCTATTTTTCTATTTTGGGCTTTAGGTTTGGGTTTCAGCCCACTAACCCAACATAATACCCTAACTCCACTCAACTCCTCTTCATTCATTCATTCCATTTCCTAACACTTTCAAGCTAAAGTAAAAATGGGGAAAGGAATGGGAAATAGAAATTCCTAAACCCTAGTTTTGTTTAGGAAACTCAAATTCAAGTCCAAAATCAAGGAGAAGCTTAGGTAAGCATCCTCTTCATCTTCTCTATCTCTATCTCTCTTCAATTATTAGAAATTCCTAACCCTAACTTAGGAAATATTCTTCTTATGAGCTTAGATTGAAGCTTCTTGAGTTGTTGTTGAAGAGGAATTGTCTAAGCTTGTTTTAGAGCTTCTCACTTGAGTTTTTGAGTTAAAGGTGAGTTCTTTAACTCACATCTACGTCTATAACTTTCATTGTTATTAGGTATGAATTCCTAACATTTGTGCATGTTCATTTGCTTTTGATTTGAATTGATTTGGTGAATTTTCCAAATTTTGGTGTTTTGGTCCAATTTTATGAAAATCATACTATGGATGTTTGGACATTGATATTTGGTGTGTATCGAAGAGCCTATAAGGCTGGGTTGTCGCTTGGCATAAATCCCTAGTCGTCGTTGCTCGTCCGATCGCTCCCGAAACGTTTTGGCCATCTTGGCCTAGGCAAACTGTTGCCCAGGCCAGATGACCAGACGTTTGGATATCAAGTCCAAACGTCTGGTTTGGACTGGGGATGAAAAAAACGGCAGAGAGTTGGACCAGACGTATGGTCCAAACCTACCAGACGTCTGGTTAGTTTTCAGACGTCTGGTTTGAGTTTCAGACGTTTGGTAGTTTCTGGAAAATTTCCAGAACTCAAATCCAGAAGTCTGGATGAACCCCCAGATGTCTGGAACTGCCAATCTTACCTATTTGCCTATTTTTTTTAGTGAATTTCCAATTTTAAGCAATTTTTGTTGATCCGCATAGTTGTTATCACTTATTATCGACTTTGATGACTTCTTTTTTTGGATTTCTGGCAATATCCGTTTGACGGATTTAATATCGATTTTTATGGATTTAATTCACATTTTCGTATGTGAATTTTTGATGATTGATTGTTTCTACAATCATTTTTGTGATTTGTCACTTTTAAATATAAAGGTTTCTATACTAGTAGTAAATACTAAAACTCTTTCATCAAAACGATTTCGACACTAATTTAAATATAAAGCTCTCTTTTAAAATCGTTTTCCAATCTATTAGTATATACAAACCTTTACCTCATTCGTATGAGAAATCTAATTAAACGGATTAGCAAAACAAGTGGTATGAAAGGCTTGCGTTTACTTCGTCGGTTAATTCTTGGACTTGTTCGATTGAACTCTCGTGACATTTTTTGAGTGGAAATCTACAATTTGTTCGTAAATATTTAAGTTAAGCTAGTGGTTATGGGACATGAAGCTAAACTATTATATTTACTAGCTTAGTGTGATTCACACTTCTTATTGATCAATGATGATCCTTTGGTGATTTAGACTAGCGATGTGCGATGTCTCTTTGTCCGCGTGGGGGACTGTACCCCGTTCTATTGAGCTTCGTCTCAATTTTTATAGGCTAGCGACATATGGTTTTTATTGAGTTTGGTTCATCGGGCGTTCGCTGTACTACGTCGTTGTTCCAGATTATTTGCATCAGGTTCATCGGACGTTCGTTGTACTACGTCGTTATTCCGGATTATTTGAGTTTAGTTCATTGGGCGTTCCCTGTACTACGTCGTTGTTCCGGATTATTTGAGTCAGGTTCATCGGGCGTTCGCTGTACTACGTCGTTGTTCCGGATTATTTGAGTTTGGTTCATCGGGCGTTCGCTGTACGACGTCGTTGTTCTGGATTATTTGAGTTTTAGGTTCATCGGGTGTTCTCTGTACTACGTCGATGTTCCGGATTATTTGAGTTTCAGGTTCCTCGGGCGTTTCGCTGTACTACGTCGTGGCACCGACTCTATGGTTAGCGACCATGGGATAGCGACCCATTTGTGATACACGTGTTGTTGAGTTTTCATGCTCCCGTTTTGTGATAGGCCTCCCCCTTTTTGTGATTTATGGATTGATGATTTCTATAATTTGTGTTTCACCGATTTTTATGCGATTGACATTGATATGTTTTGTCAATATTTGTGTTTTGGTGAATAATTTAAAGAATATGACATTCTTTTTAGTGTTTGGGAATATTTGAGGCATTGTATGATTTTTTTTGTTATCTGATGTATACTTGTCACAGTATGGCATTATTGTTATCATACATTTTTGTGATACCTCTTATCCTATCTCATTTTATCTGATATTTATAGCTAGACTGATCCGTTTATTATTTTCTTCTTAAATAATACTCGGGTCATACCGAGGTATTTCAGGTGCTTCTGCTTGACTTCTTATCAGGCTCCGTCACCTGACTTTTGGCTAACTACTTTAGCATAGTAGTTTTTGTTAGTATACATTTGAGATAGAGACTCCTTGTTGTATACATATTCTTTTGTCTAGCACTTGTACCTATTCTTTGTGATGTAGTGGATCTTGTATGACCCTACTTTGATGTACACCTTTATGTGATATATTCATATCTTTTTCCGCCTTTGTGATATGAATATCTATGACTGATTTGTGTTATGTTTATTTCTATATTTGTTTCCGAAGCTCACATGGCCACTGTGTGGTAGCTTTGAGTTTGTATTTGATATATCGGATTTCCTCCTGAAATGAAATGTAAGTTATATTATCTGACATATAGGTACTCGTACAAAGCAATTACACAGAAGGTCGCTCCTCAACAGCCTTATTCTTCGTGCTAGTCGACGGCATTACCCCGTAGTGTCCTTGGCTAGTGTGAGTATAGAGGTGGGGCGTCACACTAATAGTTTCCAATATATATATATAAGTATTATAGCACACATATATTTCATTAGTTGAAAACTTGGATAATAAAGGCATGTGTAAATTTAGTTAATAAGTTATAGATGTCATTTAGTATATCAATTATTGCAATTAAAGAGAGAAAGAGAAGTAAAAGGTTTCTCTCTCTATACATATTGTCATATCTTCCCTTAATTAATTATATAGGTTAGAGAGGTAAACAGAAGGTTTTCTTCTCTAAACTCATTTATGCATGTTTCATTTATACATATATACACTACTTATACACTGCACTTTCAATTCACACAAATGAATGTATTTGATACATTCATTATAATACATACAAATTTAAATCTCCATTTTAACAATGTAAACAAAATAAAATTTTATTAGATTGGGTCTAATATACCTCTAGACTTCATAGGAAAAAATATGATCTAGATAGGGAATTTTTTTGAAATCTACTTATTTCACCCGCTTCCGACTGGCCCGATTCCAACAATGGTATCAGAGCCAAATAGTTTATGCTATCTAAATTAGTTATGTTAGGGATAACCGATTATGCTTACCAATATAGTTAAGTGTCTAGAAAAGTAGTGTCTAGGCTTGGGTTTGGTAATCAAGTATCCTGCCCTCCCTCACTACTGGGCTGATCTTGCCCGAAAAGTGAAGTGAGCACAAAGGTTGCCCCTAATAAGAAAAATCTAATTTGAATTAGGTCTGGGCTAATTTTCAAAATTGTTTTGAAATCAAAATAATATTTTAAATTTAAAATAAGAATTACATTATATATGTTATAATATGATTTTCAAAGTTGGCTTTGAAAACAATGTATATTATAAATGTTATAATATAGTTTTCAAGAGTGCTTTAAAAATATAAAACATATTTTGAAAATTTTAATATTTATTAATAAGTTTAATAAATTAAATAAATTAATTAAATAATTAATTAATTAAAATATACACATGTACAATATATATATATATATATGTTATATTAACTTGAATTGTTAAAGATGATGTAAGGATATATGTATATACATAAGAAGTTTTCAAAATTAATATTTAATTAAATTGTCTAATTAAATAAGTTAATTAAAAGTTAAGTAACAAATAGTAATATATATATATATATCTGTGTGTGTGTGTATAACTATAAATGTTATGGTATATATATTCAATTGAAATGTTTAATCGAATAATATAAAATTAATTAAATGTTAATTAATTAAATTAATTAAACATGATTTAATTAATGTAATGTACATAATACTATTATATAAGTTAATTAAATTATAAAAGTTACACAATAATTAAACTTACATCATCTGAATGTATAAAAAAAGTGAAACAATAAGAAACTCAAATAGACTTAAGGAATAAATACATACGTATAATACGTATACCCTGATTTTTGATATGTCCAACACATGAATCACTAGGGCATTTCATAAGAAACACATTATTGCAGAAGTTGATATCACTCAATTAAATATTAAAGATTATGAATCTTTAATCTACGTGTTGTCCTCTACCATTTATTTATTAATAAATTACTCGCATACTCTCTGGTTGTTAGGGAAACTCAAGCTAGAGATGTTATGTGTAGTATTATTAATATTGACTAGACGAGGTAAGATACCTATATGTATTTGTTGAGCAAACTTAAAGTACATATACTATACTTAGACTATCGCGAAATGAATGATAGGTACAAGTTAATAATTGCTTTCGATTTGTCGAGGGAACTATTAGTTAGGAGTTATCCATCGATTGTGGGGCTATGACTTGTTGAGCAAACTTAAGGTTAGAATCCCAAGATAGACGAGTCTTAACACCCATTAGTGAAGTCGAAAGACATCTGTGTTTCGTCTTAAGGTTTTGAGAAACATAAAAGACTAATGTGAGCCTTATTAGAAATAATGAAATGGTAACATTTAACCTTTCTAATATTATAAGAATATCTGCTATATAATGTTATAATAATCTACAATTATAATTTTGTCCAGTTACTATAATTGATAAAAAAATTATCAAATAAAATATACAAATGAACTAAATTAATATTGACAAGTAGGAATGTAAAATATACTTACCAATAAATATTTTTTGCATGTTGAGTCATGTAAGTGCCTATTTATACAACTAATAAATACGTTCATAACCTAGTCACTTACGTGTTTGTTTGCCCAAGACGGTGTATTATTTTCTATGAGTTTTTCACTCTACAAACAATACATGGATATGAATATTTAATCCATATCTAATCATATATAAATGTAACATTTAACATTTCTAATGTTTTTAACTCTATAAACAATGCCTTTTCAACCCCCAAATGTCAACACTGGTACATCCATGGTATTCACGTGCCGAGCACCCTGGTGCTAGAAAGACGAATTGTTAAGCAAAAAAGAAAAAGAATTAAGGAAGAAAGAACACAACATCAAAATCTCATAGCATAACGATAAAACATAATATAGAAAAAATAGTACAAAGTGTCACCCTAAGATACACCAGAAGTACTATCATCAGTCTGGACAGTTATAATAGCATGTCCTCACAAACACTGATATATATATATATATATATGATAGTAGTGCAGCGAAACTAAGAATACTATGGTAGGTGAAATATCTAGCTCGTCTCCTAAAGCTCCAAAGAATATCCAACTAAAACCCACCTTTCTCAAACCACTCGAAAGACCACTCGAGGAATTAAAGGAGAGATAAAACCACGAGTCAGATATAAGCCTGACGTGAGAAACTCAAGAAATATGATGTACCTCATAACATTAGCTTTTGAGATCGTGTGAATCACCGTAACAGTTTTCCCCTTAAAAGAACCAAAACCATTTAATATGCAAATAAAGTGATATAATAGATAATGTCTAGGGTGTAGAATATAAATCAAAAAAATAACTATGCTGCTTGCAGCTCACGACACAACAATATTAGAAATACAACTGAAACCGCTAAGGTACATTTGTATATGGATTTCTTTGGAGATCTCCTCAATAAACCAAAGCCGACCCCCATGACAAGGATCAGAAACTACCATTCGAGCGTTGTATATATCTAGATAAAATATACCATAAGGTACACTTGAACATGTGATGTCGAATATCATTAACTCCCGCTAGCAACATCGATAAGCATCTCTAGATATGGAGTTGATATTCCCTTTTGGGTTAACTAAACCCCCTAGCTGTGCACCCTACTCTATCTTCTGTCATTTTCCGATGGTGAACTCACATTCAGCATCTCAACACACGAGTCTTCATCACTCGAATAGATCTTAAATCTCTCCATGGATTCCAGCATCAGTCGTCCAACGAATGCTAACTCTGCGCTCTCTCTTAGGATCAACCTTAAGATAGATAGTACCCTCACTAGCATCATTTGAAATGTTAACACCAACCTCTGCCTTGGGCTTAAACTTAGGATAGACAGTTCAACTCTGTAACATTTCACTCAATAATCACTTCAAAAACATAAAACTTGCATATCAGTTTTGAAGTGGTTTTCGGTAAGTAATACACTTATTTGATCCCAGACTCTTCAAAACTAAATCGATGAATTCTCGGTTACCTTAATTATGATTCTTTAAGAAGAAAATGAATGATATAAAGGAGTCCTCCTCGGGGGACCTCATATATATGCATTCTTAAAGTACAAGACTATTCATACGAATGAGTTCTCCCCTAGGGATCTCAAACCATATAATACGTGATGCTTACATATGCTTCCCAAGTTAATACGGTCTAATTTGATAGTCGACTAATTGACTATCAAGTATGAAATAGAAACGTTCACATATGGAAACCAAGTCTCGTATACTTGTCATGTTTTCGACCTTCTCAACTTACACTATCCCTCGGTCAAGATCGAAGCCAGTAGGTTAGTGCATTGTTTGCTTCTAAAACCTACTCGAACGTCATTCTTAACTCTCATAGATAGAACACGTCTACTTTATCGGCTTTTAATGCTAAGTATAGAATTAAATACTTTCCATAAACAAGTAAACACACAAAACGCAATTAAGTCACACAAAGCATGATATAGTTATATAAGTAGCTTCTAATCCCCTATTTATTTAACTAATTCTTTAATTAATTAAAACTTCTTTGTATATACTTGTATGTATATAAAATACCTTTACAAAAGATATATATATATATATATTGCCATTTCACTATTCATTTCTACTCCTTTCAATATTTAGATATTTTTGAATATTCTTATTGCATATAGAAATCAAGTCTCGTATCCTTATCACATTTCCAACAATCTCAACCTACTCTATCCCTCGGTCAAGAGTGAAGCCAGTAGGTTAGAGCATTGTTTCTTCTAAACCCTATTCGGACATCATTATTAAATCTTACAGATAAAAAAGGCTACTTTGTCAGCATTTAGTGCAAGTATATGATTAATTACTTTCCATAAACAAGTAAAAACACAAAGCATGATTAAGTCACATGAGCGACTCCTAATACCCTCTTTAAATTATTTGAATATAATTAAAAACCTTTTAAAAATGATATATATATATATACATACTAATTTATTTATCAAGCTAATGTACTTAATAAAACCCTAATACAATTTAAAAGACAAAATGTTACATACACCTTTTAATACTTTAATAAAAATTTAACTAATTTTCTAAAACTATATATACATAAAATTACTTTTAGATAATTAGAAATATGTTTTAGATATACGTTAAAAATATAAATTAAAAATAACTAAAATTGACATTGTTAAAAACATCTAAAAAGCATATTTACATTTATTAAGCCCCCGTGCTTCAATAATTAATAATTAGTTATTAAAAATATATTCAAACTTATATCTACTTTTAAAATACTCTAATATATGTTATTAAACACTACTAAAAATATTCTAGAAAAATACTTTGTTTAAATGTCATTTTAAACCATTTAAAGTTTTAAACAACAAACAATAGCATTTAAAATTTAAATGTCATTTAAAACCATTTGAAGTTTTAAACAACAAACAATAGCATTGTACAAGCAATATTATAAAACTTCATTATGATCAAATGGTGAGTTAACTCAATCTTTTCCAACCTCATAACCAAGCACAATCCTCTATCTCACTACCATGTCCTACCTCAACAAAAACAAGGTCTAAAATTCCTCCTACCCTTCAGTTTGCTCATAGCCTAGCCTAGAATGGCTTCAATTGCTCATGGCCCATGATGATTCAAGGGGTTGTGCTATTTTTATTCAAGCCTTAGGTTGCTCTTCTTTGAATTTGATGTTGTGTTCTCTTCTTTCTTTTTTCCTTTTCTTTTTATTTTTCTTTTCACCCTAACAATCGGCCTTTTTGGCACTTGCATGCTCATCACATGAATGATATGGATGTATTAGTGTTGACATTTAGGGGTTGAAAAGGAGGGTCATTACACAATTCATAATGTACGAAACCTCGATGAAATCTGTTCATTCAAAATAATAAAGTTAACCATCGCATGAGACCATGTATTCAATATGATTGATTACGATGATGATCTTGTTGTGCTAAATGTAAGACTAGACCAAGAGCTACAATATATATCTAAGAACTCGACCATTGAAATATCATTCTGATCAGTTTATGTGAAGTGCAACTTATTTGATATCCTTAAAAGTTAAGAATGACCAAATGCATTTTTATAAAGAGTTCTTTATGATATTATAGTAAGATTTCCTTTTAATGGTTCGACCATTTAGAAAGGAAAGTGAAAGTACAAGAGTAGATGTAACTTAAAGCGTGGTTGGGATAAAGAGAGTAAATGTTCACTTCTACTTCATAAAGAAGCATTGGAAACAGTGTAAAATAATAATTGATACTTAAAATTGGAATGAGAAATATGATTTTAATTACAAAATATATTTTCACATAGAAAATTATTTTCTATGAGATTTATTTCTTTAAATTTAAGATATTTGATCTGAAAATTCTCGATTGTAAATCAGATGCAGTAAATGAAATAATAGCATATATTAATTGGTTGAATGGAGCTTCATTTTTCATATGCTATTATAATAATGGTGGAAATAGTGGGAGCGTGTCATATAGCACTTATTTGTCGCATCGAGTTACAAAAATTATTTTTGTAAAACATACCAAATATTATTTATGAAATAATAACTGTCTTTCAGAGTTGACTGAAAAATAGACATAGTTTTATTTCAATATGAATTTTATGGATATTCATTATAAAATAAAACTATAATGTAGTATTTGTTTTCATAACAAATGTGATGCATTGAAAATTATGGAAGTATATGAAATTATTTGCAATTATTTTGGGATTATAGACTAAGCTGTAGTTTTGATAAATAATTTGATTATATGATTATGGATCATGTGATACTAGTTAATTATATCTCAAACAATTATGGGCAAAGCACCCATTCAGTGGGAGTGTAATAAGAGTTGATGAAAACTTCAGATTGATATACATAAATGTATGCAATCATAAGTATAATAATACCAAAATGGTTCCATGTACTTCGTTATATTCACTGATGAGTTATCATTGATATCAACATGTGTATTTGATACACATGTAGTATGTTTACGATAATCTCATAGAGTATAAAACAGAATGTGCAATAGAAAATAAAATTGGTTCGATTTGATCGAATAGGTGATTATATTGGAAAGAGGTTTGAATGTACCTAAAAATGAATAAAGATTCAATCTCAAAAATCACTCCTTCCTATGATATATAATGCTGTATCGATAAGGGGTAATCGAACTTTGTTGGAAAAGTACAATTAATTAGGAGTGAAGTTGAGTTAACTTCTTTCTATAAGGTCGTGCACTTAAGGGTTGTACATAATGTAAAAATTAATTTCATCTAAATAATAGTTTATAAAATCAAACAATATAAGGTTTTATAAGAAACCCTAACATATTATAGGCCAAGGAGTTGGTAGGTTGGGTGAGTTGAAAGACTGTACGTAATAATAGTTCTGGGGGGTCTTTTATGAATCTCCCTAAAAGTAGTTTGGGAACGACTGTAATTGGATGACCAATTTATATTTTGAACATAAGTATTATAAACTAAAACCAAATCAGTTACATATATAAGACAATTCATAAAGTGTTAATGAACACCTATTCAGTTACACTAAGAAATAATTGTTGTTGCAAGAAATACCAACTTCATAGTGAAAGAATTTCTTTTAGAAATTATTAGTAGTAAAATGGATTTGGATACAATCCAATGATAAAACTGATTACAAAGAATGAAATAAAATTAATCAAACCTAAATGAACATTACGCATTAGAATGTCTAATATATATTCTTGCATATTAAAGAGAAACTATGAGTTTTTTTATCAACGTCGACAATAAATAATCCTCAACAGTCAATTAAACCATTAGGAGTATTAACTCTGCCATATGGTATGATGCACAAATCTGAAAGGATTTCAAGTACATTATCAAAATGTGATTTGATAGCTATACTTGAAGCAATATGATTCATAGGCTGTGGATGTGTCTTCAAGAGGAAGACTAATGCAATTGGAATATAGTGAGCATTATTGATAAGAACTAAATCATAATTTTCAATTGTTGAAATTAATGTAATAGATTTATCATTCAATGTGCTGAAGATGATTCAGATTTTACCCATAAAGTTATTTCTTAGTATAGCTTTATGTTTTGGTACATATGTGTTGAAATGGAAAATTCTAAATATTGATTTAGAATAGATTATTTGCACATAACAACCAAAGTGTCTGAAAGTCAGTGGGAGCAATATTGAGTTTTTGGTTTTTTCGGATATGATCTAAGAAATGATACAAAAGTATCATTCAATAAGCATTAAAATTGAATAAGTAATTTGATAGAAATATCGAATAGTTCGATTTTTAATCAAAATGCAAATGAAGCATGTGTCCATATGAAAGAACATTAAAGGGTACATAAATATTTCTAAAATTATATGTAAATAACTTAATGTTGATTGTTAATGATGTACTTATATTAAAATCAGCAATAATATGGTTGTTTAATACTCGATATTGGATTTGTAAATTATATCTTTTATAATAAGTATACACGATGTTGGGAATGTCTCAAATGATATGCGAAGACATCATATTAAAATGTTTAAAATAGAACATGTAAGATGGATTCCTTATGAATTGACAATAGGAATTACAATACATGTTGTATTGTCGACAATGTTGTATCTTGCTTATGTATTTGATGCATGAAGCAAATATCGAATCCAAACTAAGATCACTAAATGGTAGTTTAGAGTGTTCTCGAGTATTTGTAAAATGCTAGAGAATTATTTATAGAGACCGAACTCCTTACGAAGGAGTGTTCGGACTCGAACTTTATAAGTGCTATCGAGTATAATATGTCAATATTACATTCATGTTCAAACTTTAATTAAGAAGCTTTAAGCTGGAATGTTCAAAAGTTAAGTAGTAGCTAATTCAACCAAAGGCTACTACAATATAAGAAGTATAAATAAATACATAAATTTATAATTAAGCTGAGGGTGATTTCAAATGTTGAAAATCCATGGCATTATTATATGATAACAATGTCGCGATGCAGTTTGTAAAAGAACCTAGAGCTCACTACAAGCCGAGAGACATACTTCGAATAGTTCCACATGATAAAGACAGTTTATCAACATCGAAGAGAGTTGATTGACAGTGTAGATAATTAAAACAAAATAACATACCCATTCACTACGGGATTGAATCGATTAATTTTGAGAAAACAAATTGATGAAGGTTGAATAAGGTCTTACGGTTGACCCTAAATGCAAGTAGGAGATTGATAGAGTTGGGGGTATGCCCTATAGGCAATTTTGTAATTTGTTACATATATCTGACTCTAACAATCTTGTTCAGAATAAAAGGTGTTTTTCTTTTTATCATATACTTGTTATACAGTGATATAAACAATTAGGTAATTAATTTGAAGTATATAAATGGAAATTACTTAAATGATATGTTATGTGATAGTAATTACAAAGTATTGTAATCATGAGAATTTTATCACAATGAAAATAACATATTGTTTCAAATATTCCCAGTTAAGGTGTTTCGAGAAAGGGTATCAATTCATCTGTTGAGACTACGAAACGATCTTCAAATGTTAGGCAGTGTATTTCTCATGGCTGCTGCAGAAACCAAGGTTTTGCGTACTGATAGTTAATGGACAACTATAAGATAACTCACTCGAGAGTTCTCCTTTGGTTAATATAACGAATGTCAAATAGACAATCTTGAAGTGACGATGTTACACAATTCCCTCGACTCGAGAATATTGTGGAACTTTGACGTGGACACTCAACTTTGATTGTAGTTAAATAGTTACATGGCATCAATGGAACGACTATAGCTGGGTTTGAGTTGAAGCATTGGAAGTGAAACACTATTCAACAAAGAGCTTGTCTCCTCAGTTATATGGGGTTAGTATCACGATCAACTATAGTCAACTCAAAATCAAAGTCTCTAGCCAGAGAAGTAAGGTTACTAATAATTGTTATTATCGAACCAAGAATTTTGTGTTTGGAAATACAAAGTTGAATGTGAACAATGTTGGAGTTTGACCAAAATCAAATTCTATAAGTTATAATGTGATATAGTTTTGACGAAGAGAATTAGTGTAAATAATCTTTAATACTAGGTACCGTGTGATGATCTGCCTTTTCGGGCCTCAAAAGTAGACACTATACATCCACGGTATTCACGTGCTGAGAATCCAAGTGCCGAAGAGACAGATTGTTGGGGTGAAAGAAAAGAAAAGACAAAATAGAATATCACAATGTGATGAGTAATATATAATATCCAAATGATCTTTACCAAGAAAACTTTTATAACAATCGGACTTTAACCTATCATCATCGTGGGTAGTTATAACAGCTCATCCTTACAAATGCTGATAAATACAAAACAAGTAATGTAGTGGAAATTAAAGGTTCAAAAATACGTCTTGGAGGTATCCAGCTCATCTCCCGAAGCTCCAAAAAATCCAAAGCTAACTATGGAAAAATATTTTGGTCCGACCCGAGTATTATAAGAAAATAACACCCAGATCAGTTTGGTAAACCAGTGTGAGAAATTCAAATAATATAGATTGTTATATTTATAAAAAACTTTCAAAAATTAAAGGTATTTCATAAGACCACACCGCACATAAACACGGACGAGTTTTTACCTAATGATAACCAAACAATTTATAGGAAATCTTGTGATATTATAATAATGTCGAGGGTTTAAAATAAATATTGAATCATATCTAGAATGGTTACATTAATTACACTCAACAACATATTTAGTATACTGCTAAGTTCATAAAGGCGCGTATTGGAAAATGGATTTCTATACAATGACAGGGCTATTGGGGTATCGCTCGTTATAGTACATCTCTAGATAAAATGTACTTAGGCTGCAAACCTTGTACTTCTGCAAATCAAGACTAGCCTTGCCCTTCCTAGATAGTACCGAATATGTCATCACCCCGCTTGCTTTATAACCTTTTTCCTCGAGAGCTCTCATGCACATACCAAATCCATAAATAGTGATCTAGAAAGGTGATGATCATACCCTAATGGTAGTGAGCCACATAGCTTGCGGCATATCTCATGTTTTAGTAATTCCCGAGTGTGAGGCTCATGAGGCAACGATTACCTTTTCATCTTAGTAAATCCCTCTTGTAATGCTAACACTGCCCTCTAGGCAACAATGCAATGCCAGCATTCATCCATACAAGTTGTTCAGGATATGAACAAATCGAAGGAGCTACTTCTACTACATCCTTTTTGGAATCACCCTCAGAATTAGTAGCAAGCAGCCCTTGCACTTCAAAGAACACCGTCTTCAATTCCAACATCTTTAAGATGTCTTTAATTTGAACGCTTAAGACGGTTCGAAGTGGTTTCAGATAACTCATGCTTATCCGATCCCGGTCTCTCCGAACCAACAATCGATAGTTTCATGTTGACTCAATCCTAGTTCTTTCAGAAGTAAGTAGACTATATAAGAGTCCCAATGGGATTTATAATATACCCATTAAAGCGAAAGATGTTTCACCGGGATGGGTTCTCCTAAGGGAATCTCAAACTGTATGAAATCGCGAGGCTTTCATATACTTCCTAAGTCAAAACTGGTCAATTTATCGATAATGGACAAACCACTATCTGGTGTATGTATTGTTTGCATATGAAGAATCAAACATCTTATACTCATCATCACATTCTAATTTTAGATGGTACTATCCCTCGATTAACAGTGAAATCAAACAAGTTAGAAAACCATCCTTCCCTCAACATACATTCTTAATTTTCAAGATAGAGATGAGTTTTCATATCTTGGAATTTGGTGTCAAGTATACGATGAAGTACCTTCCATATACTTAATTAATCATGACATATTTATCGAAATTAACCCTCTCATATTTATCACGTTTCTGACATTTCGACTTCTCCTTCCCTCACCCAAAATCGAAGTCAGGTAAGTTAAGGTACCGGTTGCACCCCCGGCCCTCCCTTAGTTAAAGCACTTTGATTCTAGAAATCACAGATAAAGAAAAATATGCTCATTAGCTTTTAAGGCTAAATACACAACGACTTACTTTCCATAAATGTGTCATCATTTCAGCACTACTTTATCATATTTGTTTTGTGTTACTTAATGGCACTGACAAAGAAATCTCTTGCATAAAACAAAGTCTTTTTAAAATAAACCTGAATACCAATTCCAAAACTTATTTCCAGTCTTCGATTTCAAACTAGTACTTTGCATCGGTTAGAAATGAAACTATTCAAGTTGGGGTATCATTACCCCTCAAACCTTGAATTGACGACACTTCTAACTTTCAAATTAGAAACAAGTTTCATACCTCGAAGTCTAGAAATTAAAGTAGGATCTGAGAGTTCCAATCCACGTGTTCTTAAAAACATTTTCGAAAATCACTTATTTAAACCAAAGTTTGATTAAAACGACAACGTCTTTTCCATTATAAAAGTAACCACCTTTTTAATAGATGAATTCCAAACCATTTTAAAACAACTTGCTTTTTTATAAAAGTAAACAACATCTTTAATAATAACAAACTGTTATAAATTAATTTTCTTTCCAATTTCCTTAACCATTTATTATAACAAAGTGTTACAGTCCATAATCTCTTTTCCTTTCTCGAAAACATTTATTACAATGATTGTGTTGTAATCCATGACTCCCTTCTCTTTTAAAATTATTTTTAGAACTCTTTAAAACAATTTTGAGATTTTTATTTAAACATCCTCTTCAAAGATAGTCGCTTTTAACAAAACTTGACTTTTGAAATAAATGAGTAAAATTTAAACCTCCTATTTAAATAACTAAATAAATTCTTAAAAAAATATATTTACTACTTCAAACGTCCTTTTAAATACTTATAAACAAATTTGAAAAGACTTTTCAAAATATCTAAGATAGATAACTCGTTTTATTTTACAAAAATCAAATATTTCCAAAACTGCATCCATAATGATTACCGCTATATGGACCATAACTTTAAAACTTGTTTTTGTAAACCACATTTCTTTCTATATTTAAACCACTTTAATACCTTTCCTAAAGGTTTGAAAACAAAAGTTGAGTTTAGAAACTCTTTCTAAACATATTATAAAACAAGCATTAGATCGCTAAAAAGCGAGCATGGAATTTCAACGTCACAATAAAACCAACAACAAGTATGTTAACTATAACTACGTAACATTCACTTTCCATATACACAAATATTTACGTAACCAATAATGTATGTAAATAAAAATCAACAAGGCGAGGAATCCTCTAGGATCCCTCTATATAAAAAATTATTCTTCGAAGTGCTTCCATAGCGACGTATTTGCTACGAAGATACTTCGACTTCCATTCTCTTTGGTTTTGTCCCCTGCAACACAATAGTTATTTATGCCATCCGCTTTCAAGCGGGAATCAAAATTAAACAACAACATAAGCACATTACAATACATACATGCAACCATATAAGCAAGCACTAAATTATTACAATAGTTTGTCAACTTTAAACTAAACCAAAGTGAGATTTCTCATTCTAATTCAAACCACTTGCTACCACTTTATCCTAATATCCAGCAACCAACCCCACACCTTGCTAAGTACTAGAAAACACCTCCCATACCCTCCTCATGTTCACGCAACCCCCTTCTCCTCTAATTGCTCATGGCCCAAGGCTATAAACAAGGTTTGGGTGCTAAAGTTTGGATCTTTGAGGTTGTAGAGATGTTTGCAATAATGTAGAGAAGATTATATTTGATTTCGGTTTAATTTGGAGAAGATTTGAAGAAAGAAAAGAATGAAGAGGAGGAAGCCATTATTGAAAGAAGTGAAAAAGGAAAAGAAGAAAGTAAAATGGATTTGTGAAAATGGAAATGGAAAAGAAAAGAGAGGAGTTCTTTTTATAAAAAATAGAAGTGACAAATTACCAATTTACCCTTAAGCTAATACCCTCCTTTGGAAATTAGACAACACACACCCTTATGCCATTTGACCCATCACATCACATTTTTTTAAGTGAAGTTCTTTTAGTACTCTTACATTTAAAATAAGAAGGAAAGGTCTTTTCCTTAATCTATCGATTACCTTTTTAATCATACTTACTTTTACTAACCCTTCTTACAATATTTAACCACTTGTTATATATGTAAATGTGTGCGCATATATGTGCAACAACGTTGCGACAACTTTCGTTCGATTAAAGATCGAAAATCCAAAAAATAATTTTCGGTCACATTTTCCAATTTTCACCGAACTATCTATTTTTGTAAAAAAAAATCAAAAATGAATTTCTTATCATTAATTAATAATTAAAAGAGTGTTATTTTACTATTAAAAACCAATAATCGAATATTTATCAAATACTCACAAATCAAAGCGATGAAATTATGGGTCATTACATTCTCCCCCTTAAAATATTTCATCCTCGAAATTTTATCACAAATAATCAACCAAGAAACTAGCCATACCAATCCTTAACATTTCCTAAAAATGTTAGAGGACTAACAAACAAACTTAGAATTTGTCCAGGTTTCCAACCTTCTCATCACATAAGGATGATAAACAATCCACTGAGCATACCTCATGCTCCACGATCATAGATTGTTACTCAATCGATTATTCACACTAACTTATGATAAATCGAAGAGTCATCTGCCCAAATCCTCATGCAATATTAAAGGCAAATATACTTAAGCCCGTACGATGTATATAGGGCATCCTTATGTAATATCTGATTCGATCCCTTGCTCGAATCATAAGCTTTCCTTCTGAACTAGTATCGCTTCCCCGATGTAACGACCCGTAATTTTTGATAATTAAATTTATTAATTAAATAAGTTATTGGGAATTTAATGTTGTGAAAAATTTAAAATTTATTAATAAGAAATAACTAGAATGTAATGTTAGTAATGTTAATTTAAGGCATTTGATAACTAATTTATTGTAATCCCAATTTATTGGAATGATTGAAAGGTTATAATTGGTTATAAATTGTAAATAAGGAAATAGATTTAATGTTTTATTTATTTATGAAATAATATGTAATTAATTGTAATTGGACAAAACTAGTTTGTGTAGATATTTAGAACATTGGTTGTAGATAATAAACTTATAAATGTGATTGAGTAAAAGGTGACAATTGTTATTTGTTACATATTTATTTAATTTGTTGAATTAAATTGGAAATCAATTGCAATTAAATGTAATTAAATATTACGCTAATGTAAATTAAGATGATAATTGTAGAGTATTAGTGTAATAAGATACAAACCAATGTTAACTATGCCCTTAGAGTAATGATTGATTGAATAAAAAGATTGAAATCAAATTTAATCAATTTATTGGAATTAAAATATAATTAATTGAATTCTATTTACAGTTGAAACTAAACACTGTAATTAGTGTAATATTTAACATTGAATTGATATGTAAATTTGTTTTAAATTATTGTAAATGTAAGTAATCAAAAATGATAAAAATTGTTAGTTATTAAATTTGAAATTAAAAAGTGATTTAATCAATTTAATAATAATTTATTTATTTAACGTGAAAATAGCCATTTTGGCCACTGTCTCGGATTTCGAAAAAACCAGTTTCATCGGATCCATAACAGTGAATTATTGTAAATTTTCAAGTTTCGTGGCGATCAGACTTGTCGTTTGATCGTACGGACTCGAAACGCGTAGAAATCAATTTAATTGAAATCAATTCGAAATAAGCTGATTTAAAGCCAACTTCTTCATACGATGTAATTTGTGACGACCGCCCATGACCCCTGCACTGAATCTAGAGATAGTGCGCTGTAAAGTGTGCCAGGCGACCATGGACGATTGTCAGGGTAAATTAAAACAACAGAATCTATCGTATTACTCACAGCGCATGGACAAAAATACAATAGAACATATGTATAGTGAAGCTTTACAGAATAATATGCCATCATATAAAACTCCATAATAGTTGAATACAAGCATCCAAATAGTCAATACATCAAGCCTCACTACGTAACACTCAGAGGTTATACAAACAGCGGAACATCCAGTACATATAATAAGAAGATAATATGCAACCCTCCAGCTCGTCTTCGATATCAGCACCGTGGAAAGCAAGAACAGTACCTGTCACCTGCTACCTAGTCTGCCCGTCCCAAAATGGACGAACAGCCCAAGGCAATAAGAATTAAAACATAAAGCCTTGAGTCAGACAACAGTCTTAGTGAGCAGTAAATTAACAATCAACATACCAAAAGAGCATAAAGGAAAAGGAATAGGAATACAACCCTCCCACTCCAACCTCTTTCTACAGTGATAGCCCCCCAGACACACACTAAGCAGAAGCGAACATAGCAGAGCATACAATTTAAAGTAAAGCAATTATCACTCGAGTCAAGGGCAATGTTTTCCAAGCACAAACCCCCAAGGCCAAAACCAAGATCAGATAAGCACCCAGAAAATACCGCTCTTGAGACCGAATGACGATACAATCAAACATCCATGACTCTGGCTATCACTGTTATCATTGCTTCGGTATCACCGTTAATTGAATGACCGGCACATTCTTTCAGCCATCCGTCAAGGGCTAATGGTAACCCCGGTTCTAGACATAACTCCCGCACGTCATCGTGACCCGTGCCTAGGACTATCGAATCTGCCCAGAGTACTCTACCATCAACAGTTGGTCGTTGGGACTATCGAATCTGCCCAAACGTACTCTTGCTTAGAGCATGCTAGAACCTTCAACAACGATGAGACCCAAGCCTCCTAGTCATCCTCCTTGACGACCATTCTCATATCCATCCATTATCCTCAACTCGAATCATTCACCGAGTTATCAACATGCTTGGAATGATCCCGTCTGGATTAGACCAAGTCTTCATCACATGATGCCTCGCTTCATTACATCCTCGCAAAGCCTCATCTCAACATCACATCATCAAATCCATGCATAAGAGCTTCATCATCCCGCTACATATGCCACGAGCAGCTTTCCCAATTCAAGAGCCTTTCCCTTAGCTTTTGAATTGTCTTCGGTCTAAATCAAATCATCAATCATCTAATTCATAGCAATCAACCAAGTCAAACATTAATCCAAACAATCAAGCATTCAAATATGATCTAAGTAGACAATTATCACAATAATGGCAATTTCGTAATTAAAGAGTTGAAAGTCTAACAAGCATGAAATCATGAGAAATATCTCTACAATCTTGATGAATGAACTTGCATAGGTTAACACTTAGTAAAATGGATGTAACATCATCATGAACAATGGATCTATATGGATCTACACTTAGGATGAAGAAAATGTATGGAAATCACTATTTTAACACCAAATCGAGCCAACAATCCGATATACTCCTTTGGATCCGTGTGAGAGATAATCACCACTCACCAAATCACCAAAACAACCTCAAAACAACACGCTTCAGATCTGGACAGCGAAGGATCAAGCTTGATCTATTACGAATCCGCTTCAAACGAAGAAATCTCACTTCAAAGGATGAAGATCTTCAATCTAAGCTCTTGAATCTTCAATTTGATCTTCAACTTGGATGGATAGAAGCACTAGATTAGAGTGGAGAGAAGAAGTGAAGAAGTGTAGAAGTCGAGCTTTCAAAATGGCAGCACTTCGTCGCTTCGAAATCCGGATCCCAAAAAGTGAGAAAATGGACGAGTATTTATAGCTGAATTCCTCCTTAACTCGTCCGCCTTCCCTAAGTCGCTCCTATCCCCTAAGTCATAAACGACTTACGACCTATACTAAGTCGTGAACGACTTAGGACTTAGCATTATTTTGCTCAAAAATCTAAAATGACTTAACAACAATGCAACCAAAGGTCAACTGTTTTACGATGTTTTGATCCGTAAAATACGGGTCGTTACATTCTCTCCCCCTTAGGAATTTCGTCCCCGAAATTCCAAGCAACAAAGCAATCAAAGATTATTTTGTACACCTACCATCCATAGCAATCAACAAACCATGCATCCAATTCTAGCTTAGCGTACAGAATTCTAGAATTAGAACAAGTTACAATATCGCGAGATGACACGACACCTTAGGGCCATACCTTGAAGAGTTCAGGATGAGCTGCCTTCATCCTCTCTTCCACCTCCCACGTACAGTCGTTATCATCATCACTCCATTGTATCTTGAGCAACTTAACTACCTTTCTCCTAAGCTGTTTCGTGTCAGTTCCCACAACACGAAGCGGCTTACGAGGTCTTCTATCGACTGAATCAACTTCGAATTCTTCACAGCTATCAGCAGAAACCACCGTACTCGAGTCGTGCACATACTTCCGTAGATATGATATGTGAAAAACATTGTGCACACTCGACATATTCTCAGGTAACTCTAGTCTATAGGCGAGCTTTCCAATTCACTCGATGATCGGAAATGGTCCAACAAATCTCGGAGTCAATTTTCCTTTCTTCCCGAATCGGATAACATTCTTCAGTGGAGAAATCTTCACAAAAACCATATTACCAACGTCGAACTCCAAATCCTTACGACGCTTATCAGCATAACTCTTCTGACGGTCTTGGGCTGCCTTCATTCGTTGCCGAATGATTTCTATGCACTCCGTAGTCTGACGAATCATCTCTGGCCCAAGTATCAACTTTTCTCCAGTTTATATCCAACATGTCGGAGAGTTACACGGTCTTCCATACAATGCCTCATACGGTGCCATACCAATACTTGACTGGTAACTGTTGTTGTATGAAAACTCCACCAAATGAAGGTGATCTTCCCATGATCCTCCGAAGTCCAAAACACAAGCTCTAAGAAGATCTTCCAAAACTCGGTTGACTCTCTCGGTCTGACCATCGGTTTGAGGGTGATAAGCTGTACTCAAACACAACTCGGTTCCCAAAACTTCCTGGAAGCTCTTCCAAAATCCACTAGTGAACAATGGATCTCGATCGCTCACTATACTCTTTGGAATACCATGGAATCGAACTATCCACTTAACATACAACTCAGCCAACTTTGATGCAGTCCTAGTCGATCGAACAGGAATGAATCTTGCACTCTTAGTCAGACGATCTACGATGACCCAAATCCCTTCATTTCCCGTTCTTGTTCTAGGTAGTCCATCAATAAAATCCATCGATACTTGCTCCCACTTCCATGTAGGAACTTCTAATGGCTGAAGCAATCCACTTGGCTTCTTCTACTCAGCTTTCACCAACTGGCAGTTCATGCACTTGGAAATAAAATTTCCAACATCCTTCTTCATACCTTCCCAGTAGTAGGTTCTCTTCATATCCCGATACATCTTATTTCCACTTGGATGAATTGTCAGCTTCGAGTAATGACTTTCCTTCAGAACTTCACTCCTCAATTCATCTATATCGGGAACAACAAGTCGTCCTTGCTTCCGAAGCCAACCCTCTCGATCGACCTCGAATCCTTTATCCTTTTCTGGATCCAATCCAGATTCCAAATCACGAATAATCTTGACAAGCTTATCATCTCGCTTTTGGCTCTCGCCAATCCTTTCCACAAGAGTGGGTCTTATCGATAAGTTTGCCAACATCTCAGGTTCCAATTCACATCTAGGCCTGAAGTCAAATCCAGCTAAATACTCGAGACTCTTCCATTCTGAAAACATGACTCCCAATCCTGCATGTCTTCGACTTAACGCATCTGCCACCGCGTTACCTTTTCCCGGAGTATAAGCTATACCAAAATCATATGATGCCAAAAACTCTAGCCAACGTTGCTGCCGAAGATTCAAATCTTTTTGGGAGAAAAGATACTTCAACGACTTATGATCTGTAAACAACTCGAATCGAACCCCCAGTAGATAATGTCTCCACATCTTCAGAGCAAAAACAATTGCCGCTAACTCCAAATCATGAGTCGGGTAATTCCTTTCATGCGGCTTCAGTTGTCGACTTGCATACGCAACAACTTTATCTCTCTGCATCAGCACTGCTCCAAGTCCAGTACCACATGCGTCGGTGTAAACCACCATCTCATCATTCCTACTAGGAATAGTCAAAACATGAGCACTCGTCAATCGCTCTTTCAGGATTCCAAAAGCTTGCTCACACTTATCATCCCATCTGAACACTAGGTTCTTCTTCGTCAATCCTGTTAACGGTGCAGCTATCTTGGAGAAGTCTTTGATAAACCGTCGATAATATCCTGCTAATCCAAGAAAACTTCTCACATCAGATGCATTCTTAGGTCTAACCCAATCCTGGATTGCTGCCACCTTAGCGGGATCAACCGCTATTCCATTTCCAGAAATAACATGGCCTAAGAACCTCACTTCACTCTTCCAGAAGTGACACTTCGAAAACTTAGCCTTCGGCTGATGTTTCCGTAAGATCTCCAAAACAATACGCAAGTGCGTCTTGTGTTCTTCTTCCGTTCTGGAATAAATCAGAATATCATCCACGAACACAAGTACGAACTTGTTCAACTGACCTCTGAACACTCTATTCATAAGATCCACAAAATAGGCTAGCGCGTTAGTCAATCCAAACGGCATCACCAGCCACTCAAAGAAACCGGATGGTGTCCTAAAAGCAGTCTTCGGCACATTATCCTTAGCCACTCTCAACTGGTGAAATCCCGTTGCCAAATCCATCTGAGAAAACACCTTAGCCTCGTGAAGCTGATCAAACAAGTCATCTATTCTCGGCAATGGATACTTGTTCTTCTTAGTCACCTTATTCAGCTCACGATAATCCACACACAACCTCAGCGATCCATCCGCTTTGGTTACAAACACAACTGGTGCACCCTATTCGGACACACTACGCCGAATGAATCCTTTCAGCAAAAGATCATCAACCTGCACCCTCAACTCATGCTGTTCTCTAGGCGCCATCCGCCTAAGAGGCATCACAACAGGTCTGGCCCCTTCAACTAGATCTATACAAAACTCGATCTCTCTATGCGGTGGCAACCCTTTGACTTCATCAAAGACATCCTCGAATCCATTCGCGATTGGCACTAATGACAGTCCATCCCGTGGAACAACCAGCGAATACATGAAGCTCATGAAGACGCCTTCTTCATGCTTACATCGTATCACAACCTTTCGCCCCTCCACATTCTCGACTGTCACTTCCAACCTCTCGCAATCAACCTTCGCCGCATACTTCCTAAGCCAGTCCATTCCCAAAATAATTCCGAACCCCGCAAAGTTCAGAACAAAGCAATCACAAACAAAAGAGCAATCATGACTCGATACAATCAGACCATGGCATAACATACACAAACAAGACGAACCCCCAACTGGATTAGTCACAACCAATGGCCTATCAACTCAAATATACTATTCGTTTTTGCAATCGGATTTTGGTCTATCCGAAATTGGCCAAAACATTCTCGGCCATCCGTTTGGTGGTTGATGATCGGCGATGGATCGTCGATTCGAGGGTACGGATGCGGGGAGATGAACGAGGGGAGTTCATCTAGGTTGGTCATATTTCGTTTCAGTGGCTTGATCGATGGGAAGAATTCGATTAGGGTTTGAAATCTTGTGGCGGTGGTTGCACTCATCTGCATCGTCGATGACTTAGCCGGTGGTCGTGGGGCATAGGGAGACCGGCGACTCTGAGGGCGTTGGTCGATCTAGGGTGCGATGGCTGTGGGGGTGCGACGTTTAGGGTTTCTGGCAATCGTGCGTATGTGGTCGTGTTCGATCGAGGCTGCTAGGGCTTTTCTCCTGAGTGATGAACTATGGTGATGCGTATTCTATTAATTATTATTTTAATCGTTTTAATTTAAATTGTATAATGTTCTAATGTGTATAACTTTTACGTACGAGGTCGGTTTTACGAGCGGTTTGTTCCGTTGAGATCATATTGAAATTCTAGATATTTTGGAACTAGTTTGGATGAATTCTAAGACTGTTGAATTTTGGGCCTTATTTTGGATTTCGAATCGATTTGAAATCAAAGGTGAGTGTTTTGGCCCACTAATAACTTCTAAATTATCTTATATTAGTTAAATTGAATTTATGATGCAAATAGAAATTGATTGGTTGATGTTTGGTATATTTAAATTGTCATTCCAGTTAAATCTGACTTTTATTGAATATTACCGCCATTAATTTAATATTAAACTCTAAATTGCCAGTTAATACTCATTATTGATAATCAGTAACTTGTTATTGTTTATTGATTGGTTTGAATGGTTATTGTGATGGATGTTGATTGTTGATATTGGATGACTGGATGTTATATTCTTATATTGTTTTAACACTGCAAGTTCCCTATGGGTTGAAATGATACATACCCGAACGATCTGATAAATTAAAGGAAATCGTTATGAGTTGAAATGATAGACTCGAGCGATTTCATGGATTTGTAATTAAATTCGGGATTGCAGGTTGAAATGATATATATCCGTAAATATAAAATAATTTCGGATTGAAATGATAAATATCCATATCACTTGACCATAGGGTAGAGAATTATATACGGACACCGGATTGGTTAAATTTAACGATTTTAAATCCTTAAAAATTTGAATTCAGTTAAACTATATTTTGAAATAAAATTTGATTTGCATAAACTGAATTATTTTCGAAATCAAAGCTTTAAATGTTTAAAATTGGAATTGATTTAATGAATTGTTTAAAGAATTAAAATGGAAATTTCAAAGTTGAATTTTTGAAGCATAAATGAAATTTATTGAAATTGAGTTATTGAAATTGTTTGAATATAACTTTGAAATCTATTTAATTTAAAGTGGTTTAAATTGATAATTCAAACATGGATTTGAAATCGATATTGATTAAATGGTTTAATGAGAATCTGAATTTAAAACCAGTTTTAGTTAGTTGAATTGGAAGCTGGACAAGGACCAGATGTGTTGAAATGGAAGAAATGGTTTAATTTTGATATTAATTCCAAATTAGTTATTTTAATATAAACTCTTTAAAGATTTATTATTTTAAAATCCTTATTTTAAGGTTTCAAACTATCAAACTAATTTAAATCTATTTTCAACTATTTTAAACTATTTTTAATCAATTTAAACTTTTTTAATTTATTTTAATCTATTTAACCTAATTTAACCTATTTTAACCTATTTTAAACTAATTTACCCATTTAATTTGTTTTAAATGTATTTAATCTATTTTAAATCTACTTTAAATCTACTTAAACTATTTTAAATCTATGCAAACTATGCTAAACTATGTAAACTATTTATAACTATCCAAACTATTTTCTAAGTTTTAGACTGTATAGGTGGAAGTGGTTATATTTAAATCCTTGATTTAAAGCGAATATGGTTAAATGATGTTATAACCTAAGTTGAGATTTAAAATGATATTTTCTAGTGAAATGATATATTTGATTTAATATGATGATTTTGAAATAAGGATTTAACTTATTTTGTCGATATAATTTCGAAAATGAATATGATTTTGAAAGTGATATGGTTTGAATTGAATATGATAATTTTATATCAATTATAAATCGGTTTTGGAAATGTAAAAGAACCATCCGGTGTGAAATAAGCATTTGGTTATTAAAGAGACCGGGATCGAATATTGTCATACTCTCTGCCAATACCGAAAACCACTTTAACAACTATATACGTGGTGGAGATTCCAGAATGAAGTAAGATGGTGATTGGCAAACGATTCTGTATGAGGTAGTTACGTAGCCCCGACTCCCTTGAGTCAGCTTGATGTGGCTAAAACAGAAGCCATGCCGGGCCAAGTGAGGTCGCACCTCCGATCGGACATACTTCTTCGATACCATATTATGACTTTATAATTGATTTGGTGGCCACCCCTCGATTTTGATTATGGGAGTGTGTTCCGAGGTGGACGGTAGTAGTTTTTGTGCGTTACCACCAGTCAGGATCTGCAAAACGGTAGTATCCTACCCTAAGCATTGCCTCGCGTGCCTTGTCACATGCCTTATCACGCCTTCTACGAGTTTGGTTTGTACCGTACCTATGGAGTTCCCTCTGATAGCCCTCTAGTTTACGGAGGAATTACGGTACTTTATAGACTACGGGAATATATAAAATGAATTAAGGGGGATATGGGTAATGCCTTAACGCTATTTTAATACTTTACTTTACTGTAGACACTATTATAATAGCGTATTGTACTATGTATGTAGATAGTTTAACGGATCCTTAAGAGATGGAAATCCCAAACATCTCTTAAGTTATTGCCCTCACGTTGACACTGGATAGGAGATGTCAAAACCCGTAAACATCTCTGACACCGTTACACTCATATTTATTTATTGTTGATATATATTACATAAGATCTTTTAGTTCTAACTCGAGTGTTTTGTCTTTTCAATTCGCTCGGGTCAGTCTGAGCTTTTCAGTGTATCGAAGACTGCTTTTGGAGGACGAAGACGAAGATTTAGTACTATTATTATTTATTTTATTTATTCTGATGCATCATGTTTTTCGCTGCATTATTTATTTATTTCCGTTGTATGTAACTCTGATTTTGTATTGTAAAGGTTTAATCAAATGTTATTTGTAAAACAACTTCATGAACTGTTTATTTGACTATTATATTTTGTCATTCCGCTGTGAGATTCTGTGTTTGTTTTTCTTTCTTTTTCTGCTGTTTCTTACTTACCCCATAACAATCCTCCCTTTTGAATGGTTTGAGTCTGACATGTGTGTTTTATTGTCGATTTAAACCGTCCAAAAAGGTGGGTCGTTACACCCGACATCCCTAGTGCGGACTCTGATTATGTTCCTGATTAGGAACCTCCATTCTCCTTGCATAGCCATATATTATGGTAGAAAACCTCGGTACCATATCAACAACCCTCACCAAGTGTTCGCCGTCAAAGAACCGAGTGATAAATCCTTATTCGGAATGGTGTGAATCACCTCAAAGTCATGTACTCGTAACTAGGATCAAAAACCAAGCAAAAGAAATGATCTACCTACAACTTACATACTTATTCCTATTGGTTCTTAATTACACCAATTTCTTGTACTTCTAAAATTATTTATGAAAACATTTCATAAAAATACAACTGAAGTTTTAAACTTGTATAATACCCTACTACATTCTAAGAGTATATACAACTATTTGATTTAGTTTTTTTTATCTCTTCTTAAATTTAAATTTAGGCCCAAATAAATCTAGGTCTTAAAACTAAGTCAACCTCTTCGACCTCTTTACCGATCTGGTCTGGTAAGTAGCTAAGAAGAGTGGGATGCTGGTATCCAAACTCAGTCCTAGAGTCTACTTTTCCTTAGACGTCTCTAAGGTAAAGACGTTTATTAGCTGACCTAATAACATCAAATAGTTTATACAACTTAGACGTTAAAAAAAAGACACGGTTTTAATAAACAAAGTTTATTAAAACCTTCTTATTAAAATTTAACCAATAAAATTTTTATTTATCAACACACTCTTCTGTCAAAATGCCTTTTTATTTTGAATCCATTTTCTTAAAGAAAACTTAAGAACTAAATACCCGATTTTTATTTCAAAACCTCTTTGAAATGATATGATATATTTTAATCCGTACAAAATATACATATTGTTCGTGTAACACCAAAATGATACCAAGGAACTGGGTCGTACCAAATAATATCATACACCCCCTTACTAAGAATGTTAATACTTAGGAGAAGTGCCTACCATTCGAACACATCTCTTGCCCTTTTTTGTCATTCGAGCCATTTGAACTAGTTAACTTAAAATATTTCTTCTTTTTCGAATCCCATTTTGAATCAATACTATATATATTTCGTATATATATATAATAGCTTTAACACTTTATTTACTAAAACTTGCTTTAGGTTCGTTCGGATTCAGACTCATTTCGATCGTACAATGACAAAGGGAATAATTTACTAATTGCTCTATAATGTTCGCCTAAGCAAACTTTCGATTCTCACTTAGAAGATTATTCAGATTATCACAAAACTTAATTAAGATGTTTCCCTGAACTAACCAAAGAAAATGTATCTTACTCAAAATTCTCTTTGAAAATACTCATACTTATAAATACTTTCAAGTAATATTATTATTACTTTTCCAAAAATCATTTGAAATCCTTTCCAAAGACACCAAGATTTAAATTCTATTAAATCCTCTTTATTTACAAAACACATTTTATAAACTCAACTTATAAAATCAATTTAATGTAAAATCGCCTTTGTATAATAACTTCCTTTAATAAAGTAACCATTTTAACAAAGTAAACTTGCTAAACCTTCATCATTAACGAACGTTGTATAGTCAAATCATGAAACTGAATTTACAAGGTGTTTGTATTTAATTTAATCAAATAACAATTGCCCATAAATTGGTTGAGCATAAGTAAACAATCAATAAATGATGATAAATAAATATCATCCTTTCCTAACAAATAATCACAGCCAAAAATAACTATATCAATTTTTTTGAAAAATAATCTTTTATATATAAAATATAATCTTAGGTAAAATTATTCATTACCATTTTTAAAACAATATAAAACATTTATATAGGACTAACAAACACATGCTCCCATATATAATACATTCATCATTTAATAGGTATAGTTAAAATTAATTAGTGGGCTATAATTTTAAAACTTGTTTTTGTAAATCAAAAAACTTTTAAACCACATTTCTTTCTATATTTAAACCACTTTAATACCTCTGCTAAAGGTTTGAAAACAAAAGTGGAGTTCAGAAGCCCTTTCAAAACATATTATAAAACAAGTAGTAAATCGCTAAAAAGCAAGCACGAGATTTCAACATCATAATAAAAATAATAACAAGTAGGTAAACTATAACTAAGCAATATTCACTTTTCATATACAAACATTTACATAACAAATAATATATGTAAATAAAAATCAACAAGGCGTGGATCCTTTAGGATCCCTTTACAAAACTTTTATTCTTTAAAGTACTTTCATTACGACCTATTTGCTATGAAGACACTTCGACTTCCATTCTCTTTGCTTTTGTCCCCTGCAATACAATGGTTATTTATGTCATCCACTTTCGAGTGAGAATCAAAATCAAACAACAACATAAGCACATCACAATACATACATGCAACCATATAAGCAAGAACTAAACTATTACAATAATTTGTCAACTTTAAACTAAACCAAAGTGAGATTTCTCACTTTAATTCAAACCACTTGCTACCACTTCATCCTGAAACCCAACAACCAACACCACATCTTGCTAAGCACTAGAAAACACCTCCCCTACCCTCCTCATGCTCATGCAACCACCTCCTCCAATTGCTTGCGGCCTAAGGCCATAAATAGGGTTTGGGTGCTAAAGTTTGGATATTTAGGGTTTTAAAGATGCTTGCAATAATGTAGAGAGGATTATATTTGATTTTGATTTAATTTGGAGAAGATTTGAAGAAAGAAAAGAATGAAAAGGAGGAAGCCATTAATGGAAGAAGTGAAAAAGGAAAAGAAGAAAGTAAAATGGATTTGTGAAAATGGAAAAGTAAAGAGAGGTGTTCATTTTATAAAAGTTAGTAGTGGCAAATTATTAATTTATCCTTAAGCTAACACCCTCCTTTAGAAATTAAACAACACATAACTTTATGTCACCTAAGCCATCACATCACCTTTTCTTAAATCTTCTAAGTTCTTTTAACATTCTTACACTTAAAATAAGAAGGAAAGGTCTTTTTCTTAAATTATCAACTTAATTAATTACCTTTTTAATCATACTTACTTTTACTAACCCTTCTTATAGTATTTAAACACTTGTTATATCTGTAAATGTGTACGCATATGTGTGCAACAACGTTGCGACAACTTTCGTTCGATAAAAAGTCGAAAATCTGAAAAACGATTTTCAATCACGTTTTCCAATTTTCGTCGAACTTACTATTTTTATAAACAAAATTCAAAAATGAATTTCTTATCGTTAGTTAAAAATTAAAAGTTGGTTATTTGACTATTAAAAATCATTAATTAAATATTTAAAATTTCTCAAGTATTCACAAATCAAAGTGATAAATTGTTACCGCTTATAATAGTAAAATTTAATTTTACCTAAAAGATGTGTAAGCGATAAATTCGGAAAAATTGTCCCACCACTAGCTAAGGTAACGTGCGAATGTTAATATTCAAATTGTTGAATATTAATTGTTCACTGAATTTATACATTTGAGGCGTACAACCGTAACGATGAGTTCTTCGAAAAACCTTAATTAATTTATTAAATGTTGTAAATTAATTAAATTAGTTAATATTTGAGAAATATTAATTATTATTTGATTTATTTATTGTTTGGGAGTTGTTTATAATTATTTGAATGCATATATAAAAGTTATATTTGTGTGCACTAATATACTAAATCGGTGTATTTTTAAACATGTCAAAATAAAGGATAGTTGCATGAAGGGGTTTATAGAAATCTTATGCCATTTGATGGCAAGTAATTTTTGCCTTACCATGTAGAGAGAGAGAGAGAATTAAGGGACATAATTTGGGATGTTTTAACTAAAAGAATGGGAAAAGTTTCATTCTTTCAATTAAAACATGTCCACTAATTCATTTCCAGTAGAGAATCATTCTTCTTGACAAAAAAATGTTTTCTTTTTCTCTTGCTCTCCTCATCTACTCTAATGGCTGAAAGTTCATGTCTTTATGAATGAAAAAACTCTCTAAACAATTCAAGCAACTGTAACGACCCCAGATTTTATATATATTTAAATTGATAATTAAATTAGTTTTTGGATAAAAATTGTGAAATTTAATCGATAAATGGAAGCGAGTTTCCCCAAATCCGAATAAAATTATATATAATCATTTTAAATTTAAAAATTGTATATATATGTGAATCTATATAGTTGTGCCTATATGAATAGATTTGAAATGATTTATATATATATATAATTGAATTTAAACCTTAATATAAATGGTTTAAAGATAAATATAAAAATAAATTGATAATAAATATTTAAACTAAAAAGATAGAAGTAAAATAAATATTTGAGTTATAAAATAGAGATAAATAAAAGATAAGCTATAAAATACAAAGTAAATACATATATATATATATCTTAATATCATATTAATAAATCAATACAAACACTAATATATATTCATGTATGAACCACTTGAAAACAAAATGCATTCAGATCTGTAAACAAGTGAATAAATCTACATATGAATTAACTTGTAAAAGGAAACAAGAAAATATACATGTAGAGTCGAAACAAAGCAAGGTCAGGCAATATAAAAAGAAAAAAAAAAGGATAAGTATATGTAGATTGTACCAAAGGAGTTAATGCCAATATCTTAGCATGCATAGTACAAATCATATCAGCAGAGATTTATCTCAGCATGGTCAAAGCAAGAAAACAAATATATAGCTCTATGAACAAGCAAATAAAGTAAGTATGTAGACTTAGACGAAAATAATGACTAGTAATGCTATCATCTATGTACAAAGCAAGTAAAACAAATGAAAGAAAGTATGCCTATACAATTCAAATAGAATTGTATGTAAACTTAAAAGGAAACATTTGTACTAACTAAGATCATATTTGCCGAAACAAGAATCATATCAGCCTCCACTTAGAAGTACTAGAGGAAAAAAAAATGGCATGTTGTACAAACAAGAAAAAAATATACAACCTGTACAAAATAATATCATCACCAGTACAAACAAATAACACACCCTATAACTTCATTTATTTATCCATCACCTTCATCTCAGTTCGTCCATTTTAACTGAGAAAATATGAAGTAAACATCATCTTCAAAATTTAAATAAACTTAATCAACAACTAGAAGATTGAAGAAATGATTTTAAAGCAAGCAAAGAGATTCAAGAGAATCAGGCTTATGGCTTTTCAAAAGTATGCTCTGTTCATTTCTGGAAACAATGGTGAGCAAACTTCTAAACAAAATCTTTTTATCTGTGAGTAAAACTAACCTATTTAAACTAGAATCTGTTGATATCTGGATGTTGTGATTTTATTTGAAGTATAGTGGTGATAAGTTCTTGCATGAAGGTAAATATTTTTTGTATATATGTGTGTGTAAGTAGGTGGGCATGTCTGAGAACATGATGTTTGTTCTGTTCTTATTGTACAGGTTATAAAATTGATCAAAATCAAATATCTATTTCCCTGATTCTCTGTAGTTTTCACTATATAAACAAAATCTGTTTGTTATAACAAAATATCAATTTTAAGAAATATCTTCAAGTTAAATCTAAAGCTAGTATTAACAAGAAGGAAGAAGAACAGTAGATTTCTAAACATATCAAAATCTCAATCATAATAATTGGTTGTTTCAGGTATATCACCTGATTTGTTATCGTGAATGATGAATTTAGATAGTAAAATCATAATTTTTATGAAAGTATTCAGAGAGATATGCTTAGTTGATCAGATTTGGGTATTTTGTATATCGTCGGCGATCATGGATGATTTGAGGTTCGGGATTTTGATCGAGGGTGGCTTTAGGGTTGTCGATCATGGGAAAAATGTCGAAGTTGTTTAACGATGGCTAGGGTGGACGAGAATCGACGATCTAGGGTTTTGAGTGTTGTTTTGTTCAGTTGGATGTCGAGGTGATCTCGACGAGAATGGTGATTCGTACTCGATCGCGAAGGGTGAGGTCGTGTCGTGGTGACTTGATGTTGCTCTGGAAGTAGTGCCGTGGGTTCCAGCTATCAAGATCGTCGGTGGCAAGGTGATTAGTCTATCGGGTTTTGAATTCCTTTTGCTTTAAGGTGTTCGATTTTGATTCATGGAGGAATGCATCGATCTGGGTGGTCGAAGTGGTAGAGGAGGTCATTGGTGATTGGGCGCTGCAATCGGCAATGGTCGGAGTATCTCCGTTCATATGAGCACGTGCACAGGTGCATGATTCCATTTGTGTGTCTGTTGATTTCAGTCTTTGGGGAAGAAGGGTTGGTCTCGGGGATGGTCGCGAGAAAATGATGGTTGGACTCGAAGCAAAAGGAAGATGTGGGTTACTCGAGTAGTTGCTCGGGAGGAATTTGAATTAGCTCGGATTTGTTAATTTGAAACCAGATTTCCAGATTTTAAAAGGAAACATGTTTTAAGGTTTTAAATTTAAAAATAAGTTTTAAAGAAAAAATAAACCAAGTATTCGAATCTAATTTATAAGCAGGTTTTAAGTCAAGTTTTCAAAGATTTGATTTTTAAATTAAAAATGTGTTTAAAAAAATTTTTGGGCTTTGAATAATTATATTGGAATGATTGTCTAAAATATTCTTAAGGGTTTTCAAATATAAATTGATGATGTGATTAAATAAGTAATTAAGATAAGGATTTATCTTTACTTACTTAGAGTTTTAACTAATTAAAGGATAATTAATTTAATGGTGATTAGTTAAGGTTAATTAGTTTATATAATTAATCAAAGGATAATTAAATGATTAAATGGTGAATTAAATAATTAAAGGTTAATTATTTAATAATTAAAGGTTGGTGAATTATAATTAAAGGTAATTAATTTATTATTAATGGTTAATTAATAAATGATTAAAGAATAATTAATCAGAATGATTTGTGATTAATTAATGTTAATTAACCATAATTAGAAATTCATAAGTAATTAATCTAATTTGAATTAATCAGACAATTAACTGATCTTACTTATGAATATTTGGATTCTATTGGACGATTGAGCAGTTTGATATCCCTGTTTGTGATTGTGATGCTTTGTGATATAAATTACTTTGTGCTGAGGTGTGATTTCTGTTTTGTGATATATTACTATGTGAATATGAAAACCCTTGACCCGTAAACGACATTTGAATTTCGATGCGACAGGGAGTCGGATTCCAGTTGGATATCCGAAACCCATATCGAATTGTAATAGTGAATCTTTGTGACTGATAAATTTATTTTATCTATGAATCTGTGAATGAAGATAAGCGTTATGGGTTATACCGCTTATCGATATATCTGTGATGATTGATGTTGTGCACTATTGTGTGAAACCCCTGGACTACACCATACACACACAAATATGGATTTCACGTGGAAATCGGTTAAGTCACAGATGATTTAAATTTAATGTTTTTGAAATTGAAATTTTAATTTCAACTGATTTTGAAATTGGGAATTTGGGTTTAAAGTGAAAAGCTTTTGAAATGGAATTTCAAAGATAAAAGCTATTTTGAATAACTTAATCAAGTTTTGGAATTTAAATAATTTGATTTAAATTTGAATTCAAGTTTGAAACTAAATTCTATGATTTGAAACTAGGGATTAAAGATGTTGTACAAGTTATATATGGGTTAAACCATTTTAAAGGTATTGATTTGGGAATTTGAATTTAATTCAAGGGTTTTAACTCGTGTAAATATAACTGGATTTTTTTTCTGAAAACGAAACTATTTGTTTTCAAATAGTAAACGCTTTCACATAAGTAATGAATTTCCAATTTGTGTTGGAAGAATTTCAAGTTTGAAATAGAATTGAAATGTTTTGAAAGCTATGAAATGAGTCTTTGATTTAAAGACCGGATGAGTTAATCCAACTTGAAATAGAATTGTATTGAAAGGCTATGAATGAATCTTTGGAAACGAATTTTAAAAGCTATAAGTTAAATCTTGACTTAAAGATTTAACGAGTTAATTCAATTGAAATGGAAATTGTTTTGAAATCCATGAATGGATCTTTGTGAATGGGGTAAACTTTGTGAATTGAATCTTTTTGTTTAAAAGATTAAAAGTGTGGAAATTGTTTAAACCATTGAAGGTTTTTGAAATGAATCTTTTTTTAAAAGATTGGAAATGGTAATTTGGTTTAACCATTCGAATGAAAAGTTTTGGGCTTTAAGCTGTGATTTAACTGAGACCCCAGTATCCATATGATTTTTAATTGCGCTCGTTATTCGGTTTAGCCGGGAAAGGACCTTTGTGTCATATAACCCATCCCGAATAGTTATACGACGATATGGATAGCATTTGAAGACCGGTGGTGAAGACCGGATATTTGCGAGAACGATAGGATGACCTATCGATTGTCTCTGCACTGAGTCGCGCCGGTATAGAGATTTCCTAAGTGATGGGAAATCCGATCGGGATTGTGAATACTCGGATTGCAAGGGCTTCTTCGGAAGTGCCTTCGGTTCTGTTCGAACCCGGAACAGACTTGTATGGATGTGTGTCTGACATTACACTTTGAGATGTAAAGCTGGTTTCTATCAAATACATTTCTGTTGGTGGTGGAGAATTTATTCTCTTAGCTTAACACCTTTCTCTGAGACGTACGAGATCAGAGGTTATGTAGTTGATGGTTACTAGTGATACATTCCCAATTTGGTAATGTGGCATACGAAGTGCTGTTGATCATTGTTGGTCAAAGCGTGGCTTTGTGAAAAAGCGTGGCTTTGTGAAAAAGCGTGGCTTTGTGAAAAATCGTGGCTTTGTGAAAAAGCGTGGCTTTGTGAAAAAGCGTAGCTTTGTGGACGAGACTTCGTCGAGCCTCACAACCCGGTAATGGTCGAAACAGGAATGTTGCGGCAAAGGTTTTTAGGGGTAGCGCCCCTAGGGTATGTCATTTCCTTCTAGATAAAAGGTGATATCATGGTATGGAGCCCAGATATTTTACCTATGTGGATGCTGCAAATTTATTATACTTTGTGGTTGTTGCTTTGTGATCGAGGTACCTCGGATAAAGGTCGGTAACGACCGGGGGATGACATAGCTCGTGTGTTAGTTACCTAGTTATAGCTGTATAGCATGAGGTAGCGTCAGTGTGTTAGTTACCTAGTTACAGCTGTATAGCGTGAGGTAGCGTCGGCCTTGTGTTTGCAGAGATCCGGTTAGGTTCTCGGTGAGTCTTTCCAGAGGCGTTTCCATTTCGGTAAGGAAGTTCCTTTGCCTGATCATTTGTTGGAAATCCAAAGAAACAATACGAACCCTGTACGGTTTTAGTTGTAGAACCTGCCATTTACTTATGGTGGTCACCACTGTTTAGATGGTAGCTATAGTAGGCATACAATAATGGTTGTATGCTGGCTAAGATTGATATTATACTTTAGAAATGGTTTCGACACTATGCACTAGTAATAATATCAAAAGAGTTTTCTTTTGCGTAGTAAGCATGTTTGACTATCATAAGAAGAAATCTCCTCCAAGTCTGCGATTGCATTGTGTGTGTGGTGAGAGGTCTTATGGTAGTTTCATTTTCCAAAAGCATTGCGGATTTCAATGTTTAAAATTCCTTTGTTGTTTGTTTAAAGATAAACTGTTTTGTTTGCTCATACCAGTCCCATGACTGATCCGGAGTTTATTGTTCCCTTCCTAAACTCTGGGTGCCCACCATTTTCCACACGGGCAGTCTAGAGTTGGGTTTCTCAGATATTCAGGTTGAGTAGATTATCTAGAGCTGGTTCAGTTCTTGGAGTTCAGGACTGCACTTGCTTCTCTTCGTGTTTCGAGCTTGACATTGGAGTGGTTGGAGTCAGTCTCTCTGGCTGATCATTTGGAGTTATCAGTTCTATTATTTCCGTTGTATCATTATTTATCTCTGATATTGTTATATCATATTGATATCATTGTTGTATATCATACTGGATATTGTATTCATTGGAGTTGTATATGATATCATTGTTTTCTTTCTTCCGCTGTGTTGTTATACTTAATGGTGTTATAAGCTCCGGTGAACCAGATTCGGCGTTTGAATCTGCGGCATTTTGAGTACAAGTGAAGTACGGGTGCCGATTTTCGAAGGCCGATTTCAGGGTCATCACAGCAACAAACGAAATAAATACAAAGGTGGTTCTCCAGATCATTGCAACTTCTAGAGATGATTCAATCTGATCTAGGAGTCTTTCATACATTCAAGGTGTGATTTATTGGCCACATCCAAAGGTAATTCTCTAATTTAAATTCATCTATGTATTTATATCATTAATATAATTAGACTTTGTATGATTTACCTCATGTTTTAATTGTTCACCTTGCCACATGTAACTTAAACCTCCTATATGTCTATTTTGATTAAAATATGTTTATTGTACTATTTTGGGTCGGATCTATTTTTGTTCATCATCTCTCTATGATATATGTTCATGATAAATTGATATGTTTTGGA